>JAWWEY010000130.1:34809585-34836620 GCA_035582745.1 Loriotus luctuosus | reverse complement strand
GAGGGATGGAGCAGCTCTGCTGGGAGGAAAGGCTGGCACAGCTGGCATTGTTCACCTGCACAGGAGAAGCTTTGGGTTGAGCTCAGGGTGGCCTTGCAGGGCCTGAAAGAAAGATGGAGAGAGACAATTGACTGGTGATGGAGGGACAGGAACGGCTTCACACTAAAAGGAAATAGGTTCAGATGGGATAATGGGGGGAAATTCCTCCCTGTGAGGGTGGGCAGCCCTGGCACAGGTGCCCAGAGATGCTGGGGCTGCCCCTGGATCCCTGGCAGTGCCCAAGGCCAGGTTGGACATTGGGGCTGGGGCAGCCTGGGACAGTGGAAGGTGTCCCTGCCATGGCAGGGGTAAAACTGGGTGAGTTTTAATCCCTTCCACCCCAAACTATTCCATAATTCTGTGATCTTTGATACTTGAATGTATTGTCTGACATAGATGTTGAATTTCAAATAAATGTTTGATAACCTCATAAAAATGAGGTTATCAAACTTGTTGCTTTCCTGAACAGCAACAAGTGAAGATGCTCCATACTTGGGTCAGATAATTCTTAAGTACAAATGAAACCAAGGCTACTCATTTTGAACTTCAGGGCAGAGTTGGAAGCTGCAATGAGGTTTGGAAAGAGAAAAGTGACTCAGCTGCTGGACGTGTGACTTGGGCTCAGAGTGCTTAGAAATAAATAGAAATCAATCAGTGCTATAGGCCAGGTTTGACAGTACTGAAAATTAAATGGTTTAATTTTCTTTTCAAATTACAAAACAGCCTATAAATTGGGTACTTGTAAAACATTAATTAAATCCACCCTTTAAATTTAATTGTAAAATAATTTCAATAAAAAAAACTAACAATTTAAATTTAACAATTTAAATTTTTAGAAAATAAATAAAATTTAAATAAATCCACTGTTCTGATTAGAAAAGTGAATACATGAAGGGATTTATTTTAAGTTGAAGGAAGAAAAGGGGAGAAGAGTGAGAGGACAACAAATGTGAAATGTTTAGAGGGAGGAGTGGGATGTGTGAGACTGAGCAGGCCCTGCTACCCCAGGGTTGTGTGGCTGCTGTTCTCTGTCAGCAGCACTTCCACGGGGTCATGGATCTGCCTGGGTAAAAATGGCTTTGCTGTAAACAGTGAAACTTGCTCTGAAAGCATGAAAAAAAATTGGCTTTATTCTGCAAACAGGCGTCAAAACTCCAGGTTTTGCTTTGTCTCCACAAACACACCTGGAATTTCCTGGGCATTATCATGTCACTGTCCTTAAGGAATGAGCCACAGTCCTGTGGGCTGTTGTTTCCTGGTCATTTCTGGATGTCCCCTCTTCTGGATGACCCAGAAATACAAATTTGAGGTGGCTCAGGCACCAAAGTGCAACTGTTTCCTCAGGGACAGAACCCTCTGTCCTGTAGGAATATGTGAAAACATCTCCCTTTTTTCCTTTAAAAAGTTAATTTTTTTGAGTAGGACTGAACACAGAGACCAGCACTTGATATCATCTCCTTTGGATGATTTAGGTTCAGTCCTAAAGCCTAAATCCAGTTTTATAGACTCATCAGCCTCAGCCTGAGTCTCTGGTAACACTCAGAAGTTTCAAACTGAGCTGCCACAGTTGTTTCAGCCTGAATTTCTAAGGAAGGATGACCTGGGCCCACAAAAAAGGGTGGAAAGGTGTCTGGAAAAAAAAAAAAAGCCTCTGCTCATCTGTTCTGCATCTCATTTACTTAAACTGTGCACAAGATGGGAACTTCAGGGGGCAGAAAACATTTCAGAGGCTCTGCTGAGCATCTGCACTTCAGGACACCACTGAAATCCAGATTTCTTTGGAAGCACTGGGTTTTATCACTCTTACATTGAAAGAACATGATCTTGCTATCTTTTTTTTTTAATATTTAATATTTATGCTAATTTTGGGGTCAATTACAATTAAATAAGTCCAGTTTATCTTTGTCTCATATGTGCATATCAGTGAGAAGGTTGAAAATCTTATTTGGATTAATGTCCCAGCAGTTTTGTATATGAGGGATATTTGCTAATAATGCATGTAAATAGTTAGGAGAGTTTAAGCAATTCATTGTGGAAATGCCATGAAAAAAAGAAAGAAGAAAATAACCTCAGAGTGTTATAATTGGAGGCAGCTTTCTATTGGGAAGGTCTAGGATTTTTCTCTGCTCTTTGTTTAACATAAAGGAAAGCTATGTTGGATTTGTGGCTGTCTAGAAACTCAAACTAATGAAAATAAAGCTGTAAAAATTATGTTTCTCATATGTAGTTATTGGAAACCTTAACTAATTTCCAGTAGTTGTTGGAAAGTTATGCCACAGAGCAATTACTACATAGTTTAATGCTTGGTTCTAATTAATTTGTACAAAATATTACTTTCTCAGCCTTTTTATTGGTGTGACAAATTTGCATTGCCTTTTTTTTTTTTTTGCACCCTGTATATTGCAGCTCATGTAATTACTGCTCTTCCTGCTGAGCAATTAGTGAGAAGGAATCCCAAAATTAAACCAAACAGAGCTCTAGAGCTGCCTTTGAATTTCTCCTGGAGATTTTCAGCAGTGCCATACATGAAGACATCAAATCCTTCCTACTAAAGCTGTGGGCTTCAGTTTTAGAGTTGTTAATCAATTAAATTGATTTAATAGGCTGTTAATTGATTTAATAGGCTACTTATCAGCATTTCCCAAGCAAAACTGGAGAGTCAAATGACTGCATTTTATTTTAGTGTCCAAAGACTGTGAGCATCTTGGATGGGTTTTACATCTTGCTCTGTACAGAAAATAAATCCACTTATTAGACAGATAAAAATAGAGAGAGAATTTCGTTTTAATGTGAGTCTTTAAAAAGCCTGATTATTCTCTGCATGTTTACTTTTCAGCTTTATGGTTCTGTTTTCCCCAGTTTACTGTCTGATACTCCACTGAGCATCTCGTCCAAGGGATTTTATGGATCATAAAAGTAAAGCTGAACTCTTTCATTGGAGCTGGTTATCTAAACAGGAGCTGCTATCTCCTGGAAAATTTCAAAACCTCACATTTAAAAACGGATCTGTGAAAATCCTTGTAGAATTTATTCTCTTGTGTTCCCTGAGTTTTTGGATGTGTGGAGAAGTCCAGGTTTCCTTCTGTTCCATCACACCATTCCATTTTCCAGCTGAAAGCTCCATCCCCATTTGTGATCCTGAGTTTCCATGATGGGGAAACATTTTAAGGTGAAATCTGCATTCTGAAGAAAGATCAACTCCACACTGCAAACTTGATTCTTCAGTGGTTTCAACATAAAAAGAAATATTAAACCCCCAGAATATTTTAAGGCAGAGCTGCCAAACTTTTTCCTGGCTTCCTATAAGGAATTCTGCATTTCTGTCTCATGAGTCAGCCCAGCCCGGGTATAAATTTAATAAAATGCAGTTTATATTTGGTTAAAACCAAGCTGTTATTTTAAAATTAAAGTTGTCAATTGATTCTTGAAGGTGCATTAAAAATGCCACCTTTATTTGAGAGCAAAGCCATGTAAGAAAGTAAATTTATAGCATTTAATTTTTCAGTGATAGTCACTGACATTGGATTTGGGTTGTGCTGGGGGCTGAGATTCAGGAATATCAGGAATATTCATCCATTGGGAAGTGGCTGTTACAGAAATTTGGGATAAATACCCATGGGTTATGTTAACTAAATCCTGTTGTTCATGTTTATTGCTTCTTGATTTAGCTCCAGCTCAGGGAGTTTGCAGCCTCAGGGATGTGTTCACACCTACTCCTCTGCCCCGGGAGGGTTTTTATTTGTAGGGTTTGCTCTACCTGGACATTAAAAATTCCTCATTCTGGCTCGGAGTGCTCACCAATGATCACTCAAAACTAGCTCAGTGTCTCAATGGCTGATTAGAAGGAATGTACATTTTCTTTCAAACCCCCCTTGATGCTGGGGAATTTGGGGTTTATCCCCTTCCCAGTGAAATCCTGGGGAATACAAAACACTGCAGTCAGTTCAGTGTGGAGTGATAACAGAAAAATGTCTAACCCAACAAATTATTGTCATGTGCAGAGGGACACAGACACTGGGGTGAGGTGACCCAAACCTGGAGCCAACCTCCTGATCCCTGGAGCTGGGCAGCTTTGGCAACATCTGGGCAGTGGCTGCTGCTTTATCAGAGAGATCCCTGAATTCTCTGGAGACAAATCCTTGGAATCCTTCTAATGCCCGATTAGAACAGGAAATTGTTTTGTTATTGGCCCAGTTTTCTCTGACAAACTACTTTGTCTAATGAAAAGGATCTGCTTTCTCACTTAGGAGGGAATATTAATAACTCTAATTGCCACTTATTAGCAATTTTGCAAGATGCTGAGCACATAAGTACACTTTCTAACAGTCTATAAAATAGAACAGCATTAAAGGTAATACGATCACTACTAATTATTTTCTGGCTGGAAAACAGGATTTTTACAGAAATATTTGAATATTTCTCCTATGGCTGTACTGGGATGTGGAATGAGATCAGCAGCATTGGTATTTTTGGGACAGAAAGGGAGAGGAATCATCTGATAAACCTAAAAATTCTCCCTTTAAGTTCTTTGCAGCCTCACACAATTCAAAGTCAAGGCTTGAGTGCAGCCTCATGCTCTTCTTGATAGAAGAGTTGTACAGAAAAAACCTGCAGGTAAATGAGTTATAATATTTATAAAAGCAGTTTGGCACAAGCATTTTTGCAGGGTAATCCCCTCAAGAGTGTTTGTTCTTATTTGGGGATGCTCTGGTTTTATTTTGCACTGCCAGGTTCCAGTTTCTTCACAAGAATTTTGTAATGAGACTTTGCATACAAAACTTGATTTTTTTTATAAAAAAGTATGTTCTGGATTGGATAAGAATTGTCCTTTTAAAAGTTCAAATATCGAGTTTTTACTAGAACTGCCTGGTTTTGCATTGGAAGAAGGAGCTATAATAACAGGTGCATGTGTGTATACAGAGAATCACAGAATCATTAAGGTAGGAAAGAACTGGTTCTGCTGCCCCACTATTCCTGATACTCCTTATTTACTTACTTATCTATCTATCTATCTATCTATCTATCTATCTATCTATCTATCTATCTATCTATCTATCTATCTATCTATCTACCTATCATGTTTCCCTAGTGTGTTGTTAACTCATCTGAAGCGAAGATTCATCATATTTAAGATGTTCCCTTCTTATCCTATGGAAGGTGCAATTTTGACTGACAGATTAAACAGCCGGAGGAAACAAAAAGAAGAGAAATACAGTACAAAAAACAACTATCTCTTGGAACTGACAGTCAAGTAAGAAAAAAAATTATGGGTGCATCCATGTTTATAAGATTATACAAAGCCTGTAAAACTGCAATGATAGAACAGTACAGTAGTTTCTAGCTAGAGAACACAAATTAAGGTTGAGTTCCACATATTATAATGCACTTGAAGAATTTTCAGTCATGTACCCTTAAATTTAATGCATTCCTACCATATTTTTCAGCAACAATTATTTACTGCTAGGAATCTTTTTTGTGTGTGGTCTCCTTAAAAAAGAGTATAGAAAATGCACAGTTCTGTTACTTCAAATGTGGGCCTATTTTCCTCAATGAACTAGATGTTTTAATCTAGGTGGTACTTTAAGTAATGTAGGGAACCTCACAAGCTATGTTTCCTAGATCTCTGGCAGAAGAATTGGCTCTGCAGATCCACTGCAGAAAAGTATGGGCCACTAGGCCAAGTTTCAGGGCTGAACTTCTGGATTAATATGTTGGGGTGCTATTGGGGCCCAAGGTGATTTTCTGCTGGGAAAAATGCATATCACAAGATGTTATTGTTCCTAAAAATAATTTAAGGCCATGTATAGCTATCCAAGAAAACTAGATAAAGGTGTGTGTGAGTTGTACTTTTAGAAACTTAAAGCATCTTGCTTGTTGGTTGACTTTGTGTGATAGGGAGCCAAATAATCACCCCCTATCATAAAGTCTCCTTATAATTCAAGGCCAAACCACAGTTTCAACATCTTTTTTTTTTGCATTTGTTTAGTTACATCCTGTTATTTGCAAGGCTTTAACTTCTGATTAATTCTGTGTTAGTGAAACACAGAATGGATTTAGTTACTAAATCATTATTGTATGTCTTTCACTTGTAACATTCATCCTTTCAGTCTAGCTAACTGGAAGCTGTAACATTAGTCTATTATTTTTGATGTTTCAGAAATGTTTTAAATTGGTAATGATTTCTGTTATACATTATTCTAAGGGTTGTAGTAGCTTTGTTTATTTGTTTATTTGTTTTAAATAATCTCTGCAAGGATTACCAAATTATTTTTCTTTGCGTATCAGTACCCTTTGGAGGACTGCTATATGCGTTCAGTGCACTGGTTACTGTTACTATGAAAAATAGGTAAACAAAACCAAAGTTGTTGAAGGCTGTGAATCTCCAGATAGCAATAATTTGTCTTTTCCCCTGGGCAAACCCAATACAATTCTGCATTCCATAATGTACTTTCAAGCCCAATCTTCAAATATTGTATCTTGTGGCTCTTTAGGAAACACAAACTTGAATGAAAAGAAATAAGTATATTTTATCTCACACCTATGACAGTAATTAAGAAAATCACTGATGCAAACTCTGTATTTTAAAATAAAGATGGAACAGTGATTACATGAAAACTGATCAAGTGGCATAATTATCTCATGTAGTTACTGAAAAAGAATGTAAAATGTGAAGAAGGCCAAAGGAGACAGAGCAGGGAGATGAAAAATCAGAGAAAAAAATACAACGGTACTTCAGACTGAGTGAACTTTTGGTAAGACTTGATTTGTAAAGGGCACAAATTGTGGACTAGGTTTTCCATTTTCTTCAGTGCAAGATACTGTTTCTACGACTTGGTACAGTCTTGGCCCCCAGTACAGTCACCTTCCACTGAGGACATTTCTCATGACAGGCTGGACCAATTGAGCCTTGGAGGGTCCCTTTTTGGTCAGGCTGGACTTCTGAGGCAGAGGAATCTACACAGACACTGTGTTTTTACAATTTATATTTTGTCCAGGATTTAGTATTAGTATCTCATTTTCTTATAAAAGTTTTTAATAGTATTTTCCTTTTTACATCTCTGCACAGTGTACTGCATTATGACAATCCCATCCAGAAGTTTCACAATATATATTGCAGTAAAAACACTTATAGCAATAAAGAGGCAGAGCTTAAGGATGCAGCTTAAAAAATAATTTTTTCTGTCCTATTTTTCTGTCCTACCTGCTTGAGTGTTTTATTATTTTGATTAACTCTAACTTAAAATTTTGTGTGGATTTCTTAAGGGATTTGCAGAGGGAAAAAGTGACTCAAGGGAGCCCACACTGATATTTGTGACATTCTCTATGTATTTATGTAGGCAAAGTTTCTGTCCAGAACTTCAGAGCTGCTTAAGAAAAAATTGCTTTCAATAGCTTTACAACAGCACTTAATAAGTCTAAGCTGGTTTTCTTCTTTTTTTTTTCCTTTTTTTGAGGCACTTGAATTGCAAATCACTTATCCGAGGTCTTACAGCCTTGAAGTTCAAGTCAGATTATCAGTGAATATTAGAACACGCACATGTGAGACGGCCTTTACAAGCTTTAAGATCAAAGAGTCACTGTGCAACCTTCAGAATAATATCATTCTGTCACTCAAGCAAGCATTAGAAGGCTGGAAAAGTTCAAGGTTTCAAGCAAACTTTAGAACTCCTTTTTCATAAAGTGATTTTGACCATAGAAATCTTGTATGGAAAAAAATCAAGTTCCTACCTACAAAAATTTCATTATACTTCTTTTTAATGAAGAAAAAAAATTCCCCAAATTAACCATTATATTTGCTGCACATATTCTAAAATTAAATAGCTTTTGATATGTCTGATTTAAGCATGTCTTTCCAGGTTTAGGTTCCATAGCCTCCAGGGCCTTAGCAGGTATGCTTTGCATTATCTCTTGTCTAATGTTGAAATGTGACATACCATTCTAAAACAAAATCAAACCAAAAAATTCTGAGTTAAAGTGTTAGTAGGTCCTGTAGAACCCATGAAATCACTTGTTTGTTCAGTATACAGCAGGTACAGAAATGCTCTGCTAGGTCAGGGTTGTAGAGTTCAGTGTATTCTGATTGATTCTGCTGTCAACATTGTTCTGGAAATTTTTTTGTGTACAGACTCATCATATTTTTTCTATTGAGTTGTGAAAGAAAAGAACATTGAACCACTCATTCTTTATGGTATCATTACAAATATATTAAAGTTACATATATATCACAGTGGATGGAGGAAAATATTTTCCCTGGTAGAGGATTACTAATGTATATGGACAGTGCCTTTAGGAATACAGGGTAGTACAACATAAATTAGGCTTTTAACATCTTTGTACCTTGAATTTTCTCTGAAAGCTCATGTCATTGAATATGATCGCACATAAACTGGTGCAGGATTAGAGTTTAAATTGACTCTAGACAGTGTAGATAAATTATCATAGACTGTTATCTCAAATGTCAAAGTGTAGAAATTGAATAATTTGAGAATTAATTTAATAAAATCATAACCTCATGGACTCATAGAACCATAGAATGGTTTAGGTTGGAAGGTACCTTAAAGATCACCTAATTTCAAGCCCCCTGCCATAGGCAGGGATGGTACTCACCAGATAAGGTTCATTAGGGCCACATTCTGGCCTTGAATACTTCTAAATGCTAACACTTTGATGTTATGGACTCAATATTTGGGGTGTTAAGTAACTCCATTTCCATTTAAATTATAACACCAAAGACTTTTTCTAATACAGTCTGTTTTGAATTCTTTTCTCATATGAAAAAAGAAGCTTAGATATTTGTGGTTTCTCTTAAAGCAAATGGAAACCACAGGAAAGGATAACAAAATGTAATAAATCAGGAGCAAGCCTGTAATTTCTATTGGCAAAGCAACTATTCTATCCCCTATTTTATTAATTGCTAACCTATTGTCTCTAGGTCTATCTAATGGCTACTAAGTACTCAGAATTAGTTCCAGTGGCTGGCTGAGACTCCAATAGCAATTACCTAATTAGAAGATATTCCTGGATGTATTTCTACCAGTAATAATATTCAAGGAGACTTACTGGAATCATTATCCTCATCCACTGATCTTTATATCTTTCCTTGAGAGTATGGACGAATATGTTTTCTTTCTGGAGGATAAAACTCCATTGCACCAGTCATGCAAATGCATTCATACATTCTCTTCCCTTTGTTATCTTTGAGAATAGCAGTAAAACAAATTATAGCCTTTGTAAGGTCAAAAATTGTTTAAAAAAACTTTGAATCAAACAATGAAAGAGGCCATTTTCTACTGAGTTACTTATACTGTTTATACTACGCTGTTCTATCATGAACTGAATACCTGTATTTTATAAACTTCAAAAAAAAAAAAAAAAGACGTTGGTTGTGCCAATTTCACAAGCAAAAACTTAAAAAACTCCATTTTCAACAATGCTAGACTAAATATTTCCCTGCAACTGATAACTGCCTCTCTATCAGGAGGTATACAGAGCTGTTGATAGAGAAAAGTTCTCCTTCCTACGAGGAGGAGGAGGAATGACATTCCCAACTTTTATTTTTCCCTTGTTCCTTGCCCGTGAAAAGTTCTTTTTCTGTTACATCTCTAGAAAACGAAATAGATTAAGAGGGATTTTAAAGTTGAAAATGTAGTTTATCTCTGTTTAAGTGTTCTTATCTGATGCACTTTCATTTCATTCTTTTGGCATTATTCCAAGGAAACATAAAGTCGAGGAGCCAGCAGCAGCTTGAGTTGCTACTGCTGCAGAGAGTGCTTGAAATCTTGTCAGGCAGAGGCTGAACTCAGTGTAAAGCAGAGCTACACAAGTAAGCAGCCTTGAAGTTTCACTGGTTGAATGGAAGAAAGGGCAATCTCCTTTTTCCATCTCCAAAATCCAATTTCATCCTAATCCAGCTATTACTTCTTGTTCCATTTGGAATGAAAAAGAACCATTTTATAATTTTTTTGGTACCAAATAACATTTTGTAGGTAGTTATATGCTATAGGAAGAGGGCCCAAAAGTTGGCCCAAAAGTTTCCTAAACTTAGTATATCCCAACAAGTGTAAATAAATTGGACAGAGCTATTTTATAATTTTCCATATACATGAAGAGAAAATGAGTATTCAAGTGATGTTTAAATGCTTTAGAATCCATTTTTTCCTGAACACGGAACAAAAAATATTTCTGTTATGATTTGTATTGATAGCTTTGTATCAATAATTTTGGTTTTGGATGAAACCAAATCTTGTTTTTGACCAGAACTGCTAAAGACTTTTGGGGTGTGATCTGGTGAGATAAGGATGCACTTTTTCTGGTTACATCAAAGTGCATACACATATTTCAGTGACTTTTGATCTAAGTACTGTGGAATGCAAAAAAAATGTGCATGTGTCCATGCAATAATACATTGACCTTTTAATGTGCATGGAAATAAATGTAACTTCTGTTTGTACAGCAAGGGTATTTTTCATTTAGCTGAATTTGCTCTTTTAGTTTTGGCTTTCAAAGATAGCTGGACAGAAAATGTAGAATGGCTCCATAAGCAAAATTCATATGACTAAAAATGCTGGTAGGGTGTCTGCAAGGAATAAATTAGATTCAAGCACTCAGGTGCTGATATATGGACCAAACGGTAAAATGGACTTGAGATCTTTGAGGACATGATTCACTGTTAATGTAGCTCTGAAACACCACAATTGTGCTTGGATCCAAAATCTTGGCATAATTTATACCTACTTTTAAAAAACAGTTTTAGAAGGAGGAAGGGTAGAACAGTATGGTAGGCTTGGAGAACTTGTTTTTCTCTTTTGGCTTTTTTTAAAATATAATTTTAGAAAGAAGATACTTTATGAATATTTGCAACTCTGCTTCTCTCCATACCTGTAAGATTAGCATCTCCAGTTTTGCCCTCGTGAACTGATTGAACGATTGGTATGAAACTGTCATTCTGCGGTTTTCCTCTGATTTCATCATATGATCTGATATGATCTATAGTTCTGAGTTGGTACAGGGATCTTGGTTGCCAAAACACTGACATATATTTTGGGACTCAAGTTATACCTCTGGTCCAAGAATATTTGATAACACATGGAACTATATTTTCCAGGTGTTCTTACAGAAGATACAGAACAACAATTAGAGCAACAAGAAATCCATGGGAGATATAATTAAGAAAGGCAGGAAAATGGATTGGTTTTACCTAGCAGGAGAAGCTCTACTGAATTACTTCTCCTTCTATGGTAGTTCTGTTTTTTTTTTATTTTTTATTTCACTTCGTTTTGCATTATGTTGAAATAATAACACGCTGAAGTGTTGAGATATGTTTTGAATTTTGAAATTATTTAAATATCTTGTCATTTATGATTGACCAGTCTAGTGCTGGAAAACAGACTGGTAAGTAGGAGGAAATACAGTGGAAGCTGCATGTTTTTATCTATATTCTTGCTTGAAATTAGAACAGCTGTCAGAAAAGCTTTGGCTTAGTTTTGGACGTAATCAGGAAAAGGTTATAATTTCTAACAGTCATATCTATCCTTTATATTACACAGGATGAAAAAGAAGCTTAAATGTCAGTTTAGAGAAAACTGGAATAAAATTTAGACAGTTTATGGTTGCAGACTTTTTTTTTTGTTAGATGTGGTCTGAAACACAGCCAGCTCAGAATAAATTCATTGAAGTCAAAGAAATAAAAGAATGACCCATTAAGATATCAAGGTGAAGACCAAGAAAGTATAATAACGCAATATTTTGCAACACTGAAAAATAAAGTTTCTTTGTTAGTACAAAAAAAGTTCACTTCAGTTGCACATAACAAGTTATCTTTAAGGAGGGAAGCTCTTGTAAAACCCCACCCAGAATACTGTGTCCAGCTCCAGGGCACCTAACAAAAGAGAGACATGGAGCTGTTGAAACAAGTCCAGAGGAGGGCCACAAAAGTGATCAGAGGGCTCAGAGGAACAGTCCTCCTTTGAAGACAGGATGAAAATTTGGGCTGTTCAGCCTGGAGAAGAGAAGGCTCTAGGGATATCTTACAGTACTTTCCACTACTTAGAGAGGGACAGGGATTTCTTACAGAGATAAGAAGTTGAACTGATGGTATAAGGGGTGATGGCCCTTAGCTGAAGGATGGTAGGTTTAGTTTTGATATTAGGAAGAAATTCATTACTGTGAAGGTGGTGGGGCATGGAAGAGGTTGTCTAGTGAGGCTGTGGACTCCCCATCCCTGGAAGTGTTCAAGACCAGGCTGGATGGGGTTTTACCTGCTCTAGCGGATGATGTCTCCCTCCATGGTAGTGGGGTTGGAACTTCTTATTTTGTAAAGTCCCTTCCAACCCAAACTGTTTTATGATTCTATGATTTTGATTTACTCTAGTACCTTTCAACCTTTTAACCTATTTGAATTTTAAAGTCCTGCAGAAGTTCAACAGATGAGATATGTACTTTTTAAAGTATGGTTTTTAAAGGCACTGTATTAACATTTCTGGGTGTCTTGGAAAGATTGACCTGAAACTTTCCTTATCTATTTGTGATCTAGTGGCAATGAAAAACTTGGATGCCATATTTTAAAGATTGTGAGTGGGTCAAATTCTGTGTGACAGAAACCATTTTGTCAATGTAGACAACTGTGTTATCCTCTTTTAATTCTGTAATTGAATTTTCTTTATATGGTTTAAATTTAAGCCTGTTTTGCATTTACTGTTTTCTCCTAATCGTTATCCCAACTTGTACGCCCTTCAGAATTTTTTTCCACCTCCTCTACACAATTGTAGCAGAGGAGGAGTGATTGAGTGGTTTGTTTTTTTGTCTGGTTTTAGTTTTTTTTTTGGGTGCTGGGTTTTCAGCCAGTGTCAAACCCCAACAGCAACCCTTGCCACTGCACAGTTTCAGATTCTTAAGCAAAAATTAGTTCTTTCATTTGGGTTTGTGATGTGGAAGGAGCAAAGTCTGAAATGCAATACATCCAGCATATCGGAGAGGAACATTGAATGGCTTTCTTGACTACGTTAATTTTACAAATGTGTTGATGCTATCAAAGAAGTCAGCTGTTGACAAGCTGTGAGTGTGTTGATTCCTACATGCCTATTTATTTATATTTTACTTTGTTAAGTACAGTGTTAAGATATAAGGTGTCCTATTGTTTTAATTCCCAATCTCACCAGCAGAGGCTGCTTGATCTTATTTTTACGCACCTTTTGTTGGAACTTTTTGCAAGTGCTAAGCACAGTATTTCTGCTGCTCTAAAAACTATATGTAAATATTAACAGCTGAAAGTACTGGCATGCCTCTATGCAATAACCTAAGTTGAAGATCGACAAAAATAATCTAAGCAGAAGAAGAAACCCATCATATATCCCCCTTGCAAATACACACATAAGTTGCTAGTCCATGCACAAAAATGACTTATTGCCACTCCATCATTCTGACTGAAGACAACAAAACCAGTAATATTTTACTTGCTTCAGTGTCCTCTTGGATGAACTGATGAATACATTATTTCATATATTACACTCTACTTAATTTGCCCAATAGGTTTCTGTAATCTAAGGAAGAATGCAGGGTTAAGTTTTTCTTTTAGTCACGGGAGCCTCCAGAGGGTGATATATGCTTTAATTTTCATCTGGCATGACTAAAATGGATGTGCATCCACAGTTCTGCAATTTTTGTATATATGGCCACTGTAGAAAAACCAAAATGCAAAAATATCTAGTTCTGCAGTAATTATCCTGAATACTACTGCTTGTAGTTGTGGTATCTTCTATTCAGTACATCAAAGACAATATTTAAATGACAGTCATCTTCATGGCATAGTGGTAACAAGGATTAGTCAACGAATTGTCCATATACATGTGTTGCAGGTGTGAATATATTTAAGTTTGTGACAAAAACATTGTAACCTTTTAAACTGGCAAAAGCCTCTCTCTGCCTGTCAGTCTGCTTATCTAGGCATTGGTACTCTTCATTTCTGTCTAATCTGAGCATCTTTGCAGCCAAGACATAAAGCGGGGTCAAGTGACAAAAGTGATGAAATAAAACTCTGGGGTTTTATTCTCTGTTTTCTTGAGCTGCCTGTTTTTCAGGATTATCTTTTGCACTCTGTAGATATTTTAAAACCCTGACAGGCAGTTATGGCTAATACTGTATTATATATTATTCATAATTACTTTTTCCATTCCTATTTTGAATACGACAAGCAGACATCAATATGATCCAGCTGAAAAGGGGATGCAGCAGGATGATGTTGCATCCTCTCAGTGGGGGCAAAGACTCTGCTGGATCTGTCAAGAGGTTACAGCTACTTGGTATCTACAAGCAGAGAACTGCCTAAAATATCTGATTCTTTCAGCTTTTCCAGACACCTCTCTATGTCAGAAACAGAGATGGTATATGACCTGATTATTTAAATTAAAAAAAAAAAAAAGAGAATCAAGAACTTTGAGAAAAAGCTGTTTAAAAATATTTTGCTCAGAAAGCTACATTAAAGTGACTTAATTTTGGTGAAGAACAATTAAAACTTAGTAAAACTCAGAGTTCAGTGTAATTTTAATAAGCTTAATCTAACTCTACAACATATAGTTTATGAAAAGGTATTTAATTTGCTGCTATTTTTTCCCATTGCAGCCTCTACCTAGTGACTGCAGTGAACAGTTATTCAAAATACTACCTCAACAATTTTTGCCCTATTTAGTAACCTTAGAACATCTTTAATTTCTGTGGGTTATTTCCTTTTGAGCTCATTATTATTCTAGACAAAGGGGATCAAATGTAAGGTCAGCCATGCTGTGGGTAAGTGCACGTCTTTTAATGTAAATTCACCTGCACTGGTTATCAATGTCACTGGATCTGTTGCACTAGAGTGTACCTTTGGAGCTGATACAGCAGAAGTGGTCAGATTGTCAATGGTCACTGGTTTATTATGTATTTGATGATAATGGAATTATGACAAAATTTTTAAAAGTTTCCTCTTTAATTCCTTTGTCTAATCTAATCCTGTATCTGACAATGTGCAGCCATAAAGACACACTATTACTGTTTTCTCTTCTCTTTCAATCATCTTCCTTCCCAAACCAATTTTCTTCTCTTAGTCATGTTGCTTTTGTCTTTTCTTTTCGAGTTTCTATTCTTCAGGCAAAATCTCTGCTGCAGCTATACCTGCCTTATCTGCTGTTAAAGGCCCAGTCTTTTCTCTTACTCTATATATTCTTTTTCTTCCCATTTTCATCCCTGTCTTTTTGTTAAGCCAATACAGTGCCCCTCTGCTATTTCTGCTCCTTTTCCTTAGTCTGCTTGTTCATTCAAATGGGCTTCTTACTGCCGGGTTTTTATTATACCTGTCTTTCCAGTGGAGATTTGAAATTCTCCCTGCCAGAATCCATTCATTCTCTAACCATCACGCACACAACATCGTCGCATACTCTTTGCCTAACCAATCACAGTCTTGCCAGACTTCTAGTCAAGTAAGTGCTGGATGCTTGGCCTGAGCCTAGGCTTTCAGCAGCCACTGCTTCTCTATGTCCAGACCAACTTCTTCACCTTAAAACTAGTTGCAACATTTTGTGCTCAGAGCTCCCAGTTCTGGAATCTCAAGCAGACTGTAGCCACCAGCCTCTGCTTCCTTTCATTCTCCTATCCCTCCAGTCCCAGGCTGGACCAGCTGGGTTTGGGAGCATCAGAACTGTCCCCAGTCTTTTGTTCTTTGTGCTCATCTGTCACACAGTTAAATGTCACAATTGGTCTACTTCTCTTTCTGCTTTCCATCTTGCCAGATATTTTTCCGAAAGCAGCTTGTATCAGCAAAGGGTGGGGAACTTCCCAAATGTAGTTCTTCAGGCCACTTCCACTGGATTTTGCAGAAGGATCCTAAGAAGGAAGTCTCATTTGTATTTGCACTACACCGTGTTCAGTGATCCAGTTCTGTTGTTAACAGAGCTTAAGTGAGAGTAACAAAGGAAAAGAAAGCACACATAGAAAGAGAGAAATTGAAGGATTCCACTACAGAATATGATGAAAAGGTGTGAAAAGCTGGTTTAAGGTAACTTATCCACTTTTCTAAATACAGATTTCTTTTCATAAGCATGATTAAAATCATAATTTCTTCCACTATGACCAATGCACTGCTAAACACCACATCCATCTTTCACAGTCCTAGACAGATTGAGAAAAGCCACCATGATTCTTAACACGAGTATAGTTCTTATTTACAGATTTTTTTTTTCTAAATTTGTCCGGGAGAAAAGAGAAGAAGAGAGCTGCTACTCCTCATTTCATCTCAATTCATTTAAATTTGCCAAGGATGAGTTATTATGAACAGCTAAAATTAGATTTATATTATGAAATCTGCTTTATCCATTACTTTCTCCACACTCTGCCTCTTGCTTGCTGTCCTTATAAGAAGGGCATCCTCCCTATTTTGCTACCATGCTAGCTGAAAATATAGACCATTGCTGGACGATGAAAGGGATATGACTCCCAAAATCAGACAAACCAAATATCGCACAGAAGCATACTTTTCACCGTTAAAAATATTTTTAGAAAAACAGAATGATTTTAACCATGTTGTGCAAATAATTATTTTCAACTCTAATCTTGTAATTTGTCTTAAAACTCATTGTTATCATATCTGAGAACCATGCCAGTTTTCACCACTGCACCTTCCTGAAGGTCAAGGCTTAAAACAACTGTCCTACCTTTCTAACCTGGTAATCAGCTTCTGCCTTGAGGTAGTTTCTTCTGCAATCAATGCCACAAAATGTGGAATGTAAAATGTTTGACATTGGCTAGTTTTGTCTTTTGTATTACCTAAGAGGCTGGTTATATCACAAAGCTCATTTTTATAAGAAAGGCTACAGTTTTTCAGTATATTAAGTTGAACTGAAACACATGCAGAAATTGTAGCTGCTGCCTTTTAAAGAAACAGCCAACTGTTTCACATAACAACAGCCAACAGCGTATCACATAAAAGAGATCATGATTTTTTTTTCCTGGCATTCTAAGACAAGAATTTTTTAATTCAGTTTGGACTAAACACCTTCTCCTTAAAACACTGGGAGTGCCACTGGAACTTTCATGTCACAGCAAAAAGACAGCTAAGGAGCTTTGAAATAATAATTTTAAGAGAATCAGTAAAATCTCTTTAGTAGATATTTATTCTACGGTGGAACTGAAAAAGCCCAAATGAGCTAATTTTCTCTTTCTATCTTATATGGCACTTTTTTATCCATTTATTTTCTTGCTTTGTATCAATAGTGGAAGTAGAAACAGCAGCTATTTTACAACAGCTATACTATCGTAAACAACATAATAGATGCTGTTTACACAGTGGCATACTTGGGTTCAAGGCACAGTACAAGCAAAGTTAATTTTTCTAGTCTCCAAAAGAAAGAAAGAAGGAGAAAGAGTGGGGGAGAAGGGGAGAGAGGAGAAGGAAGGCATAAATTAAGAGACAGGTCTGGAAAAAAGATTTAGATATTTAAATATCCCAACAGAAAACTAAGTCCTCCTTCTGAAACACTGATTATCTGCCTAATTCTATACAAGACAGTATCCCTTATGCCACATGTGGAGGATTTAAGTTTGTTACTTGTCTTGGAAGCTCAGAAATATGAGCAGAAATGCCTTGAAGAGTGAATGTGGTCTATATATATTACTCAAGTTGTATTTCTGTCCAAAAGATTGCAGCCATCCTGCGGGCAGCCAGGGTTGGAGGCAAGGAAAAAATTTGCTTTACAGAAAAGAAACATGGGGCTAGAATGAAACCGCCAAAGTGAAAAGCAGCTTTCAGGGAACTGTGGGACCATCAAAAGTGTCATAGCCTGCCTGTTCTCAGATGAAGGAAAAGCTGGTGGAATCATAGAAGAAATAAATTAATCTGCCTGGAATAAATACCAATCCATGAGTCCAGGATAACAGCAATTGTTTTAGATTTTTTACCATCTCTCAAAACTGGACTTTTGGAAAGAGGCCTTAGTTTAGGTTGCAGCGGCAATCTAGTGATATGCCTTTGTACCTCCACTGCTGAACATTTATTTTTCTTCCCTCAGGCTACAGTTATGATACCTGAAGTCCCAGTTAGGTTAAGTTTGAGGTACTGCTCTATGTCTGCATCCGTATCTCTGCTAAGTAGGCTTTAACGAGCCAAGCATTTTCAGTCCTTCACAAGGAATAAGAACCATAAAAGAGAAGACAGAAGAAAGCTGATGTTTTACAGCCAATCATGTGAAAGGTGTTAGAAGCATTTTTAAGTTCTTGATTAAATCATGACTATGAGTTGGTAATCTGAGTTTGAGTAGGGGTTTTAATTTTTAGAAGTCATTTGCTGAAACACTTACTTCTTTTGGAAAGCCTGCTGGCTTTAATGTGATCCATTCTTTCATAAATCATAAATCACAAAACCACACAAAACTGTGCTGTGTTCAGTAAATGGAGAGTTTTGTTTTGCTTGTGTTGCAGAAGGAATTTATGCTAATGGAAACAATTGCACAACTCTATTAAAGCCATGCATTTCAGCCTGTTTTGATCTAGGTTGTGTCAGCAATTCTGCTTAGAACACACATAAGAGGTTCTAATTTACCAGAAGGTAAAAGTCCACTCTAGCTTCAAATCTGGCTCTATGCCTGGGAGCAATATTTTAAACCAAATTCATAACAATGTCATTGGCTACTTTAATGTCTTTTTTTTTTTTTTTTTTTTTTTTGAAACACCTTAGTTCTGCATCAATTCATGCAGGAAGCTTTGTTTACTAAGGCAGTAGACATAGAATATCACAAGACAGTTCACTAAATTCTCAATGTAAATTGACTTCTACCTTCCAACTAGCCATAGTGCTATTTGTACCTCTGCCTGTGTCAGTCAAAAAGCATTTTGGAATTATTTTGAAAGAGAAGGAGCAGAACCCTGTCTTTTATGAAATGTGTGATTATTTAGGCATTCTTAGCCATTCTCATTATATTAAGTACTGAGAATAAGAAAAATAAATGTTCATTGCAGTTCTCTTAACCTTGAAAAGATATATTTGATAATATTTTATTAAATTTGGGAAGTATTAATAGTTTAACATGTGGAACATATTTCTGTGCTTTTCTCATGCATTTTGAAATCTGTACTTAGTAGAGGCAAAGGCCCGGTATTTTTGCATGATGCAGAGTATTGAAACAGCAAAAATTCACTGTCCTGACTGAAATTTATTAAAAGTTTTTCAAGTGTTAACTTTGTCCCAGAACACTTTACATGGGATCCCATATTGTTTATTCTTCTCTAACATAAAGGAAACACAGTTATTAAGTTTTGTGCCTTGGCTAATTTGAGGAGGAAAATTCATCATTTTCTATCATCCCACACAGATAAAAGTTGTACTTCAAATCAAAGAGGTATATACAAATCTACATTTATCAATAGAGAATCACAGTCATATCTAGATAAGGCATTTTGTAGCTTTCATTATTCCTTGCTTTCTGTTACATATGAAATATATACCATGATTAAGCTTTTAATATTCTTTGGCAACAATAGTCATCAGCTTTGCGATTGAAGCTGCGTGCTTAAATCAGTGCTTAAATGTTTAAATCAGTGAAAATTCAGAGGTTAAGAGTCTATTAGCTCTCTCCATCTTTTGGAGCACCCCTATCACACCTTTGGAACTGATAAAGTAATGAAAAATTAGGTTAGATAGTAGAAGTACCTTAAATCACTCTGTAGCATGGATTAAAGCAGAATCCTCTGGTTTTGAAGAGCACAGAGAAGATCGTGCTATATAGAATGCTATATTGTTTATAAATAAAATTGGTGTGTGCTATATGAAGACAGAAATATTAACTAAACTTAGCATGTCCATTTTTTAATCACAGAGGTCAACAAAAGTAATACTTAGTTTTGCTGCATTCATTTAGTTTCCTTGGTGAAAAGAAACCAGGGATCAACTGTTCTGAATCTGAAGGAAAGCTAAACCACAATTTTATCTATATCCAATTAATGACAAAAGGGAAAAATATCTTTCTCTCACAGTTTCTGTTTCAGCACTTGTACTGCAAGAGAAAAAAGAATAGGATGTTAAGTGTCATGATGCATTGACCTGTTCAATTTCATGGTTAGCTGGCACTGCAGCTCTTTACCTGTTTACGGCTTCACTCAAATATTAGGAAGGAGAATAATGACAAGCCAATCAAATTGCAAAGAAGGGAAAAGGCCAAGGTGCTTTCCTATTACAATGTTCTGATTTACTTGACATGATACTGTTAGAAATTATATTTTTAACAATGCCTCTACTGGACAAAGACAGTGAAGAGAATAGAGAATTATACTTGACACCTCTGTTGTCCTGGCAAAGTCTGTAACAAACATAGGTTAGAGTATAACCATTCTTCTTACAATTTCAGAACAATAATCTACTGATCTTCCCTGCTTGTCACATCCAATTTGTTGCAAGGCATGTTTTACACAAGACCACATTTCAATTCAGTGGTAGCCTGAAGTTGACTGAGATGATAGTTAAATTTCCTTTCTAATGACTGTGTAGAGCTAGAAAGATGCTGTCATATCATCAATCTAGAGGCTATACAACTACCTAAGTGGAGAAAAGAAAATAGGTTTATAAAACAATTACGTATTTTTCACTTTCAAGAGCATTCAGAATAACACAAGACTATGATTTGGAATTATAAAAAGAAGTAAGAACAAGAATATAATAGCAATTCAATTAAGCAATTCTACCTAGAGCTGCTATTTTATTTCAGTCACAGGTGTAGGAAGAATATGTACAGTATAAAGATGTAGTCAGAAAAACTTTGTTAGAAAGTTAGCCACTGCAAAACTCTTCTACTGAAATCATAGCACTTTGCAGGAGTCACATCTACGTACAGAGGAAAAGAGAAAACAAAAGCTAACAATATTTGAAAAACTGAAATTCATTTTCAAATTCAAATATGGCATTTCTAATTTGATCTTTGTATTTTTGTAATTTAACCAGAACAAAAATAAAGGGTAAGAGCAGATAAACTGGAAAAAAAATGCTTTAACAAAAATCTGACTTCCCCTTCTTCTTTCAGTCTGAATTGTTTAATTCTTATTGAAATTAAATTGGATTTTTTAAGTCTTATCAGTAAAATTGCTCAGTAAGCAGTTTGGAGAGCTGTAAAGAGAGGAAGAATTAGGTAGGTAAAGAACAATCTGGATCATGCTGAGACGTGCATAAAAATAAACTACTCAGAGAAATCATCAGGAATGTGAATAAAGTTTTTCTGGCTCATGGTCAAGATTGAGGCATTGCCTGATGCACCCTGGAAAAAAACCACATGGCTCGGGAAGAAGAATGGGCCTCTTCAACTGTACAGTAGATGTTAGAGGAGCTGGTGCATCATAAAATAGAAGTCCTTTGGGACACTGGCTGCATAACCTGTTGAGGACAGCTTGAAAGCTGGCAAAAAAGGAGCACATAAAGGGTAAATCAAGTTGTCTGATTGTGCCAGAAATCAGAGAGATGGGAGAATGAGAGAAAAAGTGTCTCCTTATGTATTTAAGTAAAGGTTATTCAGAGAAGATACTTGATGAAATACGTTGCTCAATTCATTGGCTGTAACAGGGGAAAAAGGGTTGACTTAAGTAATAAACTGGCATTTAAAATACCAGTTCTAGATGAGGCTGGAAACATTGCAGCAATGTAACAACTTGCTTTTACTTTTGTGATTCCTAAGCAGGATAAACATGGATTAAAAAACCAAGTCTGTTATCTTCTCTTTGTAGTTCAATAATTACAAGGACCGCACCCTTGAGCATGTACCTGGTTTGTACAGGAATTAACTTCTTTTTTGCACTCTAGTATGCGAGGCTATCATGTCTGAACAATGAAGTTGTTGCAAGGAGGTGATCAAATGCCCTTGTCTGCTGCTTAACCTAAAAGAGGGTGTGAACGTAGTGGAGTATTAATGGGAAAGGATAGAAATAGCTATTTTCCCCTTGCTTTTCAAGGGACCTAATATGGAGTTACACAGTAACCACTTTCATAATTATCTGGTCTTTTCCTATGTTATTCTAAATACTAACAGTTTGAGATTCCTTTTCATATATGCAGTGCCAAACTGGCAAGTTTAGAAGTCACTGCTGCCTGCCTTCAGTGTAAAGCAAACAGAACAAGGTTAGCTGGGAATTAAAATGAAGCTTAGTTTGGAGACTGTTCACACCTACTTTTGAACTTTCCTTTTCCTTGATTATCTAGCAGCCAAATCTACCAATAACAATCATCTGAGAGGAATTAGTAAGTCCCTCTGCTTCACGCCTTGATTTTTAGCTTCAGTCAGGACTGATATAATCTATCCACACAAATGGGTAAGGGAAAATGAAGAGCTTAAGGCCTCACAGAGATCCGCCAAAGAAAACTAATCAAAAAAACACTCACAGATGCAACGACTGCTTTATCATAGAGCCAGAAATTGTGAGGGAGAATCAGAGCCACTCTTGCAACCTGTGTGTCACCATAGCAACTGCTACTACAACAACTCGGATAGAAGCCTAGATTTTCTGTTCAATAACGAAAACTTGGTCTTCCCACAAGGTGCTGTCCCCTAGCATGAATCTTTCTACTCAATAGGATAAAGAGGATGGAAATTAATCACAGAGAAGGAACAAGGTACATTGAGAGAGGAGAAAGTAAAAGCAGAAAATAAAGTAACAGGACCAAAAGGTCTGTCTTTTCACTGGTCCCCAATAACCCAATTGTAAAACTGTATGTCTACTTCTTACTCCCACTCTGTTATACCACAGTGCAGGACAGTATCACTTGAGTCATCTCTTCAACAGAGGCTGCATATTCTGACCTTTTTATCTACAATGTCAAAGGTGCATACCACAAGGAAGTAAGTAGTGAAAATGGGTGTGGTGGGTGAGGGGTGTGAGTGTCAAGTTGGCCCAACCAACAACATTACTGTAATAACTAGCCTTTTGATATTACCCATTATGCTTTGTCAGTTTAGATGGAGAAGACTGTTGGTTGAGATATAAACAGAGTTCATTCATCAATTACCATCACAGGCAGATGGTAGAATGACAGAATCAAAGAATGTCAGTTTGGAGCAATTAATGTAATATATCACCAGTGAAAAACTGAGAGGAATGCTGAGAAAAAAAGAACAAAAACTAAAATGCCCTTGCCACATCCCATTCTGTTCAGACTGTTTCATTTCTATACTCTCATGTCCTCTATTTCCCTGGCTCAGGGAAACAGGAATGGAATCTTAACAGCACCGTGCTGCTGCGCTTTCTTCCTTTTCACCTGCTTCAGCATGGGTCTTCCAAGGGCCACAGTTTCTATCAGAAAACCTGTGCTGGTGAGGGTTTTCCACAGGTACCTTCCCTCAGGGCATGCCCACCAGCTTTGGCAGAGGGTTCTCAGGCTGCAGATGGATGCTGCAGATGGATACGTGCCAACTCCCTGGTCTGCCTCACCATGGTCTTCACCAGGGGCTGTAGAGGAATCTCTGCTCCAAGAGCAAAGATTCCTCTGACGTGTCCACATGTGTCTGGAGCATCTCCTCTCCTTCCTTCAGTGACCTTGGTATCTGCAGGATAGTCTCTCACCTTTTTTTTTTTCTCTCCCTCACTCCTCTCCCCCTCTCTCTCACAGCTGCTGTGAAGTGTTTTTATCCCTTCTTAAATAAGCTTTCCCACAGGTGCCATCAGCTTGTCTGAGGGCTCAGCTGTGTGCTGCAGTGGGTCTGACAGAGCTGTCTGCACTGGCTGGCAAGTTGTGGCTCCAGCGTCTCCTCACTGAGGCTGGCCCTGCAGCCCCCAGCTTCCAGCACATGTCCAAGGACACACAATGCACCATCTTACTGCTTCTGAATTAATAACTGCATTTCATCACTTTACAGGATAAATTCTCCTGAGGTGCTGAATGAAAAAATTTATTTGTATCTATCTAGATGTTTACTGCATTCTTATTGATTAAGAGGTGAATTATCTTTAGAAAAAGAGATGTTAAGTTAGTCTGATATCATAAACTCTAACCTCTGGTAAAAATAGCGTTTTATTTTATAACACTTTTCTTTCTCCATGCCCTTGATTACTGGCTTCAGAAACTCTTGCAAAACTACATAGATTTGCATTCAATCAGAGATCTATAGCAGCCTACCGCTTTTTCTGGTTGTGTGAATAGGTAACATGTTTGCTGTTTCACAGTTCTCAGATGCTCCAGAAGAGACTGTTCCACAGCTTCTTAATATTTCATAACAGAGGCTGGGATTTTTTGGCCACCACTATTTTGCAATAGTGGTAATCTGATCCTCTTTCCCTCTCTGCTGCCTCATTCCCTCAGGAGCAAGGTATAAAATTACTTCCAACTCAGCTGTGGACATAGTTTTTTTCATAGTTCCTACTAGAGCAATAATTATAGTCATATCTTACCTACTTAATGAAAATGTACATTATTTTTTGAGGTTTTTTTTAGTCTGTATGTCGGTATGGACCAGTTTCAGTTTTTCCCTTAGTTTTTTTTTACCATTTCTTACATTAAAAAAATGCTACTGGACAGATGTAGTTGGAAAGGCCTTTTTTTATAGTTTCATTGCTGTGAGACACTGTCTCTTAAAGCATCCACCTCTTCTTCCTAGTATTTACAAAAGGATGACTCATCTAGGTAACCCTTCCTTGCTTAATGTTCCCCTTCCTTCCTTAGGACACAAGCTTCTATACTGTATATAATTTCATTCTTCTTTACATTTAAATCTCTAGAACTCTCCAGTTCAAGATTAAACTTTTCAGTGTAGTCACTCTGAAAAGATTATTTACTTACTTTAATAAAATATATGCTTTTACATATTTTTATGGGAATAAGAATAAAGAAACCATATGTTTAACTCCAATTTTGTCTATCTTGTTAACTAAAATGAACTCAATCAGTTCAAGGTATCTTGATCTGAGAGGCCTTCTCAAGCTGAACTTTCGTGAGGTTTTTTGCTAGTTCCTGTATGTATCCAAATATCATCTAAGTGAGTATTTGGTGGAGAAATCTATCAGCTGTCATTCCTGAGAGACTTCCACAGTGGAGAGTGTTTGCATTACATTATCAGTTACACCATTACAATTTTCTATCTTCAGTAAGGAGAATTCTGAATCCCTAGCCTAACCTGAATGTCATGAAAGATATGACTACTTTTATGAATGCATTGAAGATCTGTAGCATGGTTATATAGATCACAAATTTTCCGACTGTCAGAGAAGTGAAATTCTAAAATAGCTTTTAAAATGAAATAATACAGATCCTAATCTAAGATAAAGACAATAAATTCACAGAAAAACTGTAGGAACAAATAAGCAAGATCCTGTGGCCAATAATAAAATTTGGGAAGTTATTTTTGTCAAATTCAATACATGTTGTTAAACTCACAACTATCTTGAAATACTTGAAATGTCTAAAAGTAGTCCTGATCACAGCCTGTGGTTACTTGCATGAAATGAAACTTGCATTTTAGTATTCTCTCTCATTCTATAGACACTAATTCTTTAATAAATAAATCTTTTTAATTTAACTATGAAAACATTTTTTATTTTATTCTTAGACTTTCATTTACTGCAACAATTCTCTTTTCTAAGATAATACTAGCATTTGCTTGGTTAAGTAAATCTATTCTTCATCTTCCAACTTTGACCATTTACTAAAATAATGCAAGGAGTTGCTAAATTTTAACATAGGAAAAATAATCTCCTGCGTCTGAGAGAATATCTCTGCAACACTTTAGTAAGCTTGTCCACAGGTACAGTGATGACAGTACACTGAAAAATTCTGATGGGAAGTTTATAGTGATCTCTGCTCAGCTAATTTAAACAGTTTCGTTTTGATTTGGATCAGTCTGAGCCTATAAAATGACTAGTACTATAGAAAGAAAAAATGAAAATTGCCAGAAGGGATTCTAGGTCAAAGGCTACTGATTGTTTAAGTGAAGTGTCTTAACTCCATAGAGAGTAAATAAAGCACTCTTCTGTGTCTCTCCAGTGTTATTTTAAAAAAAGGAAAAAAACATCCACCAACCAAAGAAGTGAAAATAGAAAATATAGGAGGTAGATGGCCAATAGCAAAAAAACCTGAACAGGTGGAATTAAGCTATAAAATTTCAGTAAAGCAAAGAAAAAAGTAGGATCACTTGTAGATGAAGGAAAATGCAAAAAGATAAGTTACAGAAAGAAATTTTATTAGCAAAGCTTATGATATTTTAAGCATATAAATGTCTCTCTAAAGCTTAACTAAGAACCTTAACTTCCACCCGGATAAGATCTGTTAAAATGAATTCCATTTATAGCAAAGTCCTGTTTAAAATAATTATTTCTGTGCTTGGCAATCCACAGAAAATGAAAAGCATTTTTTACCCCTCTCCTAATTAAACTAACCTAGAATGTGACCTATGTCCTTACAGAATAATCATAAAGAGTTCAAGGGTAAAACTGTGTGTGACTAAGTTTATCCTAACTTCCTCTTCCTCATAAAAACACATTTTTTGCCATATAAAAGATCGTTTTATGATCTTAGTGTTTTTTGACCATCACAGCTGTATTATTAAGAATGTATACCAATTAATCAGAGTTTTCTGTAACTGTTCTACAGAGATGGCTCAACATTCACTCCTTACTTAGCAAACTCCAAAGGGACATACTGGAAAGACGGGGAAGAATTTTTATCAGGAACACTAGTGACAGGAAAAGGGGCTAACAATTTTTAACTTGAAGGAAGAAATTCTCTACTGGTAAGGTTGTAAGATACTGGAACAAGTTGTCCAGAGTAGCTGTGGATGCCCAGTTCTTGGAAATGTTCCAGGTGAGGTTTGATGGGGCTTTGAGCAACCTAATCTAGTGAAAGGCACTCCTGCCCATGGATTATCTTTGAAGGCTCCTTCCAACACAAACCATTCCATGATTTTATGGTTCTAATACCCTTTTCTTCCATTTCATCCCTTCCCCAGGTAATGGGTCTCTCTTGCAATAATAATATTCCATTCAAGTTTGATTTTATCCATAAGATTTGT
>JAWWEY010000130.1:34798000-34809575 GCA_035582745.1 Loriotus luctuosus | reverse complement strand
AAGAAATAGCCTTTCATTTAAAAAAACTTCTGTGAAGAAGGAAAGTAAAGAACCAGAGTGTTAGAGAACTACTGAGACTTCCTCAGAAAAATAACAAGGGATTTACATTGAATTTAACAGGAGCTGTGAAAAGCTGTGCTTTCGCCTCCTTCACCCTTCAGCGGACAGCAATCTTCATTTATTTCTGTTTGCCTGAAGATGTGAAATAGAGTTGAAAAGCAAACCCACTGATTTAATTTCTCCAGCTCAGGAACTATAATTTTTTTTGGCTGTTTTTTTTTAAGCTTTATTTCTTCAGTGCACATGAATATGAATGATTGAGGAATCTTCATACAGGTGGATGTGCAAAATAACGGAAATGTAAATGTCTGCATCAGACATGGATTTATAAAGACTGATTGAAATTGCTGTTGCATAAGCAAGTCATATTAACAGTTTTTACTGTAAGGTGCCATTTGTGCTTTCTCTGTTCGTGAGGAACATTTCTTTTTTGAATGGATCTGCTGCCTTGCTAAACCATTAGCATTTGTCAGATGGTGAGATTAGACTCCTAACAACTTGCAGATGACATTCAGCGAGAGCAAACCCTTTTCAGTTGTTGACAGTTTGTTTAATAAGTGTGCATACCGCTGACATTTAGGCAAGAAAATGTCTATGAAATGTGAATTCTTACAGAGTGTAGCTGAAGCTGATGTTAAGCTTTCCAGGCTGGGGCTTTGGTAGGATCTTTGTGTGTACATGGATATTCTTTATTTGATTGTAAACTTTCACAAACAAAAAGACTATGTTCCACTCAGCCTCTCAAAAATACAGAAAGTCTTGATGTTTCAGTTTATTTTAAAACTGAATTTTCTATTGAATGTAATGAAATATTCATACTGAATGTCTTGCCGCATTTTCTTTGCAAGTTTTATTTCCAAAGATATTGTTCTAATGATAATATTCTGCTTTCTTCTCCAATGTAATTTCTGCAAATAACTCTAGTAAACAATTCCTTTGGAACTTTTAAAATATATGAAACTTAAGCCTATTTGATTTGAATGATTACGCATATTTTTCTTTCAGATTGGAATTGTTCTAAATCAATCATCAACAGCATTTGCTTTAAATCCATTGGTTTGAAATATATTTCAGCTAGCAACATCCTGCTTGTCCATTTGAGTGGAAAAATGTCTGTAAGTAAATCAGACTCAATTAAAAAGTCCAAATAATTACATGAAATATTTTCTTAAAACTTGCACTGACATTTACTGCAAGAAAATATCCTCCACTTCAAAAATGAAATAGAAAATATTAGGAGAATGGATGTATTTTCCTCAATTTTCAGACATTTAATTTTTTCAATGAGTAATATTAGTAATTTCTACTGTTCTTTAAAATCTGTAAGAACGCTTACCTTAGGCTCCATTTTTACAAAGTGCAAATTTCTGCAAAGAAAAATCATTGTTTTTTGTCCACAAAATTATGTTGATGTGCACATAAGGCAATTGACTACACAGGCAGAGATTTATTAACTGACAATCAGATCATAGACCCATTGACTAGCCCAAGCTGGAAGGGGCCATCAGGGACTATCAAAAGTACAGCTCCTGGTCAGGCACAGGACAGGCCCAAGAATCATACTGGTTACTTGTCTTGTCACTTTATCTCAAGATGCTCTGTAAATTGTTCATATGAAATTCATGCTTTCAAATTTGACAGTAAATATTTTACCTTATTTATTTATTTGTTGTTATGCTTAAAGCTTACTTAATTTTACAGAAACTTATTTTTTTCTTCTTAGGTTTTCTCTGAACTAATAGTGCTAAATATCATCTTTATCTGGTTGTATGAATGTTCAACCTGTAATTAATATCTTTTTTCCTTCTCATAATTTTTTTTTTAGTTTTAAAAATACATAACTTTTAAAACTCAAAAATTCTAAAGCATAAGCTAGGAAACTAACTTAAAGATATCAGTTTCATGTTAAAGAACCTTCTAAGACCCAGAAAAAAAGAGTAATTGACAGAGAATTTCAGTTACTCATATTTCTCAACAAAATTTTAGAATTCTTCTTCATGCTTTGTGAAATCATTAATACAAAAAAGGAACAAAGGAAAACCTGTTCTTTTATACCCTCACAGTCTAAGCACATGAAAGTCTGCAGTCCTTGGCTCCTTCTGTGTGTCTGAGTGTTCTGTCACCCAGATAGCACCACAGGTCCCCATGTCCTTTGTTTTGCAAGGGGCTGGTGCCAGCTCACGGCCTCCTGCCTGGGGGTCCTGTCGCCCAGGGCTCAACCTGCAGCTGGCACTGCAGCTGCTCACCCAGCCTCTTGCACTGGATGCATTCCTCAACAATTCCTCAATTGCCTCCAGAGCAATTCCAGAGACCCTACACCTCTGCCCTAGGCAACTTATGCCAGCACCCAGTGTCTTTCAGTGAACATTTTTTTTTCCTAATAACGAATCTAAACCTCTCGTGGTACAACTTAAGGTCATTTCTTTTTGTCCTTTCACTTGAGACATGGGAGAAGAGACTGACCCCCACCTTCCTACAACCTCCTTTCAGGTAGCTGCAGAGAGCAATGAGGAGTCCAAAACTGATTTGCAAATGAGGGTTTACAAACAGGATTTGAGGTGCAGCCTAACCAGCACCCATCACTGCCCTGGTCCTGATAGACACACTATTGCTGATACAGGCCACGATGCCATTGGCCTTCTCGGCCACCCGGACACACTGCTGGCTCATATCTAGCCATCTGTGAGCTAGTACTCAAAATCCCTTTCTGCTGAGCAGAAACAGACACTTTCCCAAGCCTGCAGTGATGCCTGGGGTTGTTGTATTCCAAGGACCCAACACTCCTCCTTGTTTGACCCTCGTGCAGTAGTTCTCATGCTATTGACCCAGCCTGTCCAGATGCCTCTGCAGAGCCTTCTTGCAGGTTTTTATTGAAAGAAAACACAAGGTGGATAAAAATAAAGGATAAAATAAGCTAGCACTAAACAAACACTTTTGAACTACTTGTGAATTACCAAATGAATGGATACAAATTATTTGTAGATAAGCTAGAGGTTTATCCTTCCAAAAACTGGAGATTAAATCTCCTTGTGGGACATTTCACAGATTTTTCTGAGCTGATGTTTGCTGTCATCTCCAGTCATAAGCCAAAACACATATTGCATACAAATACACAGGATCTTACCCTGAAGGTTGATGCTGCTTTTGTATCTCACTTCACCATCATGGCAGCTACAGTCTTCTGGGGCTCCATACCACACAATTAAATATTTAAATCAAAGAGTTTATAGTTAAACTGAAACGGGTAAGTACTTTTTAAAACGTTCTTTTGTGTCAGAAATTAAATTGGAAAAATGAAGCCGGTAAATAGAACTCTCTGTGAGAGTAGATGAAACTGTAACTGTTCAAGAACATTTCATACAAACAGAAATTCATACCCCACCTCCATTTACACAATAGTTAGGTGAAACTTCCTTTCCCAAGAGAAAGTTTTTTAGCAAATTAAGTATACTGTGTTAACTGAGCTTTCCTATCCTTCTTTCCCCTCCCAGGTGAGGAAAATAATCCTTTTTTTTTTTCTTCCCAGTTTCAGTCTTGAGAAAAGGTTACTATTAATTTTTGTGTTATTTTCTTCACTTCTCTCTGTGGTACTACCAAAAACTATTGTGTAAAATTACCTCTGTCTGTTACGTACAGGTTAGAGAAGTCCTGTTACTTGAGCAAGAGGAAAGAATTTAAAATAAATTGGAGATACAACCCTATATATAATGTGATGCTTTCTTGTTCGAGTTGAGATACAATTGTTCTGCATGTGGGACATAATTGCTTGTCACCCTTCTGAGGCAGTGTGTCTTGTACTCATTACTAAAAGGGAATTAGGTTTACATAAAATACACAATTTCATCTCCAAAGTGTCTTATAACCTGCATATTAGACATTACAAATTCTTTTAAATTCCCTAGTGTTGTGGATTTATGCTGGCTAATTTTTGCTGTCCATTCCTTGCAGGTCAGTAGAGGTTCTTATGTCTAAAATATTTTTGTTTGTTATGTGTATTTGTTTATTATTGTTTGTATTTAGATAAGACAATGAAGTTCACCATCCCAGAATATTAGTGGATTGAAAGCTGCATAATCTAAAGTGGAACATTGCATACACAGATCAAGTGATTTCTTCAAAGCACACAAGATTTGGGACACCTCATAACTGAATCTGAGCTCTTCATTTCTACATCCAGGAATAAACCTCATATCATTCTTTGTTTTTCTTTAGTCCTCAGGTAAGTATTTTAAAGTTATTAAACCTTTTAAAGTGGATATGTGGGACAAATGAAAATGAAGATAAAGTGAGACTGATACAAAACTTGAAATATTATTTCACCCAAAACCTGCTGAAGGTGCATTACTACCACTGGTTGAATACTTTTCTTTATGAAGGCATTGATTATTCTTTTCTGAGCTATGTGTCTCATATAAGAGCTGCTAACACTAATCATTATATTTAACCGATATCAAGAGGAAACAGACTATTTTCCCTCCAGTCTTCTGGTGAGCTCTTCCACTGATTGTCTACATAGTACAGTAACTGCTATAGCAGCAAAATTTTATGCGGATTTAAGATGAGATTTTTTTATTGATTATGCTGAATAAAGTGTATAAGTCATTAAGATATGGGAAAGACATAAAAACAACAAGGAAATAAAATCTGCAGTGGTTGTATTGTTTCACTTGAAAACTGATTTCTGGGGCTTCTGAACTTCAGTTTATACAAATTCCATAGATCTAAAATATTTTAATTTAGCTGTCTATGCTATTAATATGCTATTAATTGTTAAATTAATATGTTAATTTAGCAATAGTATACACTAACGGCGTCTTTACTCTCATATTCTGAATCCAAATAATCTCCAGAAACTATGTGTATTTGGTCTTTTCTAGTGCCAAAACATTAAGAAAGAAACATCTCAAAATGATAATTACTGTAAGGGAGACGGGACCAAGCAATTCTTTCTTCTGTGACCTCTTGTTCTGCATTTCAAGGAGTGTTCAGTACAGCGAAATGTAATTGCATGAAGCACATGGTTCATATCCAGGCTACACAAAGGACAGAAGGTACAGGAATGGGTGAAATGATAGTGTCCAAGAAAGTAAACGAACATGAAAGTTCTATGAACAGGTGGTAACATGAATACAAATATATAACAGGCTGGCAGTCTGCTACTGGCTGCCTGCGAGTATGAGGCTTCTGAATGTTTCTTTCAACACGCTGTTGAAGAATCACTAGTGCAGTACCAAGCAGAGGAGTATCAATCAATAATTAACAGGACAGAGTGAGTAGAGGAACTCTAAAAGGGGATAAATTCAGCAGTGTGGAATAATGTAAGATTTTCAATTCTGAGCGATTTCTGCCGTATGTTATCGAAAATATCAAGGACTTCAAGATAACCTGACATGGTTGCATTTACTTCAGCATATGGTGCAACACAATGAGAAAGTTAATGAAAGTATGATGTAGTTCTAGGACAATGACAGAAAACAAGGTTTGTGAACTGACAAAACCATGAAATTTTATCTCTAAAACAGGTTCAAAAAATTAGATGTTGTTTGTGTTTAATGAAAATGAAGGCTGAGTTAATCTTCAATGCAAATGAACATTCACAGCAGAATGTTTTACCACTTGTCATTGGTGGTAAAAGATGAGCTAAAAGATGACTGTGTAAAAACCATGCCTAAAACATCAAGTTACATGTGCTTCTATAATTTAATTAGTCATAAATGAAACAAATATCAACCTATCAAAACAAGGAAGAAGAAGCAAAGTTATCACTCATGCATCAGACTTCAGACTCAAACACTCAAGTGAAATATTCAAACAATAAAGTAGAAAGAAAAACCCCAAAGGTCAACAACTCACGAGTTTCAGAAAACAACTCCACTTATAAGGAATGTACAGTTAAAATCATCATTAAGTAAATCCAAAATAAGTTAAACAGACCAATGTTATTAAAAATGCAATATCCATTTTCCCTATTCCTCACCATGCATTTCCATTAATCTCCAGTGATAAATGATCTGGGGATCCAAGATCAACTGCAGTCATGCAGTACTTTTACTGTTGGGTTGGTAGATGCAGTGATTCCAGTGAAGGATCCAGCACACACTAGGGCTGCTACAAGATATGAAGGATAGTTCAAAAGGTGTCTGAAGGAAAAAAAGGAGGAAAGACACAAAGAGGTAAGAGCAGCCCTTTCCCAGCAGCAGTGCACTGATAGATGAGCTAATCAAATCTGGACTAGAGATAGATGAGCTAATCAAACAGCTGACAGCCACAGAGTGGGGCTGTCCTGGAGCACCTGATGAGGAAATGGGAATAGAATTGTCCTTTTGGGCAGCAATTTAGCTGTTATTCATTGTCCCTGTTTTACAGTGAGCACTGCATTTCTCCCCATGTGTTTCAACCTGTATCAGTTTGTTCATAGACAATCATACCTGAAGGGAACTTTAAGTTAACAATGTATGTTGCTATATTTGCCTTTTTTTTTCTTTCCTTTTTTTTTTCTTTTGGTTTATCGTGTGTGATTAAAATTGTAACTAATTACTTCTACAGATATGCTGGACCTTGAGTGACTGATACGTAGTCCTCTTTTCCTGAACACTCTAGCAGATCCATTAGAATGATCTCATGCATCCTCCAAGAACGGTGAACCTTAGCTCAGAAATTTAGTGCAGTTGTGTTGGTTAAATCTAGAAAAGCATATGATGTTGTGTCATGTTAACTGGAATATGTGATGTCATTGTTGACTCTCATCACAGCTCCTCAGCCTCTGCAATATGAAATTCATATGGAATTTTTCCTTTGGTTTGGAGCACACAAAAATATCTACCTATCTCTTCAGTGTTTCTTTGACAATGTAATTCTGTTCACCTGTGTCCTACTGGAAGGCAGCTATGACTTCCAAATACATGCCACTGAAGGGTGCTACACTGAATAGGAAGGTAGAAGGAGGAGGTTGCCAGACCCTGCAGGGATTGCTGTCTCCAGACTTTTGGCATGAGTGTGAGCATGTGGGCAGGCAGGGACAGGTCAGGCCTGGTCTTGGCCCCAGCAGCCCTCAAGAGCCTGTATCCCAGCCTGTATCCCAGTCTGTATCCCAGCCTAGCAGAGCTACCACCCATGGCAGGAGAGTTTCTCGCCTTGAATCTTCAGAGAGGATAGAAAGGCCGTCCAACTAGTTGGCGCAGTAAGGCAGACAGATCCACTTAGCAGAACACTGTCAGCTTTATGGCCAACAGGAGCGCAACAACAACAGCAAAACGAGCACGCATCTCCCCACAGACTGTGGGAGCAACAAGATTATAAAGGGAGTGGGTGGGGCAGAGTACAACAGTACGGATTGGATAGAACATGAGACTTACATCACTCAGGGTCAATGAAGGAGTACAGAGGATGGGGCTAGGAACAGACCACCTGGCCACAGCCAATCAAACCCCTATCCCCAGAGAAGCTTCCAGACCTGGGTGGAGGCAGGTGGTGACTGACAGCACCAGGAGTGGAGAAGGGAACTTGACAGACAAAAGAACTTTAAAATGGGATTGGGCACAGTGAAAGTGAGAGAATGATGGACGTACAACTGAAGGGGCGAGCAAAGGAGGGCAGAACTTGGACCGAACCAACACAAATCAGGGGGTACAGGGAGCAAACCATTGCACATATAACTTGTAAAACTTAAAGAAATTATAAACGCACAGCAACACCACTAGGGATCATCAGTAACAATTTCTAATGCTTTATGGGGTTTTCGTTCTACCTCTGTAGGAAAACAATCGAGTTGATGCTTTTCTGCTTTAGTTTTAATTGCTAATAAATCACTCTGCTTGTACGTCATGCTGTCCAGCACACATCAATTATCATCTGCTCTCTTCTTCAGTGGAAGTCTAGAGATGCCTCTGCCTTAAAAAAAAACCAAACCCACAATGTTCTCTTGATCTTTAAGACTGATTCTGAGGGAAGATATTCTAAAGAATCGGTCAGCACCTGGCTGTCTTGGATATTCAAGGCACATGCTGATTTCCCCTTTAGTGCAAAACATCATTAGCTGTGACCCTTTAATTACGTGTTAATGTGACCAGAAAAGCAGAGCCTGAGAGAAAATAAAAACCAACACATTTTTAAAACATTCTTTTCAGTAGAGCCTGGTATAACCTAGGTACAGTTTTTACCTAAGATTAGGTATGTCTTCTTAGAAGGCTCTTAGAAGGTAACAAATTGGACATTAAGCTCCTTGTATCACTATTCCCCAAACATTTATTGAATCAGTTTTCAGAGTCTATTACTTCAAACATATTTATACCTAAGATTATAATTTTATATGTTTTAGTCAGTTTGGATGACCAAGGCCATTACCCAGCACTTAGTCAACAGCTGGAATGATTGCAGCTTTCTCCCTTGGGTCTTTCCTGATATCTCAGATCAGATTTCCTTTCCCAGTCTAGAACTATCTTATGCATGCCAGACTTAAGTTTCTTCTCTTTTCTGTTACTAGACAGACTAATTGCTTTAGCCTGTTACAATTTTAGGCCTCTCTGCCTACCCCTCCCCTTCAATTAATCAAATATTTCTGTAGGGTTTGAACTTCAGATGAGACAACTGACCAGCCCATTTTTTCTTAGTTCATGAAGTTGGACAACAAGTCATGAATTTGCACAGTTTGGATCATGCTTGTTGCAGATGGAATCTAATTTGCTGGATCTCTGTTAAGCCTCTGGGAAATACACTTCTAAATTGATGGGAATAAATTCTGCCAATAAATTTTCAAGGGAAAAAGGGATATAGACTGGTCTAGCACAAAGGCTGTCTGAAAGTCATTCTAACATAAGAAGCCTGTTGAGTTTTCAAAGAAAGTTTTAAGTTTTTTCTAAAAAATGGTCGTTGTATTTTGGCCAGTATTTTTCATAAACCAACCACCAATAGCAACGTGATATAAACGATATTGTGAATAATTTTAATAACTTATTCAATAACAATTTCAATAATTTCAATAATTATTGAAAATAGTTTTTAGTTATTGAAGAGTTTTGTTTGTGAGAAGTACTTGGAACTGATAATGAAAGGCCGTATCACCATCCTCCCCTGTAATTGCAAGTTCTACCCTTATAAATAGATTAAGACTGCCACACATTTTTCTTTGTCAGGAGCTTCTTTAAAATATTTTTTATCAATAAAGCTGTTATTGAGATGTGATACTCTATTGTTTGCACAGATGATTGCTTATGGGCACACAGTAGTATTTGTTCATGTACAATAATAGTTCATGTACTTCACAGTAATTGTCTTGTTAGTATATTTTGTATAAGTAGCATTTTTAAACAGATGATTTATTAATTTTCAATTTATCATGAACTGATCCCTTTTGTTACAAGCTATTGCTGTAAAGCACTGTGATAACAGTATGCATGTTGTCAGCAGCATTTCCTAAAGTTACCAGCAGCTAAGAAATCCCTTGTTTTACTATCATCCTGGGCCTTATTATTTATATCTCCCTGTGAAGCCTGGAAATAGCTCCAGCAGCAAATACTACTAAACTTTTACCAAGGGAAGATTTCATTATCAGATACCAGCTTTCTAATTAATTTTGTTGGCTGCTTCCTCCATCCACCGTATATGTTTCCTGTAGGGTTTTGCTGTTGCTGTTTTTCCCACATAATGTGGGAGCCTTTTCAAGACAGGTATGTATGCTTAAAATAGGATGATGTAAAATTTCCCAGCATGAGCAAAAATCTGGACTCTATTCATGATGAAGTACACAGGATCTTCATTCCCCACATTTTTGATGTAGGCTTCTTTTTCTAGGTTACTGAATACTAAAATTTAGCCATTTGCTTGTAATTATTAGGAGCAATATTCGAATTCAGTGGGTGAGACTATAAGATTAGACAATTTCAAATTATTAAGTATCTAATTCTTTTTTTTTTTGCTTTAGTATTTATCTTAAAACATTCTAGCTTTTAGTGTTACTGTTAGGAAGTTCTGCTAGTAACAGATTACCTTTGTTTTAATGCTTGACAGAAATATCACCATGAATATGCAGTCTGCACACAGTACAGTCAGAACATAGACCCATATGGGAAAGAAACCACACCACTGAACTCAACAAATATCACAACATTTTGATTGGGGATTCAACAGCAAAAAGGATGAGCCTAACAAATGATCCCACACTAAGCACTGTATCTTTTTACATCCACTGTCCAAAAATCTGTAAAAAGAATAGGGAGTAGGGATAACTTTAAGATTTCTTCTTTTATTTCCAGCACTACTGCATTCTTTTGTCACTCTCCCTACCCTCATTTGCTGAGGAAAAAGAAAATAAATAAATAAATTTACCTGACAGAATGAAATTGAAGTTTCATCCTAGAGTGAATTTGACATCTGTCATTCATTCATTCATCTATCTTTCAAAGTACTTTAAGTCAGTCCATAGCTTGTAAACAAGAGAAATATATTGAATACTGATGGAAACAAGTAAAAATTGATTGGGTAAAAAGGGCACTTTTGTTGTTCATATTTAGAATGAACTATGGACCTACTTACTCTTTTATTAATTGAAAACTTAATTTAAAGATACTATTTATTTTGTGTTAATTATGTGATTACCATGAAACCATTCTAAAGAGGTTTTTGTTGGCTTTGTGGTTAGTCTCTTTTTTTCCTGAACAAATATATTTATTGTTTTAGATGACTAGAAAGCATTTAATGTTCCAAAACATCAATCAAATTTAGAAAATGTTTGGTTTTTTATTACTTTTCTATCTCTACATTGAGCTGTTCTCTGTGTAGGTACAGAAAATTCTGATCAATATTAGAACCATCTCTAACAGGCACCTTTTGTCTGAACAATCACTGTGTTTGTGTAACAATATGCTAATAATATACATAGCACTAGGTAGAAGTCTCTGGAACTTGTCCATAAATGGGGTAAAAATCCCACCAGCAATGTAAAAAATTAATGCAAACATAAAAGATCTGTCGTACTGATCACTTTGGAATGATTATTATAATTTATATTGTTAAAGTATTCAAATGTTGAACATTTTGAAAATGTTTTATATAGATATACTTCAAAAAATCTCCCTCATTGATAAAGGAAAAATATGGTTGGAATGATAAAATGAGAGAAAATTTCTTCATTAATTCTTCACCCCCTTTCAAAAATTTTGACCTTTCTTTTTGGAACTCCAAGGATTCAGGTTTCATTTTTTTCTACCTTTTCACCTGGCCTCTTAAAAAAGTGGCTGCATGCATTGAGTGAAATTTCAAATCTCCTGTCTCATTTTGATGTTGCATGCATTGCTTAGGAGTGAGAAAGGCAAGATCATTCACTACTTACATTCCTTTCCTGGAACAGTTTTTTAAATTTGCTGAAAAGAAACACATGTAACATAACTTTTGTCAGAAAATAGGCTGTATTTTTTTGTTGGTAATGATGTGATGAGAATAGGACAGTATTTTTCACTGCATAAAATAGGGATAATGACAGGAAAAAAATGAAAACTGGAGGTTGTGTTTAGGTTTCTTG
>JAWWEY010000130.1:34775435-34793140 GCA_035582745.1 Loriotus luctuosus | reverse complement strand
TAAAAGAAGTGGATTGGTGGGAAGAGGAGTCTGGTGGCTGCTGTACAGACCAAGAACAGACAGTGTTAGAGGAGATGCCTGTGAGAAACTCCGAGGAGGTATGAAATTCTGAGGCTATGGAATCCTTGCACCATAGTGATAATAGAACTGTTGTAATATATAAGACAACATTGCACCATAATGAAAATAGAACTGTTGTAATATATGAGACAACATGCTTCCACCTTAACTCTCACACCAATAAAAATTTCCATGAATATCCAGTCATGTTGCAGAGTAAACTGAATTAGGCATATTGACCCTGAGATGGGCTCAGTTGGTTAGAGCATGGTGTTAAGAAGACCAAGGCTGTGGGTCTGATTCCCTACAGACCACTCTCACTAAGAGTTGGACTCAGGAGTTCTTGAGGTCCCTTTGAACTCAGAATGCTCTGTGATTCTTTCTGAGTTTTCACCTAAATAGTGTTAAAACAGCAGTATATGAAGAACAACTTGCATTGTGAGACGTTCAAAAACAGCAAAGCACAGTAATATTGGAAATAGTAATTATAAGGCACATTTTAAATAGAAAAATCTGCCTGAAATTGAGCATGGTGAGAAAGCTGGATTTGCTTTAAGAGAAAGAGGTGAAGTTTACTGTTTTGCATGTTTGCATGAACACTGTTGTCTAACACTTAGGCAAGCTCTGGGCAATAAGATTGCTATCTTGGTTATTCTCTGATAATATTTCTGCACTCTTCAAAAAAGGCTATGGTATATAGAGCCTCTTTTTTTAGCCATTAAAATAATTTGGACAGTCTCATTGACAGTGCATGTAGAGAATTGAAGTCTTGCATCATAAAACTCCATTTGACTGTGTGCTTGAACTGTTGGGAATATGGCTATAAATTGATGCAAGCTATGTTTTCAAGACATGGAACCATTTTGTAGACAGCTTGAGGCTCTAAATATGTCAACTGTGGTTGTAAGTAATGAAGATAATTTCTGAATTGTCAACTCCAAAGAACATGGAACTTTCGAGGGAAAGAGAAATGCAGATTTATCTTTCTTTACTTCAGAAAATGAGATAATTTGGTTTTAATTTTTTATAAGAATGCTTGGAGTAGTCCACTTGACCTGCTGGAGCTGGCAGTGATTAATGCACATGTGCATTTCTAAAGACTGAATTGCTGGGATTCTAAAGTAGTTCAGAGGCTGTAGCCTTAAATCAGGGTAAACCCACGAGCACACTTAAAAACATAGTAATTTGCATTATCTGTATTTGCTTTCTCTGTTTACCTATAAATAGTGAAATAAATTGGAAGATTGAAAAAACTACTTTGAAAATCTTTAAAATACTCTGTATGCATTATTACTGTTAATGACAGTATTCAGTAGGCCTATCTAAGTATCAAAAATCCTAAAGGGAGATAATAGAGGAGTAAGTAACCTGTAAATTGATCCTAAACTGAAATTTTACCATATACTGTGCAGATTGTTCAGAACTTTTTGTGCCATCAAATACAGAAGATGTTTGCCATATTTTTACAAAGCGATACTGTTACTTTGAAATGTCAGTCTCTACTCAGTATGCATATGAATAGAAGTACCACTGGAATTAACTAAATTAGATAAATTCTGATCCATCTTTACTATTGTAACATAACATACATTTTCCTTACTTACCTGCATGCAGTTGAAACTGAATTTTTGATATAATAAGAAATACTACCTAAAATTGACCAGGCCATATGCATGTCTATTCTATTAAAAAAAATAGAGTTTTGTGATATAAAAAATTCCTTTTGAGAACTGTATCAGTTCTAAGGTTTTGTGCAGTTAAACTAAAAAAAAAATAAATCTGTGTATTCTTACTGGGTAGCTAGAATTCATGCCATTTTTTACCTAATGCTGATAAATGTCTGACTTCTTTCTTTAACTTGTGAACTTAATGTTTTTAATATGTAACTTTCAATGTCACCAATTTAGAAGACTCATGTGTACCTTGATTGAAACTCAGGTGTGCCAAACTAATCAGGTTCCCAGATGGTGATGTTTTAAATTCTGTGAGATTAGCTGTCTGGTAGATGTATTACTGAGGTTCTATCCTTCAAAATATTTAAAAACATCTCTGTGAGATTAAATGCTACTAAATAAGGAGAGTAAATCAGGAAATAAATTAATGTTTTCTATCTCTAATTCGGACCACTTTCTATCATCCAGATAACTTAGGAAGGATTGTTTACTGCACTCATATAATTAGCTAATGAGGACTCTTCCTGGCTATATTCAGAACAGCAAATACCTCAGTTGTCTTACTATATGCTTCTCTCTGATGTGCAAGGATTTTGTAGCAGAAATTACTAATTAACTTCTTTTGACAGGTTTAACATTTTGCTGCTGTGCCTTTGGTTGTGGGTGGTTTTTTGGGGGTTGGAGGGACGGGGAGAGAGAGTGTGGTGGGATTGTTTGTTTTGGTTTTTCTGATTGTGCATTTCTTCTTCTCTACACATGTGCAAAATAAACACAAGCTGGATGCAAACTGTGGCTATAAAACTGCATCTGTGGTTTAACAGTATACTGTCTCCTGAGAAAATTTTCAACATCTTGGCATAACTACATGGATATTTTGCTATATTCAATTACTTGTTGGAAAAAGCAACATGCATACATAAAACATATGTACAAATTCCTCTGCACAAATAGTATGTAAACTACTCGTGAAGCTATGAGCCATAAATGTGAATGATACTGCCTTTTGTCTCACAGGATCTCTAACAGGTAAAGATTTAAGGAAGCAAATTAGCAGGTTTCTGAATAGAGACACCTCTAACTGCTTTTTCTTTGTTAATGTCGTATTTCCAATTAATATGTTGTATTTTAAAACAGTGGGTTGGAAAAATAAATAGTTAAACAAATTGAAAAAAACTGTAGATATTATTCGTTGGGGGAAAATTACTATGGAAGCTAATGCTGTTGTGGGACATCAGGGATTTCACCAAGTTAGGAAATTATATTGCAACTTTTGTAATAAGTGGAAGTAAAAAGCATGATTTTCAATTTTTGCTAATATATATGTATATTGACATTATGTAGAAGAGGCAGAAAAATAAATTTAATTGGCAAACTGGCGTCAACTGAAGATATATTTCAAGCTGCAGTCTGGATTCAAACCCTGAATTTGAAATTTGCCCATCATTATGTTGAGCCCAGCTTGCAAACTGCTGTGTAGATGAAAATTCTTTTTGAAAAGGAAACAGAAAGAAAAGATCATCCTATCCAGTCTCCTTCACTGACCCTCGTTCTCTTTGTAGCACCAGGTCAGGTGTCTCCCTAATACATATACATAGGAGTGATTAAGATGGAAAAAGAAACCTTTTCACTGTTTTCTTAAGCTATAGACAAATAGTTCACATAAAGCTTATTTTAAACACTAGATAGTTTGTGTCAAAATACCACATGTACTAAATGAAATTCTCAGAAGTTTTGCCACAGTAAAATGAAATTCCAAGTAAAGATAATACATGCTTTCTACCTTTGTGATTGTGAACATGTATCAGGCTGCCTTTATGCCAGTGACCTGTGTTTATGGGTGTATTTAATATGTATACCTCTTCAGAAGAAAAGCAGGAAACTAAAGAATCACTACGTTGTCAGCAGAGCACAGTCACGGTTTCTGAATGAGTGAATTAAAGAAAGCCCATTCCACCCTCTCCGAAGATAGACACAAATACTTACCAAGTAGGATGCCAACACATTAAAATTTGACATCATAAAATTTGTACTGCAATTGCACTCTTGTTGATTGAGCAAAACACAAAAGAAAAACCTCGATGGATGTGAATACACCAATGAAGCTATGAATTAAAAAAATACAATGAATTATAAAATCAGCTATCTTTATATATAATATCTTCTTCTGACTGCAAATCTCTGCTTAAGTGTCCACAGGAGCCTTGAAAATACTTTTTTACTTCAACAGGGAAGTATTTGGAATGAAGTGCAAAAGCTTGTTTTCACAGCACTGGTGTTAAATATAATCATTGAAAAAACAAGCATGCAGTTTGAGCTTTGATTATGCTACAGGTGTGCAGGTTAGATCAGTCATGGGAGCTGCTCTTAGGAATGTTATTTTGATATTGATCATGGTCCATTCTAATAGAATTCAATGTCCTTTCCCTCCCAATTTATGTTTACTCATCCAAATGCTGAATAACTTCATTGATCCTAATCTGAAGATCTGACTGGGATCTTCTTAAACAGGCAGCTTGCTTTAGGTATTAAGCACTAGAAATATCAGATTTCGTTGCTTATGCAAATGCTGTCCAAACTGTAGCAGATTTAATGTAACAATGGTTTCCATAAATTTGCGTGGAGTTTCCTAAATATTTATTATAAATAATATTTAATGTCTGGAATTGGATAAATTCTTAATACAAGGGAAGTAATTCTCTGTACCAGGACTAGTGAAGTAAGAAGGATTTTTCCATGGCTTTCCCAGTCATTTCCCACAATCAGTATAAAACCGACCTTCATAAATTAAGAGAGTTTTTCTTAAGTCAACAGGTAAGATTCAAAAAACTTGCCAGCAAGTGTGGGCTGGCATTGAGCTGCCTGTACCATCTTGTGGTTCATCACTGCAGTATTACCCTGTTCCAAACACTGCTTTTGAAACCATTATTCCATACTCTCTTTGTGTTAAACATGTGTCATCTTCAGGTTATGCAGGGGTTTTAGAGAAGCAATTAGTCGCTGAGGGCTTCTAGGCAATTTGAAGATATCTATGGGGAGACAGTATCAAAGACACTGCAAGTTCTAAAATTAACATCAAAGTTGTTATATCCAAAATAAAAACTTGTACTCCTACTCTCCCAGCCGTAAACCTTTTTGTTGAGAACTCTTTCTGTATCTCATGGCTACATTGTTCACAGTTTTTCTGGAAATTTGTTTGTTTTCCCCATGGAAGCAAGTAATTATTAAAAGGAGATGAAAAAAAAAGAAGTCATTTAAGCATGCATATATGTTGAAGTCTGGTTGGATGTTACCCAGAAGCGGCTGGTTAAAGGGGTTTTGGTGCCTATGCAATAACTGAAACTTGACACCAGTATGTTATGCAAGACTGAAAATAATGGTTCCATTTGGAGAATTACAGCATTATCGAATCTTGTCATCACTAAGTAAAATCCTAATTCAAAATGCTACAATGAATGGAAGTCCAGATGTGCAGGCTTACTATTGTCAATCAACTATCATCTGAGACTCTTTATCAGAGCAAAAAGAGGAGAACATTGAAAACAAATTTTGGACAGTTGTCAAATTTGATTCTTGCCGTAGTATATCACAAGCTCTAAAATGTTCTTTACTCTGACAAAAAAAGCTGATTACAGATCTTGGGACTGTGATTACAGTTTTAATGATTGCATAAAAGATTAAACTCAAAAAAGATCTTTGTTTCAAAACAACTAAAAAAAGCCCCAACAACAACCACTTTCCTCTGGACCCCATGTTTTTTAACTTTCCACTGCTGCATAGGTTGTCTCTGTTTTGTGCCTCTGTAAAGGCTTTTTGCTTTATATTAAGAATTCATCTTCTAGAAAGTCCAGAAAGTTCTTCAGTAATTTGGTGTGAACAAAAATAAAGTTGTTTTCTCAGATAAGTCTCTGTCCTACAGGTGCAAAGGAGGCCCAGTAAAGTTCTCAGGACAGTAGACAATATCAGTAGATTCTGACTTTTGCTTTTTAGATAAAGAGAGAGAGCTGATACAAAATGCTGAAGGAGTAGGTCATTTGGGATTTCTCAAGAGAAACAAAAGTGAGAAGAGTTTGGTTTCAGACAAATATGTGTCAAATATGACCTAAAATTGGAATTCAGTATTTCAGTGCTAAATGAGCAAAACCTGGGAAAAATTCCATGGGTGGTTGTAGTAAATTAAGGGAAAGACTAAAATTACCAGCAAAATAAAGGACAAGTGTTCAGGGTATCCAATTATTTAGATTTTGATGCAAAACCAAATATACTATATTAGTAGTTTCAACTTTTTCCTGGGGTCTATATCGAGAAGATCTGTATTTACCACCACACACCAGTTAATTTTCTCTTCCTGATTTTTCTTTAAACATAATTTGAAGTACTGTGTTATGTTCTTAGTGGGTGAAACCTGCTGTGTTTAGATGTGATATTGATACAAATTGTATTTCTTTGAGCTCTTTTATTTTCAGTGAACTAATTATGAAATGTGAAAAGCAAGGTAATTTCATGGAAATTAGTAAAAGCATGCATGTTTGGAAGAGTTCCTTCAATCATTCACAATAACAGCATTCTCTATGGAAGTTGAAAAGTGTGACTAGCATTGCACTCTGCTGTGTTGGGTAAATGTTTGTACTTTCATTACTTTTCATAACAAAATATTTTTTTGACAGTGTGCAAAAGATTCATGTGCAAGAGAGAAAAATGTGCTTACTATCTATTTTTCACCATACAAAATTTCTGTGTGCTTTTTTGATTAAAATAAAAAATGTTGCTGTTATTAAGCCATAATAGCAAATTGCTTGCATGCTGAAATAACAACTAAACTGTACAATAATTTCTTCTGACTGTATGCACCTGACACACAAAAACCAAAGAGATTTAAAAGATCATCAGTGCAGATCACTACTGAATGTGGACACAGACTGCTTAATTACCTACAGGGGAGATTTTCTAAACCACTAAGGTACCCAGAGAAGCAATTAAATTGAAAGTTAATGGCATTTCTACTCCTAAGTCTCTTGGTTGTCTTTGAATGTTCAGCTTCCACCTGAACACATTACAAATGAAGCTTTTGAAATACCTGGAAAAATCTGTGTTTTCTATTTCTCTGTTGGTGTTCAATGATTCTTGTGGTCAACACTTGTTTTCCAAAAATGTGTATGCTTTTAAAGTAATTTGCCTTCCCATGCCTTAATCAACATGTAGATCTAATTTTCTGGACATATGTTGAAATTATCCATAGGAGATTTTTTTTTCTGATGAGATCCTGAGTTGTTTATTTTGGCTGGATTCCTTGCCATTAAGAGAGATTTTTCTTGTCATATCTGGTGGTCTTTATGAAATGCTGCTCAAGATGAGTAACTCAAGGTTGGATATTCATCAAGCTTGTATCTTCTAAAAACAAGCAAGAATTTCAAAACCAACACATCGAGTTTGTGGGAATATTAGTTTTGGGTAAGTGTGGATTGTTTCTCTAACTAGACAACATATCAAGGCTCTCAGTTTCAAGGAAAACTGATACCTGAAAACTGATCTGATGCTAGTTCGGTTATGATTTTAAATATTTGATTAGTTTTAATATATTTCCAATGGCTATGTCTTGGGCTTGTATCGAGGAACTCTGGGGGTAGTAGAAGTGTCACTGGCTTCTTCTTTTCTTATCCTTGATGACTTTGGTCTATATTGTAAGAAGAACTTAAGTCTGAAGTCATGTGAGGTGGTCTAAGTCACTTTAGCAATGAATGATCCCCCTTGTCTTGATTGTAATCACCTGAGTGATAATGTTTTTTATGTACATGGTGTCTTACAGAGAGACTTGGTTCAAGAAAAGTCAATACTGAAATATGAGCTGAGCACTCACCTTTTGGGAATGTCAGATTTAGCTGTTTAATCAACCTTCCAGACATGGAAGTGGCCTCATGATTATGTGCCAAGATAGACTGGGACTGTCTATCTATCTGAATATTTAATATTGTAAGGAGTAGAGCTGCTCCAACATGAAAAATGGATTGGTAACCTTTTTTTTTTTATTCTTTCCTCCCCACTACCCTCTACTCCTTCTCATTGTGTCTTCTGAGCAAGATCTGGTTTGAAACTTACAAACAAGTGTCTGGTATGGCTCATGTTTCTGACTGCATCCTTTTGCCTTTACTGGCTCTGAGAATATTTCTGTATCTGTGTGTTGTGTATGTTAATCTCCAGAATTCTTCTCATGAATAAGAACATTCAAAAGATAATAAAAAGCACTTCCCTGAGAATACTGGGCACACCCAAGTGTTGTAATTTCTTTTTTAACATTTTGTGTTAGAAAGGGTCCGTCTAAAATCAGACTTGTCTATACAATCATGAAATGGGCTACTGATAACATCACAGCATTATATTTACTTTATGATGACAATAATCCTTCATTTGGTGCATTGATCAACCCCTAAAAAATTCAAAGGCAAGCACAATTTTGTTTTCTCTGTCCAGATTGTGTCAACAAATCCATTGTGCCGATCCCGAATCTCTGGAATTTAACAAAATATTTTTATTTATTTGTTAACCACTAGTAGATCATTAAATGAAGTCTGTTAAATTAATTTTTATTAAACATATTTTGTCACAGCATACTAAATAAAATTGTATATTTTCACAGAAATAGAAAAAAGTAAGAGTAAAGTATAGACAACTGTTTCTTGTGGGCAGCTTTATAAGTGTATTGACTGAAATAAAAATTTGCTGTCATACAGTCCTTTAAGCCGCCTGAGTTTGATAGAAAATGAATGCAAAATCACATAATGGTCTAATCCCGTTAGAGAACAAGGAGTGATCATGAGTTGCATGTATACTGCCATAGTGGTCAAGGAACATAACAATGTGTATATTCAAATTTTTTTTTCAATATAATGAAATGCAGTGAAGCTTCCTTTTGGTTGATATAATGATTTCACTGGCAATCGAAAGACATATAATTAAAGAGGAATATCAAAGGAATAAAGTTTCTGTGTGTCAGACAGAATCTTATCTATGAGTACTCAAACAGAGACAGAGTGAAACTTTGAAATTTTTACACCAAAAAAGGAGATTGATTATAGATGAAAGACTCAATCTGATGCTGTCTGTGATTGTGTTGGTTCTTTCTTCCTTATATTGCCTTAGTAATGTGAAATACTCTTGCTGAGGCAATCTCTCCCTGGACCCTGAGAGGGCATATGGTTCTGTCACCCGTTCTCTGTGTGAGCCATTGATTAGCTTTTGATAATTTATAAAAGATCTTACAGGCATTTGCTGAGTTTACCACTTCCATTATGCAGTACTTGGGAAACTTTCTGGGGAAACAGGTTGTCAAATGTATACATTAAATGCTCATGAAAAAGGCTGCTCTTTTGGATGGGCAGAGACATCTGCTCAAAGCAGAAACCACTTTGGTTTGAAATAAAGACTCAGGTCTCTATAGACAAGAACAATTAGAGAACACATCTAAAAACAAGCAACTTCTAAGGAAATGCAGCTTCTAAAGCACGACGTACACACTTTCATTTGCAAAAGGAACCCTAGAAAAAAGAAGGCTTTAATGTTGCAAAACCAAATACTTAGCAAAAAGATGTTAACAACTTCTATAACAACAATATAATGATTGATTCTTAATTATCCCATCACATATTGGTTTGTTTGTTTCTGTTAAACTCCTCCATTATAAGAAAGATGTTAAACATTTACCTTGATCACCATTATTCACTATGTGACTTTACTTATTTGTTGTATATCATCTGAATTCTGAACTTTATAATTATTTTCTTTTGTTTACTGTTGTTTTCTCTGGCGCTCTTATCAGCCTAATGTCTTATTACTTATCAAACATTAATGAACTAATCTTCCCAGTTCCCCTTTGAGAGTGAAACTGGTAGGTCTCAAATTTTTTGCTGATGGAGAATCCTAGTTCAGTGAGAGAAAAAGTATCACTTTCAAACTGTCAGGAAAGCCAAGCAGTTTGGTGTTGGGTACAAAATCCGAGGCTTCTGTCTTAAATATGTGCTAAATATTAAGTAAATTTTAGGACTGGGCACATGGCAATTTGTGCATGGTTTAACGTGATGGAGTGCTCTGTGGAATTATTGGCTAAAAGAGGAATATTATTTTTAGGAGGGGCCCAGTACTGCTTTCTTTAAGGGTGGATGGAATTTCTTTGAATCTCTCTCTTGAGCTGAGTTTAGAAAACTCAAATGAAAGAGATGGACATTGAAACTAAGCTCTGTAAAGTAACCCAGCCATGCGTGTACTACATTGCAGTATGTCATTGTCATCAACTGATAGAGCTTGTGGCCAACATGAAAGGGGAGGAGTGCTTTCCATTGCCTGTATTTCCGACAAATAAAAGATGTAAAGAAATGACACAAAAATAGAAATTAGTTTTTTTCCAGAGTAGTGTCTGTGAATAATCATGGTTATTTACCTAGGTCTGAATATAATAGTCCAATACTAGACTTTTTATGTTTGCCAGAATGGCTAAGTTTATGTAACTGAAGACCTGGTGGCACTTTGATTTATTATGACAGATCAGTTTTTCACAGAAGAATTAATTCTGTAATTTACCCAGGGAGTAAAACGAAGCCCTTTTTCTGTAAGATTTTTTCATTTTAGGCCATGTATATGTATTCCTTTCGTCTACAATCCCAATGTGCAAATATCTGGATGTACTAATGGGACTCGCAAACAAAGACTAGTTGCTTTGGAATAAGAAGCTGATGAAGTTTCCAAAGCACAAAATATATTTACAAAATAAGAAAGGATGTGGAGTGCTGTTAACATCCAATTCTTTTTTACCCTGCTTTGGTAACTTTTCATTTACATATTTATTAACTTAAGCTAGATCAAGTATTTTTTACAATGATAGGCATAGAAAATAAATTAGTTGTAATTAGTTTTATTGTAATGAATAATAAATAAATTTTTTTGATAAGCCATTTATTATAGTCTTATTACTACATAGTTTTACTGAGGCATTGAAGTTTGCATTTTAATTTTAGAATATTTGCACTGTATTAATTTACAGTATTCAGCCTTCTCAGGAATATGAAATCCCATTGTTTATTATTTTTGTACATTTTAGTTGAGATAGCTAAACAAATTATGAACTTTTCTGAATGTTCACAGAATCACAAAATGGGTAGGGTTGGCAGAGACAACTGGAGGTCATCTGCTGCAACCTCCCTGCTCAAGCAGTGTTCCCTAGAGCACATTACTCAGGATTTTGTCCAGGTGGGTTCTTGATGTCTTTAGAGAAAGAGACTCCACTGCACATCTCTGTGCAGCCTGTTGCAGCACTCAATCAATTTCACAGTGACATGTTCAAATGGAACTTCCAGAAACTGGAGTCAGTTTCTGCCTGTTGCTTGGCACCAGCAAGCAGAGCCTGGCTCCATCTTAATGATGCTGTCCTTTCAGGTAGTTGTGTGGATTGACAAGAGCCCCTCTCAGTCAGCTTTTCTCATGGCTGAGCAAGCCCAGCTCCCTCAGCCTTTCCTCATATGAGAGATACTCCAATTACTTAATCATCTTTTTCACACCCCGCTTCTCTTGCTCCAGGAGCTCCATGTCTCTCTTGTTCTCAGGAGCCCCTAACTGAACACAGCACTCCAGATGTGACCTCACTAGGGCAGAGGGGCAGGATCACCTCCCTGGACATGCTGAAATCTTTTCTGCTTGCAAGCCAGAAGGCTGTTGGCTGCCTTTGCTGTTAGGGTGCATGGCTGACTCAATAAACTTGTTGTTTGCTAGAACACCCATGTCCTTTCCTTAAAAGAGAAAGCAAAGCATAGCAAAACTGTTTTCCAGCTGATCGCTCCCCAGGAACTACTGGTGCCTGGGGTAATTCCTCCCAGATGAAAGACTTTGCATTTGCCTTTGTTAAACTTCTTAAGATTCCTCTCTGCCCAGTTCTCCAACCTGTCCAACTGCCTTTGAATAGCAGTATAGCCTTCTGGTATAACAGTCACTCTTCCCAATTTTTAAATTTTATGAACTTTCCAAACATACACATTGTCCCAACACACACATCATTTATAATGAGGTTAGACCGTATTGGCACAGCTATTGATGCTGAGGTATATAGTTAATGATCTGCCTGCAACTGGACTGTCTGCTGCCTTCTCTGGGCCTGGCTGTTCAGACAACTTTCCATCCAGCTCTCTGACTACTTGTCTAAACTATGCTTTGTCAAGATTATCTTTGAGGATGAGAAGGTTTCAGAAGCCTTCCTAAAACTGAGATGACACGCTTATCCGTGAAGCTCTATACCTTGTTGTAGGAGTCTGAAAATTTGGTTAAACTTGATTTCCTCCGAATAAATCCATGTTGACCTATTCTCAATCGCTTTGTGTCATTCACATATTTGGAATGGATTTTTGTGATTAGTTGCTCTACCACCTTCACCGAGACGGATGTGAGGCTCATTCCATAGATTTTCCTTCTTACACTTGAAGACAGGAGTGACCTTTGTTCTTTTCCAGCATTCAGAGGCCTCTACCAATTAACATGACCTTTCAAATATAAATGAGAATGGTGATGTCAAATATAGCCTTCCATCAGGCTCATGAACTTGTGCATGTTTGCTCAAGTGTTCTCCAACCTGATCCTCCACTGCTGAGGGTATGTCTGCCTTCCTTCAGACTCTCCCTCTTCTCTCAGGGCATAATGGATGCATCAAGGCCAGTCTTACTGGTAGTGACTGAGGCAAAGAAGGCACTGACAACCTTGGCCTTTTCCGTGTTATTTGTCACCAAGTTCCTAGTTTACTCAGCAATGGACCAAAGCTTTGCCCTGTCTTCCTTCCTGTTTGTGTTCTTGTAGCATCCTTTACTGTTGACTTTGACAGGTCTTGCCAGAATAAACTGCAGGTACTTACCGGCTTTCTTTACCCCATTCTTGCAAAACTAAACAGCATCTCTACACTTCTGGATTATTTGTCCCTCCTTCAACCTGTTTTGAACTTCCTTTTTATTTCAGTTCAATCAGGAGCTCCTTGCTCCTTTGTGCAGGCCTCCTTCCACCTCTGTTTATTTCCTGGTTGTTGGGATGAACCTTTTTTGAGGTTCCAACTATCCTGGACTCCTTTCTTTTTAGGACTCTATCCCATGATATGGTACAAGATATGGTACATCTCTGCCAAAGGTGAGGTCTGCATTCCTGAATCAATGCTGTGATTTGCTTTTTTTCCTTGCACTCTCTTGCCCAGATCTGGAACTCTTCCATCTCATGGTCTCTACAACCAAGACTGCTCAAAACTTTTACATCCAAAGACAGTTTTTCTTTGTTTTCAAGTGTGAAGTCCACTATTCATTGTTGTCTCCTTGATCACCTGGACTGGGGAAGTTTTTCTTAATGCACTTCAGATAAGTCCTAGGTTGTTTGTGCCCTGCTATGCTGCCTTTCCAGAAAATATGAGAGTGATTGAAGTAATGCCTACATACCAGGGCCTGTGAATGTGAAGCTACTTCCAGTTTTTTTCATGAAGGGCCTGTATCAGATGCCCACCATATGAAGACTTGTAGTGTTCTGCCTACTAACCTTGAACTGTATGCCCTTGCCTGGCTCCTGAACAGTCCCAAGGATGGTACGCTCTCCATACACTTCCATGTCTTCCACTCACACAAGAAGTGTAATATACACTCTTTTCTTCACAGCATGTGCTTCCTGAAGTGACTTCATCCATTCTTTGCAGTTCTCCAGTCACATGAGTCATCCCACAGTGTTTCTGTGATCTCAAGGAGGTCACAATCATGTAACTGCACATAGACTTGCGACTACAGTTGCTAGTTTCCCATGTTATTGACATTGGTGTAAAGGCTCTTGGAGAGACATCAAGGTTACTGATTCTCCACAAGAGGCTTCATAGCCATCTCAAACACATTTGTACTGATTTCTTTCAGGATTGGGTACTTTCTTCAAAGAAGCCAAGGGCTCAGCATAACTCTGTCTTTTTAAACGTAGCTTTAAGTAATAACTTATGTCTTTTTCTTTCTTACAAAAATGAGTCTTATGCTAATGCAGACTTTACTCAGACAGTAATATATTAATAGAATTTTGAAATTTCAGAAGCAGAAATTGAATAATGCTATTGGATGTCATTCATGTCAAGTATGTATGCAAATGTATCTTGTTCATTGAAATGAGATATTTGTTCATGATTGTTCTAAGTGATAGCACACTAAAGTTTTCTGACTCACATCTGGTGGTTGGTTGGAGTTCACTGACTTTCATTACTATATATTTTTTGAACTAATATAAATTATAAGAAGTATGGTTATATCTGACCTACTTGAGTCATGATGAAAGCCTGTGCCTCATTTTACTTAGCAAGTTTTTCATTCAAATATGAAAGAAAAAAATATAGATAAACTTTACAGTCTTGTAGGTCCATTTACCCCCTTTCCTTTTATCTTTTCCTATGATTTCAGCTGGGGTCAAGGATGAAATTCAAATTACTGAAATGAGTGGAAAATTTCAGTTTTAATTTGTAGATTTGAAAAATACAAAACTTAGAACTGGATTACATTTACATTTTTTTTCTACTTTAAACACTTAGAGCTTTGGAAGATTAAACTGGTGTACAGAATCATTATTACTCAGAAAATAAAAATCCTGATATTGTTTCTGTAGTAAGCCCAGAAATTTTGAGAAGGATTGTATGACTTCAGAATATAAGTACATGCATGGATCAATGATTCCTGATTTAATATATTTTTTTGTCTACATTCATCCCTTTAAAAAAAATGAAATGTGACTATTGAATGCTACTTCAGTACTATATGCAATTTAAAAAGAAAATACTTAGGATCTTTTTTAATGTAGGTTATGACTCCCAGTCCTCAAATAAACAATATCAAGTGGCAGATATTTCAGCTGATGAACTTGTTACTGAATTTTCTGTTTTAGAAAGGATAAGTAGTTTCATATTTTGAATGCTGGAAAACTTTCTGTACTGGGAGCCTTGCAGAAAGCATTGTGCCTGAGGAATTATTTCTGGTCTGTCTGGCCTTGTACTTACGGCCTAAGAGATCTATGTGCTATTGATATAACCTGTGGCTTACAGGACCTTTGGGAAAAGTAAACTGTGTATGGATCAAAGGGTAGAGTGTAGTGATCCTAGCTGGAAGGCTGTTGCACACTGAGGAGTCAAACAGCACAGTTAACCCCTCTTAATGGGGTAAATGTTTGCATCATGGCATAGGAATATCCATTTAGCAGTAGAAATGTGGGTTTGCCAGTATCTGAAGGAACAAAACATTACTCACTATCTATATTCCTCTTTTTACTTTGTCTTACTGAACAGCTAAGTCATTTGATGTTGAGTGTAGGAGTGGCAGGGGTAGGACAGTTGGGACGGATGGAGATGAGAGATTTCTGAAGCGAGGTCCTGGAACTTGCGGTTTATTGCAAAGGACCTGGGTGCTGGGGCCCTGCTTGGAGCTGCCAGCCACAACTTGGAGCAGGCCCGAGAGAAGTAAAGTCAGTGGTAAAGAGAGAGAAGGCAATAGTGTGATAAAGAGGATGAGAGAGTGAGGAAGAGTAAAGAGAGTAAGAGAGGGAGGTTCCCATTAAAATCTTCTCCTGTGTTGAATATTCTAATTCTCACTAACCAATCTAATACAAGATACGAATCCTATAGCATTTACATACAGCCTGTAAGAATCACTACATGACCATACTGTGCTACATTTTAAACCCTAAAAACTACTCTTTGGACCCCTTCTGCTAAGCTAATAGGGTCTGCTCTGAGCCTTGGACCTGTCTGCAAGCAGAGGGTATTGTTTCATGAAAAGGGGATTACCTTCAGCCAGCCATACTATTGTTTTCCAGTTGTTTAGTAACTAAGGTATCTCAAAGCTTGCTTTCATTTCAATCTCGCTTATAGTTTACATATTCTCAAAATCTTTTACCAGGCGACCATATTTATAAGGCTTTCCTGTTTCATCTTCCCCAACAGTTGAACCTTTTTTACATTTTCGCTTTCTCTTTGTTTCTGTCTCTCATTCCCTATACTGTTTTCTCCTCTCCCACTGGTGCAAACCCCCTTTTTTAACTTTTTTACTAAAGATAAAAAAAAAATGTTTGTTAAATACTAAAATGACCTTTACGTGGTGTGATTTAAACTTTAATTTTATCAAAATAAATGTAAATATTTAAAATAATCATCCAAAATACTGATACTGGACTTGAAAAATAACTATGACGTTTCATATATTGAAGGAAATTATTTTATTTTCAGATAATTCATTAAAATTTGAATATGCTGGAGTTTGTTGGTGGGTTGAATTAATGAAACTATGAACAGTGAAAATAATAGCAGTATACTGTATTCTACAGTTTCTGAGCAACAGTTATGTACTTTGAGGGTATAGAACAAGATTTTAATTTCTTCAAAAATAGTACAGTTAATTATTCCCATTCTATTGATTCAGTGAGATATGTTGATGAGTATAATTCTAAATAAGGGTGCTAAAACCCACCCTGTTCATCACTTACATGTAAAATTGAACTGGAACAGATATTCTGTGCAGTTTTACCCCACCACCCCCTTGCCCCCACTTCCAATTCTTGATGTAAGAGGAATTTTAAAATGCTTTGTGAAATCTCCACTATTGTTCTGCCCTTAGATTTAGAAATAAGGCCTCAGGAGATCTGAGATCAAGTGTTCATAGTAAAAGGTAGTTTGGAGATGTCCTGACTTCCATGTCATCTAATCTCTGTAGGTGCTCAGTGAACATGAAATTATTTCTTTCTCTTGCATGCGGGAAAACAGATGTGTAAATGGAGTTAAAGTAACATGAAACTTTGGAATTGCTACCTTTTTTTTTATTGATTTAGCAGCCTTTTCAGGGGGGTAAAACTTCTCTCTCTATTCCAAGTTTGCTGCTTGTGAATGTTCCCATAGTTTTCCCGTGTGTTAATATTTCATGTTGCTTAATTTTGGTCACGGAAACTTGATTTTATTTCCCACTGATGGGTAGCAAGATTTGATTTCTAGAAGTGTTGTACTTTTATAGTTCTATTATAATAATAGGGACTATCAGGGTAGACTTCTATTCTGATTCATCCTTTACATCTACTTTCTGTGTGCATTTTCTCCTGCTGCTCTGATGTTTTTCCAAAAAGAAAACAGCAAGGAAGTATATAGCCAGAAAAATGCAAAATTATAACTAAAGTAAATTCAATATCAATGGTTAGAAATTAATTTTTTTTTAATTTGATCCTCCATGAAAAGTAGTATCTGTAATTCATGTCACATGAAATTGCACTTTTTTTCTTGTAGTGGTTTAAGTGGCATATAATAAATAGTTTTGAAGGAGGTATTTTCTTAATAATGTAACTTTTTACTGGATTGTGTTCATTTTCCTCTTCATATGTTATAGTACAACTTAAGAAACAGCTAACCACTCCTCATGAATTATAGAGTTGTAAAGTTAATGTTGTTACAGAAATTAGATACTTTGATCTGGACTAGAACATGTTAAGAAAGTCATTAGACAGATTTGCTGTGCATAATGAACATAAAAGCTATTTGTATATGATTCCAAAAAGGCAAACATTAATTGGAAGCAAAGTATAGCCTTGGGGTATTGCAAGAAGGCTCTGATTTCAAGCAGATGATTTACTTGCTTTCTTTTGCTGCCACTTTTCTTTTGAAATTAATTGAAACATAAAATGTTCAAAGACTAGAGAATTTTTAGCTTTTAAAGACCAGTGACAAAATGTCCAGCACACAGCTGGTTAAACATGTCATGCAAGAGGTCAAGAAGAGGTTCACAAATAGGGGACCCTCGAACTACTCTTATGGTAATTGGGGTCACATTGGAATGCTGACCTGTCAGTATTGGGGTTCTGCAGGGATCCTTCTCGGGACCAGTGCTCCTCAGTGTTTTCTTAAACCGCTTGGATGCAGAACTCAAATTACGCTAAGGAATTCGCCAAGAGTACTGGATTGGGAGGGGCTGTTGA
>JAWWEY010000130.1:34745540-34775425 GCA_035582745.1 Loriotus luctuosus | reverse complement strand
CCTCAAAGGCAGAGGCCCTGGAGAGAGGCCTTGACAAATCAGAGGTCTGGGCAATCACCAGCCCTGTGAAGTTCAACAGGTTAAAGTGCTGGATTATTGGATTCTGCATCTAGGGTTGGGCAACCCTGGATGCATGAACGGACTGGGAAATGAGATGCTGGAAAGCAGTGCCATGGAAAGGGACCTGGGGTCTGTCCTGGTCAGTGACAAGCTGAACATGAGTGCCCTGGCAGCCAGGAGGGCCAACCCTTTTCCTGGGGTGCATCAGGCACAGCATCATCTGTTGCTCTGATTTTTAAAGATTTTCTAAGCCTTCTGATGTTTACATTCTTATAGCAAACTTTCTCACAGACTTTCTGTAAATAACTTATTGATTTGCATTATTTTATGGAGGAGGAGAAATTTGATGGACTGTTGGTTTGTCCAATGTCATTGGAGAGGTGACACTTTCACCCTCCAATCTGCTGTCACTTTTGGAAAACAATAAATGTTGGAGCCAGAAAATACACTTCCCTTTTCTTCATCTTGAGAGCAGTGGTGTGTGTGCTCATGTTGTTTCATGTCCTATAGCAGCAATCACCAGCTGGGCAAGGGGTGCTGCTCTGCTCTGAGGTGGGGCAGCCTCACCTCAAGTGCTGGGGGCTGGTTTGGGTTCCACAATAAAAGAAGAATACAAAACTATTAGTGAGCAGCCAAAGGAGGGCTCTGAAGATGGAGAATTATTTAGAGGGAATCACTATGAGGGGCTGAGGTCACTTGGTCTGCTCAGCCTGGAGAAGAGGAGACTGAGGACAGACCTTACTGCAGTTACAGCTTCATCATGAGAGGAAGAGGAAGGTCAAGCACTGATCTGTTCTCTGTGGTGATCAGTGGCAGGACCCCAGAGAATGGCCTCATGCTGAATTAGGGAAGGTTTAGGTTGGGTATTGGAAAAAGGTTCTTCACCCAGGGGGTAGCTGGGCACTGGAACAGGATCCCCAGGGAAGTGGTTACAGCATCAGTGGAGTTCACTAAGCATTTGGACAAGGCTCTCAGGCCTCCATGGTATGATTCTTCAGGTTCTCCTGTGCAGGGCCAGGAGATGGTTTTTTAGGTCCATCCCAACTCAGGACGTTCTAGGATTCTGTGATTTTTTTTTTCTATGATTCTGCATTTGATGATTCAACTGCAGGATTGCTACATACAGGAAATACCATGCTAGTACCTAAAGTAGACTAATAATCTCCATATTTTGGGGGCTTAGATAAAAATATCCTCTCTATTGTTTGGCACTGTGTATTAACAGTGGAAATTTAAATTTTAAACTTACATACACATGTATAATTACGGCCAAAGTTTTGTCTTCATGTAAAAGTGGCACACTTTTAAAGCACGCAAGGTAATGTTAATGATTCTTTTATTCAGATTTCTCTCTTCTCTTTTTCTTCAGTGTTTGTAGATATACATATACTGCATCACAGAGAGTTAATATTCTGAAATTGGAAAGCCTGTCTAGAAAAGAGCGGACATATGTGGGACAAGCACAGACCAGATTAATTCTTCTACTTATTTTAGGGAATATCTGTTTAAAGAATAAGAATGCTGCAGGCTGTAGTCTTTAATCTTGGCAACTCAGGAGGAGAGCTTCTAAGCATTCTGGATAAATAGTATTTACATGTCAAAATTATTCCAACATGTTTATATGGGCTAAAAGTTATTTCTCGACAAATCATAAAAAAGCATACAAATGAAGGTATTTGAATATGAGTGTGGAAGATATTTTTCACTATTTCACTATTAGAATATTCTGATGCCTTTTTAATACTTACAATTTACCTGTGGCATAGCTGTTGTATTTTACAGAGATTAAGACTTTGATCTGGTTTGATATGGTAACTGGCACATAGTTTATATTTGCACTTCAGGATTATTTAAAATATGCACCAAACGCAGGATCTGGATCTGTTTCTCCTCTAAAGCAGGTGCCAGAGCAGATGTAGATAGTGCGGATTGTCTCTGTGGGAACAGACCCTGTGGGAGTTTGAGCTGGTGGTGCCCCAGCATTGTCCAGGTCTGTGGCGCTTGCAATAAACTCTTTCACTGTACAATTGAAGGCGGCACTTTCACAAACGGCTCCACCAATCACAGGGGTGTTGGTAAGCCACATATCGTCATCTGGCAACGTTTCACTGAGAATGAACCTAGCTGATTAGCTAGGTTCAGATAAAGAACATTAGTGCCGTAAGAACTACTGGGTTTGATTGTTAAAGAGGAACTAACTATACATAAAAGTGGGCTTAGTTATTACCTAGTCTTGCCCTAAGAGCTCTAATGCCCTAAGTTAAAAACAACAGAAAGTCTCTGCAGCCTGGCATCTAGAGAAACATACATGCAGCCTGCAGTATTGTTGCTCCAGGCAACCAACTGTTCCTGGAGAGAATCTGCAGCCCTGAACACCACAAAGCCAAATAACCTGTGAGATGGTATTGTCTCTCTTTTTATAGTTACACTTCTATTATTTGGAATAGGATTAAAAACTACACATCTTCAAAAACAATTATTAGATTTATTAATTAATAGCTTGTGCTCATTTGGGAAAAATACTTCATAGAATAGGACAAGGGATATTTTTTGTAGTATCAGTGAAAACAATGTAATTATCTGAGATAAAATAACTTTATGGATTCAAGATAGAAGAAGTTTCATTTTGAAGTGATGATGCAGTCAGCCTGTGCTTTGACATTCTTCTTCCTCCCTGAATATCAAATACTGAATTAGCCTGAAGATGGTGTTAGAATTTATATTGAAAAAATAATGACAACTATTGTCAGCTGTTTTTGTTGCCTTAGCACGGCTTTACAGAATACAGAGAAAGTGACACCAGTGAAAAGTGTCAGATGGTAGAATGATTTAAATACATGACTTCTGATTTTAGCATGTTTAAGTGGGAGATTACTAGCCCAAGTGTGTTCATTTTCTCTAAGTGATCAAATGATGACTGTCGCCAGACAATGACTAGAGGGGATTGTGATTCAGAACTTTCCTTCTGCAAAGATTTTATTGTGAAGAAGGAGCAATTCTAAGTCAACGATTTTAAGTTGAAAACATTATTCTGAAATTATGCTAATGAAATAATTTTTCAGTTTCAAGAAATAAGTTGGGGCCTTTTAGGCAGTGAAATTTTTGCAGCAGTAGTAGACACTTTTCACAGATGATATTTTGTTGTTTTGTTTTTTTTAAAGTGCTATTTTCAGTCTGAAAGACACAGACATACTGTATACACTAAAGTCTAAAGAAAAGCAGTTGATGAAGAAGGAAATACCAGCATAATGATTTTGTTCTAATGAATGCAAAGGACTTTTAAAGTTTATTATTATAACAATTTTCTGTCTACTGATTGCTGTTCTCATTCACAGTTCAAGGCCTAAGATTCAATTTATAGTCCTGTGGGTCATTCACTGAATCGTTATTCACATGTAAAGCACCTAGCCTTATTCAGCTTCTATATGTACAGTAATTGCAGCAAAATTCAATTGGCTGGTTGGAATATAATTTTCTGATTATAATAAGACCCATTGCTTTAGCTGCAGTACTGAGTTCAGCTTGATGTGGATAGATAAAGTTTATCATCACCTTCCCTTAATCTATAGAACTATCAGTCTCGATACTTAATTTTATTCCTGCATCTAACAAAGGGAAAAAAAGAGAGCATTTTAAGTAGCTGCATTCTGTTTTCTAGAAACAGAGTTTGATTTCTTGAACACTCATCATATTGGTTTTGGCTGGGATAAAATTGGCGTTGGTCATAGTAGTTGCTACATTTTGGATTGTGACCAAAACAAATCTAAAATAGTTTTGGGATATTTTTGTTATCGCAGAACAGTACTTACACAGCCTTAAGGCCTTTCTGTTCTTCTCATGCTGGCCTACATGAACGTGGTAGGGCTGGGGACACAGTCTGCACAGCAAACTCCAACTTCTCAAAGGGACATCCCATTCCATGGATGTCATATGCAGAGGTAAAAGCCGGAGGAGAAAAAAGAGGAAATTTGGAGTTTGGACTTAATGCGTTTATCTTCCTAATTAATAAGCATGATGGAGCCCTCCCTTCCTTGAAATGGCTAATCATCTGCTGTCTGATTAGTGACTGAATAGGAATAGCGAGTGAGTTCCTTATTTACTTTTCTTGTGCATGCAGTTTTTGCTTTATCTATTGAATAGTCTTTACGTCAACCCACCATTTTTCTCACAGACCCTTCTGATTTGCTCTCCCATGCCATCGGGGAAGAATAGAGGAAGATGAGTGAGCAGCTCTGTGGGATTCTGCTGTCATTTGCGGCTAGAGAGCAACACAGGTGACTGAAAGTAATACACAGTGTTCTTGCTTTTTTCATGTATAGTCATTGCATTCCAATTTTATGGAATTTGATTTTTTAATATGTCAGGGAAGCCAGCTGTGATAGAATCCATAAATTCACATGTATTTTCTCACAGGAAGCACCAATGTCTTTGGTAGAAGAACTTTCTGTCCAAACAGCAAGAAAAAGTGGTGTCAGTCTTGTAATAGAAATTATGTTAATCCCTCCTACCTAATAAGCTTGAAAGCTTTGTCCAGAAACACTTATGTTTTGACAAAAGGCAAAATATATACTGCCTGTTATAGAAAAATAGTAACATTTGGCTTATGTTATTCAAGTGTATACCCTATTCTTCAGCCTTTTAACATGCCTGGTCACAATTCTTGAATCATCAGAGCATTTTCTGGATATAGTTTGCCAGTGTTTTGTTTTATTTATTGTGGAAATAAATAGTTGAAAGCAATGTTCATCAAAACAATTTACAACAGTTAGTTCAACAGAGGAAGAAATTAACCAAGATACAAGGTCAATAAAGGACTTGGGAGAAAGTACTAATGTTGATATTAATGCTGTTTATAAATTACTTACTTAATTATTCAGTGATATACAGCTTTCTTTATTGGAAAACACAGAAGTTGCTTAATAGCACATTGCATCAAAACACAATGGTTCAGAGCACAGAGTTGGACTACCATCAGAATATAAACATAACAGATGTGTTTTATTGGCATCTACTCTAGACGGATTATTGGTGTACAAAGATTAAGGCATAAATTTGGCCAGAGAATAAAGAATTTTAATCCTTTTGGGGCATTGCAAGTATGCAGAAGAAAACATGGTGTTAGCTGGGATAGGAACAAAGAGTACTGTAATATTTCCTTTCAAAGCTCAATTTATGTGGAGAAATAATAAGACATCTCATCTCATATCTGACAGAATTAATTATTTTGAAAAATACTCCTTGCATAAAAATGGTGCTGGTTACAGTATAGCATATGAAAGTGTATGGAGTAACCATGACAATTAGAAACATGAAGCTAATTAGATCTGCAAAATGTTTTACTTCAAAACCAGAATGAAATGGAACCCAGATAATCAGTAAGCATTTGATTGGACCCTTTATTACCAAAATGGTCATATTTGAACAGACAGCAAACACATAGTAAATGCTAGTGAGCAAACTGTTTGCAATTTCAGAAGAAATATTAGCATTTTGTAAAACTAGAAAAAGTGTCTCAATCAAGTTATGTACCTGTAATATTATATTTCCCTTTTACTTTCTCCATCCCCATCATGAAAACTACTAGAGAAAGTGGAATTGTATGACATTGGATAAGAGGGCTATGACTGTCAAGTATGGAAAATTTCGAACAAATATATAAATTTTGGGTTGGGGTACTTCTGTGGTAGTCAGTTTGCGTTGACATACAGCACTTAAGGCTATTTTAACAAGAGAGCTAACAAGAAACCCCTAACAAGTTATTTACTGAAAATTAAAGGAATACTCTGCAACCTTAAATATAGATTCTGAAATGTAATACATTTTAAAAATGTTTTGATTACATTTGGTACTTGTAGTGACGAATTTTGTCTGCAGCTTAGCTGAGACATCTGTAGTTACATCTGTGAACTCACGAAGAATGGAAAGAAGAATGTTTTAATATTTTTAAGTAACATAATTTAAGGAAGAAGAATGTGAATATATGCAGAAGAGATGAATGAAATATATTTAGGGAAAATAAGACTTCTCATTCTGCCTTCTTTGACAGCTGGACTTGATGACCTGAAATGTCTTTTTAAGCCTTAATAATTCTATGATTCTTAATGAAAGAATAAAGACACATTCAAGGATTTTTGAAGTGGATTACAAAAAGACAAAAAGATTTTTTTAAAAAGCTCATGGTTCAGTTGCAAAACTTACTGCTCCTAATTATTTTCAAGGTCAAAACCTTGACATAGTTCACACTCAGATGATGGCTGAGCACACGAACAGGTTCTCTGGGGAAGTGGTCACACCACCAGCCTGAGAGTGTTCAGGAAACCCTTGGACAATGCTCTCAGAGTTACACATGCTGTAACCCTTGGGGTGTCCTGTGCAGGGCCAGGAGCTGGACTCTGTGAACCTGATCGATCCCTTCCAGCTCAGCTTATTCTGTAACTCTAAGGAATGTATACAGTGTTTTATGAAAAAGGTTAAACATGGAAAATTAAAAGAAAGATATCTGATTTAATGACAGAAACAGATAATTTTCTTTCTGTGTCTTAGAAAGAAATGTCTTGCCATCATATTTACTTTTGGCCTGTGCTCCTACTACTTAAGAGTAACTTTGGTAAAATATTTTGCCCTCATTGTTTAAATTTTTATATCAGCTCCCCAGCCTTGAGATATAAAGTGTTTCCAATATGGAAGACAAAGCACTTTATTCAGTTATTAATTTCATGTTTGTATTACCAGTAAAAGTAATCAATTAATTCTGTACCAAGAAGGTGAACTGGAACACAAGTTTTTTTTTCTAATCTAACGTGCCAAATGTTAACTTGACGGATCACAAATGAGATCATTATATTAATTCTGTGCTCTGTAAAGTGAACTATGTGAACTTAGTCAAGACTAGGACTCTAAAATCTTCCATAAAACCATTCTGTATATCAGAGTGTCAAGAAATACTGACACACACTGACACACACACTGAACACCTGTTTAGATATTTTAAAAGGCAGTATACTGCTGTGTATTATTCGAATAGTTATCCCAAAATACATAATAATTACTGAAACACATACATATTTTTATTTTTAGTTTTAATTATTTTTATTATTTTTTTTTTAATTTTTAACGCATGAAGGGAGCATGCTTATAAAGTGAGATAAAGCTAAAGCTAAGCCCTGGTATAATCAAATTTTATCTGTTTGCTTATCTTTTTTTTTTTTCTTTTTTTGCCTATGCAGCTTGGATATGAAAAATTGCCGGTCTCAATCATACTTAATATGCATTCTTGTGCTCTCAGTAAAATGCCTTATGAAATTATTTTTTTCTGTTCTGCATTTACAAATACAAAATAAACTAAGACACAATTAAGGAAAAAAAACCCCAACAAACAGAAACCAAAGAAAACTTTAAATTACATATTTTCATTCTCTTTTATTCTGAGTTTCTGTCTGGTGTAATATTTACACCAGATTTACAAAGTACTGAAAATAGGATCTTTGATAGAAAGGCTCAGAGACCTTCATTGCAGTATTGTGAATAAGAAAGCCATAACCTAGTGCATATTAGAGTTCTGCATTTTGCAGTGGCTTGTCTAGTATCCTAATGTATTTAAAACATATTTCTTCTCAAACTGGTTTTAAACTCTGCAATATCACATTTTTACCAAGTGAATGCAAAAAAAAACTATTTTAAAAAACCCCATTTTTCTATGTATTTCTTTTGCTGATATCTATATATCAGATATGATCCAAGCAAAAACATTGGATTGAATTTGTATTCAAACTCTGAAAACCTGACTCACTGCAGCCTAATGCCAAACCACGATTGCAGGAGTTAGTCATGAAGAAGATAGAGAAAAAGGGAAAGTTGACCTGCAAAAATTCATCTCAGTTGCGGAACCTAAGTGGAACATAATAGTACAGTGCTATTCACTAAGTAAATATATAAGATGGCTTGTGCATTCCTAATTCAAATTTTAAGCAATGTTCAGAAATTAAACCATCACAGTTTTTGTACCTCAGTGAGAAAAATCTTAGTTCTGAAACAGTTTTGGAAATGCAAACATAGCAATTGTGTATTACAGCTACCAAGGTCACAAGATAATTTCCCCCCCCCCCCGTCAGCATAGTCTAATAATGTAGCGTAAGGCCTCCTGCCCATATTCTGGTGCCATCTAGTCTGTGTTGCATTCATCACAAATTGTATCTTGTGGTAAATCAGTTGATGTTCATCTAGGTTCAAATTTTCTTCATTTCATTACATTTGCATGCATGCAAAAGATAGATGATTATTTTCATGCCTTACAACAGAAGAAAATACTAGTGCTTAAAAGAATGAGGTAGTTTCTGCATTCAGGCCTGTTCGTGCATGAAAAATTGTCCTGAAGATTTCTGGAGTTCGTGAGTTTTGTCCATCTGAATATGGTTGTAAGTCTGACATTCAGACTTACATCATGGAAATTATCTAACTGCAGATGAGGTCTCTGAAGTCACATTTCTCATACAATCATTCTTCTTTATCTGCCCATTCTTGTCATAATTTCTTAATCCTACAGTTCCCATTCAGTCTTAAATTATTATATGAAATCTGGAGCAGGACTCTGTTTTTCTAAAATGGACACAAAAAAGTCAAAGAATTACTAGAGATGGGAGTTCAGTTTGATAAAAATTTACAGAGCTGGTGTCAGTCACATAACATTCTTAATTTGTTATACTTAGACTTCTACATTGTTCTGCATAGTTCCCATAATTTCTCACAGGACATAGAAAAATCCTGTGACATAATAACTGCAACATTTTTATGCTTGCAACAGGACGTTCCTAAGCAATGGAGTGTGTAAATTTTGTGGTGGTATTCAGAAGTCTTCTCACCCAGCCCCCTCTACTCCACCCAGTTTTGGAGATTGATATTATCTGGCTCTCTTTTTTATTTCTCCATCCCAGGGAGAAGAAGATGCCTTGTTATTACTGAGGTTCTCATCCTTACATGCAGACAAGGTGAAATAAGAGCTTTTCTAAAAAGGGCTTGGGGCTAAGAAGAGACTGCTTCATCCCTTGATTTAAGTGAGTGAGTGTTTCTCCTTTTATAAAACTCTTCAGCATGTGCTGAACTCACAACTCTACAAGGAAGAAAAAATATTAAACATAGATCTCTTCCTGAAAAGAAATTATAATATTTCAATAATTATCCTATCTCAGTAATTTGGTTTACACGGTATATAGAAAGTTATTAATATTTGCTAAACTGTTATTTAAAAAAGGCCTCAAGATTCTCTGGTGTTTTACAAAATTTTTTGATTTAAAAGAAAATAAAAATGTTAAATGACAAAAGATGATTTTTCTGGTAAATTGCAATCTGATATAGGTATGGTGGTGAAAGGAGCAAACATATAAAAGTGAGATGGTAGATACATACTTCGCAATACTGCTACCCTAAACATTGTCTGTATTAAAGCTGAAATTGCTACAGAGACACTCCATTAGAAACGAAGCTTTATTTTTTAGTGGATAACAAGAATGAGTAAGAAGACTGGTGATGTCTCTCTTAAAGAAGAAGAATTATCTGTTTTCTAAGGGCTGGATAAATAAGCCAACTGATGACAGTTAATTCATTCACAAAGTGGTGGCAGAAGGACTACTCATGATAGCAGATGATATTATTAGTTAAAGTATAGTCCTAAAGTAGGGATTATCTTTTGCTAGTCATGGAATAATGTGTAATTCTAGTGAAATTTTAAAAAGTAAGTAATAAGACATGGCAAGCCCCACACTGAAAAACATGCTCATTAGCTACTATATGAAAAATTTATGCTTTCTAAGAGTTTTGTGCTTGTTGTGATACCTCATTTCCTTCCTGCTGCCTTCTGTTGAGCCTGAAGTAGTGTTGTGAGTCCCATTCTCACTCTGTACTTCATGGAGAGTATTAGCATGTCACATGTAGAAGGTGTCATGCTGACGGTAGTGGTCCTCATTCTTTTGCAAAACAGTGTGAAGTGTACTGGTATTTTAGATCTATGTGACTGAAAGTGAAGTGAGTGTTGGTTTATGGCAAGTTACCCCATTGATCTGTAACCAATTGTGTTCTTATGAAGACCATTCCTAAATCAAACAAATGTTATGGATTTACTTACCATGTTCTGGAGACTTCAAATACTAAGATGGGTAAAAATTGCTGAGGCAGACAAAGACTGGAAACACTCGTCTGTGCCACAACGTGTGGAGTGAGACAGAAGCCCCCCACAGCTGCTCTGAGAACCAGAACATCAGGGTGACCAGTCAGATGAACCTATTGTGCCAACATTTTGTTGGCAGGGCTCTATTCAGCTTCACTGAGTTGAGCCACGTTTTACCAGCTAAAAGTCCACTATAAAGGCTTCTGATAATTCAGGATAAATAAGAAAGCAGAAAGAGTGGTGGCATTTTCAGGTTTTCAATTTCTTGGTAAGTAGGATTTACAACATAAACTCTCACGTGTCACCAATTTTCTGTCAAGTAACTGTGCCGCTTGTTGAACTACCAAGAACTTTCATTCTGCATTGCGACACCTAGTTGTGCTTTTCACCAATGAAAAGTGACAAAATGTATCAGGCAGATATTCACTTTACATTATTAAAGAATTCATTAGAATTAGAGCCCTGTGAGTTTTCTAATAAACAAATAATCTCAGTAACAATGAAGGCAATCCAATTGTGTCATACTGTTTCCTCTCATACTCTCATTCATGATCATCAGGGTATGAACTTGATGACCCTTGGAATTTTGCAAAGTTCACTAGTAATTATTGCAACACATTAATTTTAAGAAAGACCTATATTTCACCTTGGCTCATTTACAGCTGAGTGCAGTTCTCCTCTTTTTAACTAAATTGAATAGTAATACTTATCACTTTTGCTGGAAAAGAAGGATATCGGTAGCATGAGTCGTACACAGATGATTATATGGGCTCCTAAATTAGAATATCCTCAGACCTCTCTGAGAACGTCCGAAGAACTTCGCAAAGTATGATGAGCTCTTCAAAAGAGATCAAGCTGTTTTACAGTCATCCTCTGATGATTTATTAAACACAGATTAGAAGTCCATTTACCTGCTAGTTTGAAGTTTATTGTATTTTCACTCTTTGAGAGATTAAAGAAAGGATAGGGTCGTCATTCACAGAGGAATTTCTTAACTTTTTTCAAAGAAAAATTGAATTGACAGTGTACTGATAACTATGACAAATATTTGTTTTACAGTTAGCTTATAGGAAGTGTGTCTCTGGGACACTCCAAGAGGACTGAGTAGAATTAGAGAGAGAGATTAAATGGAATAAGAAATACCTGCCAATGCCTGAATGACCCACCAGACCTTTTGAAGTGACAAAGAAAAAGCATTTAAAATTATAAAAAAACCCTGTTGTCTGATATACTATTCTCTTATTTCCCAGAAGATGTCCTCATTACCCAAACCAAAATGGAAGAGGACCCTACCAGTGGAACTTCTAACATCAGTGCCAGACAGATTATACTATGAGCTGTAAAGAAGGCTTCTTCATTTAAAGCAAAAAAAAATTATCCTTGAAGTATTGTCTAACTCATTGTTCTATTCATTAATTGCAAGGCATATGGGTTTCATTACATAATTTACATTCAAGCAAGTATATCTTGTCCTGCAAAATCGAGCTGTTTACAAGGATGTTAAGCATTTACTAGAAGTGAGATTTTCTTTTTACAGGGAGTCAATATATGTGCATTGCTTAAATCAGCTAATTCATGCTAAAGGGAAATTTCATTTTTATTGATCGAGAAGTTCAAATAAAATTTTAAGGTTGCTTTTGATAATTACTCTTCATGTAAATTGGGATATAAGGAATGAATTTTTTTTCCCAGTTAATTTGAGCTTACATTTTGACTTACTGATTTGATATGATTCCATCTTTTTATTTTAAGTCCATTTTTTCATACTAAAAGGATGCAAGAATGGTATGAATAAAGCTATACTTTCCCATTTTTCTTCCTTGAAATGGCTTTAGCAAAAACTTGGTGTCAGGTAGGCAAGGTTCTCTGCAGGCTAGTGAATCTCCAACACTGAGGACCGAAAGTCTTTTTGGGTAGCATAAGGCAGTTTTCTTTAGTGCAAACAGTGCTTTCTTCAGGATAGAATCTCTTGAGTGTCATTTATCCCTGTTGAGCATGACAATTTGAAACTATTCTCATTTGGATTGAAAAGCTTGCCATGTCTTTATGGTACAAGTAAACACAACAATGTGATCACTTAGTGGAATCCTCCAAACTTCTGTTTCCAACAGAAATTAATAGCTGCTAAGAAAGCATAAAATACAGTAATGAACATGTAATAGGCATGACCTATGTTTTATTATCAAGAAAAACCTTATTAACAAAAGAAGCTGGTAGTTAGTGGCTTCATTATTTGTAAATGACATCTTTCCTCTGCATATTTTTTCACATTGCATGAAAAGCAAGTATTTAATGTAGGACAGACATTTAGACTCCACTTTTCTATAAGGAGTCCTGTGGTACTTTTTGGAAACCTGAAGTTCCCTGAATATCTTTAATTAATATTTATACTGGTTTTAAACATAGCCTATGAAAGAAGACTGTTGCCTTTGCAGCAGTCAACAACCTACTTTGTGGTTCTCTTCCTCTCATGTTTCTCCCTCACCAACAACACAAAACTCATCTTCCAGCATTCTTTGAATTGAACGGTATGATTGTAATGGTGACAGATGAAGTAATTTACAGCATCTGCTGGTAGCCACTTCAGTGTGCATAGGTAATTAATCCACTCTGCCAAAGAAAAGGACCGGAATGCCAACAGGATTAAACCATTGCTGAAACTGTGTGGGTGTGCTGCAACCTGCCTGCCTTCTGTCTGCATCTGAGTCAACAGGCAAGGAAAGCTTTTACCATGAGTGTGAGTACTTTTGGGGAATATTTTCATTCCTCAAAAATTATGGCAAACATAAGTGAACTTCTTATGAACACAATGGGAAGAGCAGTTGAATTGAAAAATACTAATAGGTGTAAACATTGACAACATAAGAATCAAATGTGTTTTAGCAACAACAATCACTTCGTAAATAAGCACAATGAGTTGAGAAGCGTACTGGAAAGCCTAGAAAATCAGGCTGATCTTTCATCCTATCATCTAATTTTATAATAGGAGCTATGTAATATCTCTGAAAATCTATTGTGATAAAGCTCGATTTTCTGCTTCCCTTTTTCGCCCCAGCTCTTTGAAAGTGATAAAGCTTGTTATGTGGGTTTGTACTTTGGTTATAGTACTCAATTTATGAACAAATATGTATAAAGGTGGTGGAAAAATTATTTCAGTTTCAAAAGTATTGCTTGTCGTCTCACTTCTGCAAGATAAAAGAATGAGATCTTGCTGTTTTTAGGAGAAAACTAATTTCTACAGTCAGTTTTTCCATGAAGATCCTTTTTTTACGAATGCAAGAAAAAAGGAGAAGAAAAAGAAAATAGAAACAAATTTACAAGTATCTTACACATATCAAAATATTTAGGAATGAGGAGAAAGTATGTTACAAGCACTTTGCAGAGGTTTAGATTTCTGGATTGTGGGGAATGTATACATGTGTTGATAAATATCCCTATATAGAGTTTTGATGAGCCTGAAGATTTGAAGTGAGGAAACTGAGGGACTGTTCTTCTCTGTGATCTGGCTAACTTGCAGAAGGTGTTGTCTGTATATGAATATCTTTATAAGCTCATAAGTGCTGGTAAGTTTTATTTTCATGTGCATCAAATATTTGATAAAACTCCTGAAGCTTCAAGGTTTGGATTTCCCTGTGTGACATCCTCATCTTTGTGAAATGTGCACTAAATCATTTTTTTGAGAATTAGAGGATATTTGAATGTGATAACATATAAGATTTATTTACTGTGGGAAGCAAGTCATCCTCCACTTTAGACAGCTGACCAGACTGAAGAGAATATATGCTTTTTAGTTGTTGGAGCGGGTAGTTTTTAGTGGTGTTTTTGCTCATTTGTTTATGTATTCTTTGTTTGTTTTTGCATTTTAATATTGATTGTTTGTTTGAGTTTTTGTTTGGTTTGGTTTTTGTTGTCTGTTGTTGTTTTTGTTGTTTTCTGGGTTTGTTATTCTTAAAAATAAGGGGTGTTTGCATATCTTCCTGTTGTGTAAATGTCAGAGGAACATGTAAAACACACATATACAATATATGAGCAACTCCACTGTAGTTGAATTGGAGTGTACTCACTTATAAGATCTGCACATGTCTGGCAGAGATATGAGTTAAATTGGTTTGCAGGAAGGAAATAATGCCATGGAATTCCTGTAAGCCTTATTTTTTAAAACATTAATATTTATTTTATACCCCACAGCACTGCTTACTTCTAGTTAGATCTCTGAGATTACTAGGTCCTACATGTATGTATGTATGTCCACAAGAATCTATTGTCTGAGGGAGGACTGAGGGGTCAGAACTGAGAGTTCAGTGAGAGTTATGGGTTTCAGCAAATAATTTCCTTTCTTTGAAGAGGAATTCTACAGCCATACTGAAACCTTTCCTTTACTAATGTTAATGAAACCTGACACACTAGTCTTCTCAAAGATGTATGAATACTCATAATATGTAGTTCACTGAGTAAAGTTGCATGAATGAATATTTTTAAGAGCCAGGTTGATGATTTGTTTATACTGTGAAGTGTTAGGTCTTTTCTTATTACCTATTCTATCCGATTTTCTCATTTATGCAGTGGCAAGTGTGTATTTACAAACTGTAGGCATTTCTGTTTTATGCTACTTTGGGTGAGTGAAGAGATTTTGCTTCGTCTTTAGTGTTTCCAAAAGTCTGATTAACTACCTAAACCAATATCCTCTTGCAGAGAAAATCAATCGCCTTGTAATACTATTTTACATGTAAAACCAGCTCTCATTAAATTTGAATGTGTTTCCTTTTAAGATCTTCAGATATTTTATTGGTCTTGCATTCCGTTACTGAAAAGCTGAAACTTAAAAACACATTGTGTTTGTTCTTGGTCTTCACAGCATGATTTTCTGTTCTTTTGATGCCTGTGCTTCACTTAGAAATACATCTTTTGAAGACATTGTAACATCTAGCAGAGGACACTTCTAGCCTTCCTTTTTCCATGCTTCTGCATGTAACATCTTAGGGATCAGCTATAGCTCCAGTGGGACAATATTTTTATGCTTTTGGCCTATTGCCCCTCTAGACAAGTAAAAAACCTAGGCCTTCTCTGGATGCTCGGATCCAATTTTGCCTTCTCAGTGTTACTAATTAATAATTCTGTGTGAAAGCTATGTTTAGTTTCCTTCTTATTGGGATGGTGCAGCTATCTGTAAAGTTGCTCAGCTCCTTTGGTCGCACCTCTGCTCAGACAGATTGTCCTTGTCTGTAGCAGACAGGGTTGGCAAGATGGATAAAACATTTGGACCCAACCCATGAAAGGATGTTTGGAAGTATTTTCATTGTTGTTAATTGATTTGTTTCCATTTCTGGCTAGATTTACTGATTAAAAAAACCCAGAGGTTTTCTGAAAATAAAAGTCTTTTCTCCAGAGGCTTCAAAAGGAGCTAAAACTGGAACCATTCAAGCACTGAATTATTTTTGGTTCATTTAACAAAACCAATAATAAACTACAGTACAAATGGAGGGGCTGAACAAGATTTAGAGTTTTGTCATTGACAAAATGAAAAGAATTAAATGTATTTGATGTTTATGTTCCATTTATGTGCATTTGAGCTAAATTGATAAAATACCTAATGATCAGTACTGTTGGAGTACTCAGGAAAGAAATGTTAAATTAATGCCTCTGAGAGAGAAATTGGGACTTTATCTTTCTCCTTAAGCGTCCGATGTTGGGGTATCCTCGTCTTGTACTTTTAATCTCTTGTGATGAAGTTCTATTCAAACATAATTTAAAAATTATCTGAAATAGGAATTTGAACCCAAAAGACTGTTGTTTTTTCGTTTCTGGGAGGATATTCCACCAACTAATTTTTTTTTTAATTCTCTATAATTTCATTCTTGGATGCCATAATAGAAAAAAATATTTCAAAGCAAAAGAAGTAAAAAAGTAGTAGACAGATATTTAAATAACTTGATCAGGTATTTGAAAAAAAGGTTTAATTTCCAAGAGAAGCCTCGTAATTATTCTGAGCTTATTCTGTGTCTTTAGAAACCCTGCTACTTGGCATGAGCCAGATTCTTGGTGATGGAATTTCTTACTGAAATAATCGCAATGCCTTTCCAGACTGGAAAAGGATGTCTTACTTACCCTGACAGTATTTATCTGGAAAACTAGAACCTTGCTTTACCATTTGAGATAAGGCTGTGATGGAAGAGAGCAGTGTTACCCCACATATATAGATGTGTAAACATTAAGTTAAACTGAATTAGATTTTTTTGGTTTTTTCATTCTTTGGGGCATGTGATCATGTGAATATTCAATTATTAACTAATATGTAGGCGTTTGTGAAATAAATGCCTTTGGAATCCTAGAGTAGTAAACAACTCAATCAAATCAGGCTATCAATTTCATATTTACTCATCATTTATAGCTTTATTATTCTGCTTGTAGTGTTGATCGGGGAAAACTGATTTTTATAGAATAATTAGTCTGAACACATACCTCATTTATCATCAAATAAATTAAGGTATGATAAGCTAAAATAAAGATAATGACTTTTAAAATTGTATTTAGCTGTGCCAATGCACAAATCTGTAAGTGCCGGTAAAAGGATTTTTGTACAAATGGTTGAAGCCAAAGTGCCCTCTGGTATTTCTGATGACTGTCTAGTAGCGGGGATGGCCAGAGCCAAGAAGTAATACTGGAATATGACTGTTTTTTAATTGAGTTTTTGGTGTTTTCTCAATTTTTCTTCTCTGAAGTGAAGTTAGCTTTAGAAATCTCTCATTTACATACACAGTATTAGGCACTACTTTTAAAGGGCTGAAAATTATAGAAGAGAAAATCCAAGAAAGATATCTTTGAATCTCCGCATGTTCCACTGTATCTAACAGATTAGCAAATTCTTTCTGTCTCTCTCTCTTTTCGAAGGACCTGAGAAGAAAATTTTGGGGGGAATGATGAAGAATAAGCAAATGAAGGCTAAGTATTCAAAAGATCCATAAGGTTAGGGTCAGAATACTGTACTCATATTTCATTTATGAGGCATTTGAATTTTTATCAACTTGCTAACTACTGAGAAGAGAAACTGGAATCGCAATTTATACTTTTTCAGGTGAGAAAGATAAAGATGGAGACAAATAGCCTTGCATTGAGGAGATCATTAACTTTTATTGTTTAGTTTGTGATTTGCTGTTTTTTGACGGTGGGATTCATGGAAAGCTGTGCAGGAGGGGCAGTAATTTTCCTTTAAGAACATTGAGATCTATTTGCAGAAACTGGTGGTTGTCTGATGTATGAATTATAGACCTACTTGATTAGCCATTTATCTCTGCGGGATAATTCTGTTTGCAAATGCATGTGACAGCAGAGGAATAAAGCATTCTCACTGATTCTTTTAGGGATCTTCAAGCAGGATTGTTCTGTGATGATATTGTAAGTATTTGAAAAAAGTCTTAGACATTCAGTATCATAGTGGTATCCTGAATTTTTAAAATTATTTTACTATAGTTTCATCTGTAAGAGGTCGAGAAGCATGGGATCCAGCTATTTCAAGAGGAGGTTATCAATGAAAACCTTTGCCTATGCTACAAACTCTGAGGACTGAACATATTAATCTTGGTATAAAAGTCTGAAGATTATGAAAAAAAGACTTTTTTTTGGTTATGGCACAATATTTGGGACAATATTTGAAAGAGAGAATATTATTGCTAGTGTTGCATTGTCTTGTCTAAATGAAAAACTATGGCAGCAGAATATTCTGAGTTTATGAGCAGTCTTCCCCCAGGAAACTGAAGGGTCTTCTAGTGGAAGCATTTAAGTAATGAAAAGTTGCTTTATTTCTTTGCCTTTTCTTGCAGACTCTGTAGATAAATCAGCAGGTTTTGTTTCTGGACAGAGCACCTCAATCTTTAAAGGAATAGCAGTCTTTCCTCGTATTCTCTTCCCACGCCCTCTTTGCTTTCTTATGTTTGTCAAAGCATTTTTTATTTTATGCATATATGGATTAGTTGGACATTGTATTCAATTAAATTTTAGTCACCTAGAGAAGAAAATGCCCTTAGTCCAAATTCAGATGTACAAAATGTTCTATCGTGCTGTAAAAAGCACTTCCTGTAAAATTATTCATCTTACTACGACAAGAATCCACAGTGATTAGTTGTTATCTAAAGGATTTTCAGTTTACAATGTTTTAATTGCTGAGTCAAATTAGAAGGGTCTTTCACTGTTTTGTGTTGGCTATAGAGTAACACAGAAGGTCTATAGGGTCATTAAAAAATTACTCAATGACATCATATCATGGCCAGAAAGTAATAATTATGACTCACTATTCTTTTCTTAGTTCAGTAAAGTAGAGGAGAGGAAGTTTTGCTGCATGCAGAGCATATTCAAACACTAGACGCTGCACTGGTCTAGCTACCCCTCTTGTATATCTTATGTCATATAGCTTATTATAGTCTGCCAGTGCTTATACTGTAGATAGGAAAATAAAGATTTCCATTGTGAGTGCTTTAGCAATTATTCTGGAGTTGAATAGACCTGTTTGTTGATGTAATGGATGATATTTAAAATTTCCTCACATCTGAGAAGTTTTATAGGACTAGGAAAAAAGTAATGTTTTGTTTTAGCCCTCTACCCCTTAGATATTTCTTGCCAGTTTAAAAGACATTTTGATTGCAGGACAAAGCATTAGTGGTCTTATAAGGTTTTGTTGGACTGACTCAACATGATTGATTCTTCTGAAACAAGCAGGCAAATCCATGAGATTATTAACTGTCAACATGAAGCATGAGTAAGCAATGAACATACACTGAAGTGAAGGGAAGGCAAGGAAAGAACTCATATTTGTAATATATAGCTAGATACCTAAAATCATTGAATAAAGGTATTTCCCTGCTATTAGTTTTGTAATTATGACTTTTGCAATAATCATTCTGAGTATGAGAGCTTCATTTGATCGATTTTGCTCTTGGCTTTAAATATATAAAGTAACTGGCTTTACAGATTACATTCTGAAAAAGACTATTTGTGACTTGGATATTTGTAGGATGGATTGAAAGATTTGCAAACACTGAAAAAATATTCCTTATAACACTTAGGGGCATTCAAAGTTAATGATATATTTTAATATAATTCTCATAAAAAAGATTTAGTTATAAGACTGCCCTTGCAACACTGAAATCTAAACTTCATTTATGGAGATCAAATAAGCCAGAAGACTGCTACACTTGTTTCTGCTTATTTGTCCCATAAAATAAACCCCAGACATGGCAAAACAAGCAAACCCTGATCATTTTTCCCCACAGAAAGGAACTCCTCTGCTGTTTAAAATGCAGGTTTAGAGGTTGTTGGTTGAATGGATCTTTAGAAAATTGCATACTTATTAATTACAGCTAAAAGAAATTGAGGCATATTTTATTAAAGATTTTGAAACAAAATGGTCTTATTCTTGAAAATAAGTAGCTAGTTAAGAAAAATATATGTATTTTTCAAGACCATTCCTATATCTTCTTGGAATCCTAAATTTCAACACTATGCAGACAGTCTGATATACATGTTTGTAGGTTATGATTATTTAAGGCCCTGAGATTGATAAAACCTTGGTAGGACCATCTGGGTTTGACTTTGTCAATCATGGGAGAGCCAAGAAGGGACAGAGGGACCTAAAGTGTAATTAAAACAGAATTCATGTACCTGGGTTGAAGTAAGAGTTCTTAAACCTTGGTGCATCCAGATTCTGTAGGTCCCCAAGTTTATAAATAGTGGTGCTTTTTCATGTACATAGAAGTGCATTTGATTTGATAGGACTGAATTATTGCTTGTCTGTCTGTTCTGGAGTCACAATAGAAATCTTTGGAAAAGAGACTGCCACTCCATTTGAGGAGGCGCAAGTACTTAGTATCACATGCACTCTTGCTTTCTTTCCTGGAAAAGAAAAGGGAAATGTTTTGTGCGGTGTGGCACAACTTCAAAATTCATTGAACTCAGAATCCTTTTTTGCTAAAGTTGCCAGATCAATAATGGGTTTGCTATTACCCAGTTAATTCTACGATCAGTCTTCTTACTAACTTCTGTCTTTGAGGTTCTGCAGTGTTTTCCTGTATTATTGATTGATGTCTTACTTTATTTACCATTTTATTTTGGTTCTAAGTGCACTATAATGTATTAAATAGGAAGGAAAATATCAATAGAGCTTCCTTGAAAGAGCATTGAGGTTAGAGTGAGAGGTTTGCTGGAGTGAACGGAATGATTTTCTTTAGGCACTCCTATCAGGCCTTGGGAGATACACAAGCAGTTTCTCAAGGTGATTAGGAAACAAAATACAGAGCCTGAGCCCATGAGGGTAGTCAGTCAAAATTCTTCTTGCTTTGTGAATCAGTTTCCAACTGACCACTCTGCAGAGGCATAGTATTGGTGACACCAGCAAATGTAGTTGGTGGTTAGTTGATTCTCAGCATCCAATGTTTCACATATGGTAACGTGTGAAGTTGAATTCAATATAATATTTTGCAATGTCTCACTTACTAAAATGTGTCAGGATGAGGCTTTGACCAAGATCCCTATTTCATCACTTGGATATTTTACTATTTGGACAAAAAAAAAGTCCAGCCAAACACCCTTTAATGCTTTGTTTTCTCTTGTCTTCTGCGCTTTCCTTAAGAAAGCAGAAGAAATGACTTTTCTTAATTTCCTGTTTGTCTCTCTATCTAAATTTAGTCTGTGATGGTATTCTCTGTCCCAAATAATGATCATTACTTCTCTCACTTATCTCTTTAGCTGCTCTTTTTGATTTGGTCTTTTAAAACATAGGAGTATGCGGCCGCGCATAGCTGAAGCCCGGCACGCTCCACAATCCGCAAGCCACAGCCTGGTTTTGTGACCAGAGATCAAGTCAACTGGCCAGGGAGCTCTCCCCACGTCAGCGGTGGAGAAGGTAGCTCCGGCAAAGGCGAGGCAAGCAGCAACTAGCCGAGAAGGTGGCTGGACAGAAGCGAGAAGAGGCAGCAGTGGGTTGCAGCAGGGAAGGGTTTATTAAGGGAAGAAGGTACAGACTCGGAAGGGAGCTGCAGCGAACTGCCAAAGAACCGCCCCCAGGGGCAAACAGATATCATCTCCCCCAGGGGAGGGACCCATCACAAGTAACAAATCATAGTACAGAAAAAGATGAAGGGCATGAGACTCTAACAAATGGGAAGCAAACAAAGGAGGGGCTGCCCCATCTGCACCAATCATCCTCCACCCCAGACAGAAGCTTCTAGGCTTGGGGAGTGGGTAGAGGATGACGGACAGATGGGTCACCACAGCAACAGGGGAGGGGAAACTGAGACAATGAGGAAAACAAGGCGGGGATTATACAGAAAGGCGGGAGTAACTAAGGCAACCTTGTGATTGACAGAAAACTGCAGGGGCGGGGGAAGGGGGACCTGAGACAGAACCATATTTAAAATTAATTTCACACAATCATTAAGAAGATCCATAAAACAACAACCGCAAACACACCACAACAGGAGTATGTTTATAAACAAGAATTTTAAAAAAATCCATCTCCATCAGGATGAAAAAGCAACCTTTATGAAGAATGCAAATAAATTATAAGTAAGATTAAATAGTTGGGTTTTTTTGGTGATAGTTCTCCTTACCCATTCCTCCAGATACAGCTTTTGTTGATTTTTGGTTTTAAGTTCAGACAGACAGCCCAATGGAAATAGCTACACTGACGTTTCTTTCTACAACTGGAAAATTTCTTTTTAGTTTTGGAAGTGTCACTAATAGGAAAGTAATCTGTTGTATAACTCCCTGAACATTATAGTTCTCTTGAGAATGACTCATGTGAAAAAAGATTTCTGGTTTCTTTCCTAGGTTGAAACAACAATTAATAATAACAGACTGAAAACAGCTTTGGGAAAATGCAAATAGGTGGAAATTTGGCTTTGGTCATAATTTTTTGAAGAAACTCCATTAAAAAGTTCCTATGCCACTCAACTTTATTGAAAAAGTAATGAAGAAAGATTAAATAAGTTTTGCTATGAATTACTGTAAATTTTATTCTATTAATAAACAGATAAAAGCAATACTGATTAAATAAGTTTTTAAGCCCATTTGATGGAGAGCCAATTCAAATATAGAAATTTTTGACACTTTTTAGTTTTCTGATGAACCACCTTTATAAGCCCATGGTCCCCACAGTTAAGAAATACTTTCACATTAGTAAACTGTTCTAAATTTGATCAGTAGTAGATACATATTTTTCTCCTGAGTACTACAAACAATTCTCAATATCTAGAATGCACACAGGTTTTTTTCAAACTTAATGCAAAATTCTCAATATCTAGAATGCACACAGGTTTTTTTCAAACTTAATGCAAAATTCTACTAAATGCTGTGTGTCACTATTTAAAGTCATAATATTTTTATCACTCAGTTCTTGGAAACCAGACTGTGTCTGATTTTAGACGGGAAAAAAAGAGCTGAAGTTGGTAGTAAGAACATCACCGTGAGGGAATCTAATGATTTCTTCAGAACTTCTCTTTATGTTATTACCATAATCAATTATTTAAGGACTCTTGGTCACTTTATGTTTGTATGTTATTTGTAAAAGCACTGTATTTTGTAAACACAACTCTTCCACTTAAACATCAAATAAAACATAAGAGCTGATGATAATTAAAAAGATAATTTATTCAGAACACTTTGCATGGTTTGTTGGCTGTCAGCAACTAGTTCACTAAATTATTAGATCTTTATTATTTTAACTAATTTGCTAATTTCTTCCATAAATAATTACTGGTCTCCAGATCATTTGTGTAATTACTATTCAATGTAAATAGTTTTATATAACTTCAATGAGTTTTAAATGACATGTTTAACTGTGACTAGGCAGTTTCAGCTGGATTTTAATAATGTCAAAGGAGCTTTTATTCTTGACTAGGTATTTATTTATACAGCTTCCTTTATTTACCCAATTCCACCTTCTGAGACTGAAAGAAATTGCTTTAAAAATATCAAACTATCAAACAGACTAGAATACCTCTGCATTCTACTTGAAACTGATATTTCTCATGGCTTTGGATCTTTCAGCATCTAAGCGCTGAAACATTCTGCATACCTCAAGTTTGATCTGTTGACTTCTTGGAGTCCATAAGAAGTCATTAGCGGTCTGTAGTGAGACAAATGTTATTTAATATACTCATTAATGGCACAGATGAAGAGATCAAGTGCACTCTTGGCAAATTTGCAGATGACACCAGGTTGAGTGGTGCAGTTGACACACCTAACACCTGTCTTTGAGAAGGGCCTGGACAAGCTCAAGAGCAGGGCCCATGGGAATATTATGAGGTTTACCAAGACCAAGTGCAAGCTGCTGCAACTGGGCTGGGGCAACCGCCAGTATCGATACAGGCTTAGGAATGACTAGATTGAAAGTAGCCCTGCCAAGAAGGACTTGGGGATGCTGGTGATGAGGGGCTGGACATGGCCCAGCCACGGGCACTCCTCATCGAGAGGGGCAAATGTGTCCTGGGCTGCATCCAAAGCAGCGTGGGGAGCAGGGCCAGGGAAGGGATTCTGTCCTTCTACTCCTCTCTAGTGAGACTCCCTGGGGTACTATGTCCAGCTCTGAAGTTTTCCGCTCAGGAAGAACATTGAGAAGCGAGCTGTGAGGAACCCACCAAGATGATTTGAGGTCTAGCTGGTATAAAGCTGTAGTAACTGAACTACACTTCTTCAACACAGTCACATATGAGTACAAATACAACCTGTTATTACACTCCTCTCTTATGGTAACATAAATATGAATGCTCTTAAGCTGTGACTCATGATGATGGCATGTCCATTTTTTTTCCTGTATGTGGTGATATTACTTTGCAGAGCCCAGTAAGGATTTTTAAGACTGTCTTCCATAAGATCTTCAGAAAGAAGTTGATGAAGATTGGATTAGATGAACACACAATGTGCTGAACTGAAAAGTGATAAGTGGTCAGCACCAGAAAGTGGTGATTATGTGGATCATTAGCAGTTTTACAGATGAAACTGAAATGGAAGACAAGGTTTCTATGCCAGGGGATCAGGCTGCCATTCAGAGGGACCTTGATGGGCTGGAGAAATAGGACATTAAATATCTTCTTCAAAAGTGGGCATTGTAGGGGGAATGAATATTTGCCCATCACTATAAAACTCTTCTCTGAAAAAGAATTATGTTTTAAGACACAACTGGTGAATTTCTCCCAATCCACTCATTTCTTTAGGTATGATGGAATCTCATGCTGAATGACTATACAGGCACTAACTAAAATTTTTCTGGGCAAAGCTTTCTGGGCGACATCAAAACTTTGAAAGGGCTGCATCCCCTCTTTTAAGTATGTCCTCACAATGGGACGGAGATCATGAGCAAGGGTCAAAAAATCACACCATTTCTGTAAATCTTATTGTACTATGTCTTGCTACTGCCTATAGAAAATGTGGAATTTCAGATTACATTTTCTAAGGTGGAATCTGCTTTCCAAAACCAAACATGCAACACTTCTGTACTACTGAGGATAGAACATTTTTTCACAATGCCTACCTATCTTCCGATACTTCACTTGATACTTGATACTAAGATCTTTTTGCTTGCATTGATGACTCAATTTTGCACTGTATAGTTGTTTGTTATAGATTGCAAGAAACTCGTGTCCTAACATTGAATTTAAGAAGTCTCACCGGTTTACTGTATTCTGCATAATCAAAAGTAAAGGAATTTCAGTTGTTTTTTCACTCTGAGAGCAAGTCTGCATTTGTAATTGACCAAACATCATTCAGTGCACTTGGACTTGAAAACACAGTCTGTAGTTTGGACTTACTTTCATGTCATTGTTGATGCAGAGGAAAAAGATTACTACAACCAGAAAAAAACTGACAAACAAAACAACAACCCCCCCCACAGACTCCCAAATCCCCAGCAAAACCAAACAACAGTCAGGGAAGTCTGTTAGTGAGAAGAACCACAAGGGAAAGATGCTGTCCGTGTAGTCCTATTAGACTGAGATGGCAAAACATTAGGTGAGTGCATATGCCATGACAGCAAACCATATCATTGACTTGTTAGTTTTCCCTCTAAATTCAGTCTTTTGCAAATTTACTTTCTTCCATTACCTAGAGGATAATTTAAAAATGCATGTGTGTTACATCTCCATTAGTTATACATGCACAACCTTCAAACTGCATTCCAGCTCTTCTGAAGGGCCATTCAGAGACTAGGTGATCTGTGATGTCGGAGTCTTAAATTAGATTTGCACTTGGTTTCTATGAAAGTTAATTTACTGAATGTTTTTATTATTAGTTAATGAAGGGCTGTTACTATTTCCTGAGCTCTTATTTTGTTTTCTGACACTTGCAATTTCATTAATATTAAAGAGTTAACCTCTGATAGACTGCTACCAATAAAGTATTTTAAGCATTTTTTCACACAGATCATCTTGATTTTCAGCCTGCTAAGCAGAGACTTCTTCAGAGGTGACACTCATTAACAATGCCCTTTCATTGAAGCAGTCAATTTTAATGTCAGATTCGGATGCACTAGTCTCACTGCTGAAGTCAGCCGAATAATACCCATAAAGTAATTTATTCTGTGAATTTCAGTATTTTTGTAGTAAATTATTCAACTAGTGTTCCTTCATTCCATTCAGCTTAACTTTTAAGTTGCACCAGTTTCTCCTCTGTGTTTCCATCAATCTGCAGTTGGACTGATTCGCATACAGCATTGCTCATTGTCTGAAAGGTGAAATGAATGTTACATCTCTTGAATTGAACAAGAACATGCTTTATTTACAAATAGATACACTTAGCCTTATTTTATTCCTTGCATTATATTACAAAAGTTAATAAGTATTGTTAATTCACAACTGTTTAAATAAATTATTGTGATACAATATTTACTCTTTGATATTCATTGGGTGAAACATCTGACTATTTCAGCTACTTACATTTAATGATAAACTTTTTTATAGTTATTTGCATATTTTTCAGAGAGCACAGTCCCATGCACAAGAATTTGTTTTTCTAAGCAAAAGTACACTTGTAAGACTCGATATTTTGTCTTAAACACAAGGCAGTTTTAAAGAAGCCTAAGAGAAGACTCATATTACCGAGAAACCAGGAGTACTCCACAAAATTGCTGGCTTGTTTTGAAACTCTGAACACCTCATTAGGAGAACCCTAAGCTTTCCTTTGTAAATTGTCACTCAGGTCAAAGGTTTTGTATGTGGGCTTAAGGCTATGCTTAAAATGGGCTTAATTTTCTTTCAGGATGGCTGTTTAGACAAGTTGGGATTTGATGTAAAAAGTTATATTCTTAATGACCATATATGCCATGAAAATGAGTTTTCCCTTGATTTGTCTGCAGTTTTGATTAATCTACAGTATTACCTGCAAGTAGCTGATATAAGACATACATCCCTCCCTCAAAGATTCAAGTACTGTAAATTTGTAAACACAAATGAATCTTGTGTCTCAAATGCAGCACATTTATTTCTCTACTTCAGATGTGTCAATATGGCTTCAAGTCTTTGGGGAATGTAAAAGGTTTAATGTGGAGAAGGACCTGTCATGTGGGGAGGTGTACATCTATATCTCTTTTTTATGATAGTGTTCTAGACGTGTTTACACTAAGGAGATGACTATCACAGCATTTGGCAAATCCTATTCTGCTTTGCTTTTACGGACTATACACAATGCCAGACTGAATACAGAAATCTTTCCAGATTTTCTTGAGACATAGTCTGTATGATCTCCACAGAACACCTAGAGAATCTGAGGCATCGCGCATAAACAAAACTTCTACACTAGACTTCCAGAGGGCAGACTTTGGCATTTTCAGGAGATTCATTTGGGCAGTACTTTGGAAAACAGTTCTCAAAAACAAAAGGCTTCAGAGAAGGATGGACATACTTCAAGAAAGAAATCTTGAAGTCTCCGGAGCAAGCTGTCCCTATGTGCAAAAAGATGAGCTGACAAGGATGATGACCAGCCTGGATTGTCAGGGAGCTCTGAAAAAACTGAGGGAAAAAAAAGAGGATATATCTATCAACTTTGGAAAGAGGGGCAGGCTACTCAGGAAATATTTAAGGATGTTGCTAGGTCAGTCAGGAAGAAAATTAAAGAGGCAAAAGCCCTGTTAGAACATAATCTGGCCGCTTCAGTGAAGCATAATAAAAATGTTTTTATAAATGGCTGTCAGAGACTGAAATACTTCATTCCTCTAACATTGATATAAAGCTTTGCTCATTATAACAACAACTGTATAAAGAAGCTACAACCAAAGAAGCCTCCTGAAGATACCTGACTTGGACTTCAGACCAAAAGTCAAACCTCTGAGATTAAATAAGGGAAAATCCATTCTTCAAACACCTGAAACAAACGAGTAAACAAAGAAAAGAATGCGAGCCAAACCCAGTAGCCATACTAAGAATCATCTTTGGCTTGCTTCAGAGTGGAGGAGGTCCTACCCCACAGACCTGTTTGCTGGGAACAGGTTTGCACAGATTTCCCATCCAACCGAGGTGAGGGGAGGAAGTTTCAATGTGTTGCAACCTCTGCTCAAGGGTAGTGAACACATCCTCCCTCATTGCAAACTGGCTATGGAACCCCCAGCCCTGGGAAGGCCACATCTATGGGAGATTCACATGAGAGGCAGTTGAGGGGGGTGCCTTAATCCATCAAATGTTCCCCCAAAGTGCCCCTCAGAGTAATTCCTGAAGCCTTGCACCCCACAGGACTGCATGTGATGCAACAAATGTGGAGTCTGTTGTAAGAGACAATGGCAAGGATCCCCACCAGCCCCAACCCAGGGAGGTGCCCAGGTTTTCCTACCTGGCCTGAGTGTGTATTAACCCATCAGATTTTGTGCTTTTTGGGTGGCCCTTCACCACCACAAGACCAGCCGGTGAGGATCAATGGAACATCTTTGGGATCAATGGAGTGGTGATATTTTCCTTATTCTGTCAGTGTTACTCTCTCTCTGTCTCCTCCACCTATTTTCTATTTCTCTCTCTTCCTCCCCCATATTTACTGTCAAACCTATACTATTGTGACTGGCATATGGTCTTGTTTGCACCTTAATTCAGGCAGAGGCATTTCTAAAAACCTTTAGTAATAAGACCCTGACAATGTCAAAAAGAGGGTCAAGGAGAACCTCCGTTCTTTATTGGACATGGAGAGAAATAGTTAGCAAAGGTGAGGAAAAGACTGAGGTACTTAACACCTTCTTTGCCTCAGTTTTTGGCAATAAGACAGGTCGTCCTCAGACAGCTGGACTCCTCAGCTAGTAGATAGGGATGGAAAGAAAAATGGACCCACTGAAACTCAGGAAGAAGCAGTTAGTGACCTGCTGAGCTACTTAGATGCTCACAAGTCTCTGGGACCTTGTTGGATCAGAAGAGTTTGCCAGGCCATTGTCTATTATTTATCATCAGTCCTGGTTGACCATGCAGGTCTCAAATGGTTGCAACTTGGCTGATGTGGTGCTTATCCATAAGAAGGGCTGAAAGGAGGATCTGGAAATCTACAGGCCTGTCAGTCTTACCTTGGTGCCTGGCAAGGTTGTGGAACAGATAGTCTTGAATGTGAGCACACAGCCCACAGGGAATGACCAAGGGATCAGGCCCAGCCAGCAGGGGTTTTTAGGAGGGGCAGAGCCTGCCTGACCAACCTGATTTCCTTTTATGACCAGGTGACCTGCCTGGCAGATACAGGAAAGACTGTGGATGTTGTCTACCTGGTCTTCAGTGAAGCCTTTGATACTGTCTCCCATGACATTCTCCTGGGAAAGCTTGCGCAGGTGCACCCATCCCTGGGTTAAGAGCTGGCTGGATTGCTGCGCACAGAGAGAGGTGATGAATGGTGCCACATCCCACTGGTGCCCTGTCACTAGTGGGATTCTGTGCTGGGCCCAGTCCTGTTTAATATCTTTACTGATGATCTGGATGACAGGATTGAGTATACCATTGACAAATTTGCAGATGATGCCAAGAGGGCTGTGAGTGTTAATCTGCTGGAGGGTAGGAGGGCTCTGCAGAGGTACCTGGACAGGGCCAAATCCAACGATATGAGGTTCAACAAGACCAAGTTCTGGGCCCTATGCTTTGGCCACAACAACATCTTTCAGGCACTACAGGCTGTGGTCAGAGTGGCTGGACAGAGGCCGGGCATAAAAGGACCTGGAGTTACTGATTGACAGTGAACTGAACACTAGCCAGCAGTGAGCCCAGATTGCCAAGAAGGCCAATGGCATCCTGGCCTGTATTGGCAAAAGGCCAGCAGGACCAGGGAAGTGGTTCTTCCCCTGAACTCAGCACTGATTAGGCCACACACTGTGGAGCCTTTATATTCTGAGGAGGCTGTAATCTGATATTAAGACCCCTCCCATGGAACGCCTGATAAAACTCCAGCCCCGGATCTGCTTCCCCCTCTCGGCTCTCGGCTCTCTGGGGCTCTGCTTGGGCTCCTGGGCCTCTGCCTCCTGCCCATCCATAGGGTGGGGGAGGAAATAAAATGAATTACTGTGCTAAACAAGGAAGAGACTTTTCTTGTCTGTTTCCCCTGCTATCAGGTTGTGGCCTCCCTGGATATGATCTCATCATTACAGCCACACACTGCTACAACACCCTGGGTACAACACCTAAACTGGGCGCCCCCCGCCCTCCCCCCTTCCCCCCCACCCCCCACCCAGTTTGGG
>JAWWEY010000130.1:34715775-34728659 GCA_035582745.1 Loriotus luctuosus | reverse complement strand
GTCAATTAAAATCTGAACACCTAATTGGCCTGACCATCCACTCCCCAAAAAAAAACTCTTCCTCAAACCACGACAACTTAAATTATTGAAATCATAATGCAATCAATATTTTCTGCAAACAGTTCAAGCAATATTCTTCTGTTCAGAAGATTTATTTATACATTCTGTCAAGAATCAGCAGTAGCCATGACTAAACAATGTGGTTATAACTGTTTGTGTGTAAGACCAATGCAGATAGATAGGACACCAGCTGCATTTTTTAGGATTTATCGCCTAAAATTTATTAGTGTGATCTTTTTTGATTAAATTTCACATTTTTCCAACAGCTGGTGGTTGGACAGATTTATTATGCAAACAGAATTACTCAATGATAGTATTATAAGTCAACATCACTGATTTGGAAATTTCAGTACCTTTATACAAAGTGCTTCTCATTTGCAAATTCTTTCTGATAGCATCAGTTTCTTTACTCTAGAATATGTAATGATATTAACTCATTGTTTTGTTTCATTCACTATGATAGATCAGTGTTTCACAATACACAGAAGTTTTGAGGGTATTGTTTTATTTTGCTCGAAATTATGGTCCTGAAAAATTAGGTATGCCGGAGGAAAAAGAATACAATTCTGCTGCTCAATGAAGCGCAAATCTTCTCATCATATGCAATAAAGATGTTTAAGTCTTTGAATGTATTTATAGATTTTTTGGATACACATAGAGAATTTAGTATTCTAATTAATTCTATTTCCTGGGATAACTTTTAAAACCCCTATGACATGTTAATTTTCTACAATAATTTTTTGGGTTTTTGCAAAACTTAGTCTTAAAGGTTGTCAGATGTGACACAGACAAGAGTAAATTTGCAAAGTATTTGAGGATATGTGAAACTAGCAGATATTTTCAGAAGAACATAGTTTTCAAATAGTCACTACCTGTTCCAAAATCTTCCTTGGATAAATAGGAGCCCTGTTAGTGAACACTTTTTTGTTTCTCTTGAGCCACCAGTGAGTTTTTTTCATAGGTAGGTACAGTCCTGTAAACTCTCTAGCCCAATATTTGAACTGCTCCTTGTAACACCTGTAGCAGAACTTAAAATTTTTGAGGAGAGTTATAAATAATTTTATTGTCTTATTTCTATAACATTACAGCTTTATATACGGTGTAAACAAGAAATTTAGAGACACCTTGAAACTGTAGTTAGCATTTTTGAAAAGTTTGAAATTGTTCCAAGCTTTCCTCTTTTTCTTCTAAAAAACATGTAAATTCTGTTTGCACTTAATTCTGTGAAGAGTAAAAGACATTTAGAAAAATTTAATGAATACATATGTATGTCTCTTGTGTTAGGATAAAATGTTTTTGAGTGTTGTTGAAGGTCTCTAACAACTCTTTACAGAACCTTAAACAGCTGTAAACTCAGGTGCTCAGGTTAAGCACAATTGCTTAGTCTTAAAGGTTGACAGAGGTGAGACAGAATAGAGGGAATTTTCAAAATATTTAACGGTATGTGAAACTAGCAGACATTTTAGGAGCAATTGTGAGCATAATTGCTTGGGAGTTGAGAATATGCAGACTGACAGGAAAAATGACTTATGTAGAGAAAGAATGTGAGAGCAGAGGATAAGATTTTTAAAACTCCCATCCACACAACACCTTGTCCACAGCACATTCCTCTGTGTTGTGACATTAAATCCATCATGCTACCTGTTAAGTAGCAGAGTCTGTTTAGCTTCAAGCAGATTGTTGGCTATTGTGAGAACTCCCTACAGCTGCAAATTGGTCTGAGAATGTCTAGGTAGTGGTTCTTATAGTTCACAGAAACAGGTCCATCTAAAGATAATGTGACAATATTTAAGACAAAGAGACTTGTTTATATTGTCAATCCTGTATTCACCCAGAAATAAATTCAAAAATTAAAAATCGAAACAGTGATTGCTGGACATTTTAATTAAAAAACATAGATTATTATGGGCTTTGTGTATTCACAAGATGGATTTTGGTTTCATGTCAGTAAGACTGGTGAAGTTTTTCAGTTCAGCAGCTTTCTTACAATTTTTGAAGTCAGTGATAACAAAAAGGCTGCAGTGACAAAGTTGGGGTGAAGATTTTGTTTAACTGAGGTGATAAACTTCAAAGATTTAAAATTACCCACAACATTTAAGTCTGAATTTTAAACCTGATTTAAGTCAAAAGTTCCAGATTATCATTATTCTTATCACCTAACTGTAGCATGCATGCCTTTCATTTGTCTCAGTATTGGTTTCAAACCATTAAATGTCAAATGCTAAAAGCCAAGTCACTATTGTATGTTTAATATTGCTGACTTTGGACTTATGTTGATCCTGAAAACTATGAAGAAAGACTGTGAGTTTTAGATAGGAACTATTAACACAGACATTAAAAAATTCTGAAATAGCTGTTTTCATACTGAATTAATAATGTTCTTTTGGCTGATGATATCTTTTTTAAATTTAGAAAAATTTAAAGTGTAATTTCATATATGTTTTATTAAATTAAAAGAAAAGCTTTGAGTTTATAATTTACTATATTTTTTACTACAATTCTGGCATGATTTCATTAGTAAAAATTCTACAGTCTGAACAAAGCTATCTAGAGAGATCATGGAACCTCTTTCTGGGACATATTGAAAGTTTTACCACAGCAGGATCTGCACAACCTGACCAGTTCTGGCCTTGCTTTGAGTGACAGACTGGACCAAAGGACCTCTGGAGGTCCACTCCAAATTAATTAATTCTATGACATTTATCAAAATGTCGATAATTTTGATGCTTCATTTTACAAACGACGAACACTTCAGACTCTGCCAAAGTGAAAATGCAGAGTGATACTGTTTTCCTCTTGCAACCCAAAAATGGAATTCCTTCTTTTTTCTTCAACATTGAGGGTTTTGTATTTTAAAATCCTGAAGAACATGTCCTCTTCTCCAGCATTTTTGTGCTGTAGGCTATCTATGAAACTAATTTTAGAGATATGCTCAAGCATGTAAGTTCAGCATGTACCTGCTGGAAGCGCTATGAAACAGCTCAGGATAGATGAAAAATCTGTTATTCAAAAAAGGATGCTGTGAATTAGCACAGCAGTCTCTGCATCAATATTGCTGGAAACCTGGGACATGCTAAAAGGCCTTTTTTAAAATTATTTATTTTGACCATATTTTCTGGGACAATATCTATTATTTTAAGACTGAAGATAACAAATTAACTAAATTAACTATATTTACACAAACATCCTAAAATAATTTACTTATTTTATTTTCTATTTATTTTTAGTTCTAAGTTCCTAAAGCATTTTGACATTCTGCAACCATCAGGTGGACTGCTTAGAAGAGCTTAATTATGTATTGACATCCACACTCTCTTGAAATGAGTGGGATGCAAACCCGCAGGCTTTATTTGTGGGCTCACTTGGACTTTTGTGTCAGAGAGACGGGGCTGGTTACACATTTGTCTCTGTAGCGAAGACAAAATCTGAGGGAAGGATAATTTTATTTTCTTTCATAACCTGCATGTACTATGTCAAAAATAATAAAATAAACACTTCTTTCTTAATCAGCCCTGTATTCTCAATTTATAGGATATGTGGGGCTTGTATTTCATTTATTTTTATAGGTAGCAAAATATCTATTGCTACGCTATTAATTTGAGTTGGTATCTTATTATGCCTTGGGTGAAATAACTTCATATAATCTAATAATGTGCCAAATTTATGTCAGAGTCTTTGTGGAATAACTTGGATTAATATTGGTTTACTAGATGCATTTATTAATATTCATGTTTCACTTTAAGTTCTGGTGGCTCAAGAACTACTAGAATTATATAAATACCATGAAATTAAAACCTGCTCTGATTATAAATAGTTGAAGAAACATGTTTTTTATGCTGATTTTAAATTTTGGTAACAAACAAGCAAAAAATATATAACCTTGGAGAGTGTACTATTTTAACGAACACTTAGGCATAACTTAATGGTGTTTACCATTTTGATGCCATTGGCATTGGTATTTGTATTCTGCATGCCAAGCATTATGCAAAATGCATTTATAAATTTAACATTAAATCAACTTTGTACCTCAGGGTTAAATAAGAAAATAGATTGTGATATTTTACTTTGAATTGTACTTCCAGCAGGAAAAGCTGCTTGCTATTCTTCAAAGTAGGTTTTTCTCCTACAAAAAATTCAGTGCTCTGAATACAATTAACATACCCCTAAAACAAAAAGAATTGATTGCAAATGTAAATTGTTGAGTTGAAGCCATCTAAAACTTTAACAGATAAAGGGTAAAGAAATGTTTTGAAAGAAGCCATCACCATTTTTATAAAAGTTAGAATTTCTATGTTATGGAATATGACTCCCATTATTTGGCTTTATATGCTCACCACTGACTTTCTGGATACCCCAGACATCCCCAGTTCTCAGGTAGGAATGCTTGGGTAGAAGTCAACTCAAGTCTGTTGCTTGTTTCTCTCTTTAAATTTCATCCTCTTATTGTTTTTTTTGTTTGTTTGTAGATTCTTGGTTTGGTTTGGTTTGGTTTGGTTTGGTTTGGTTTGGTTTGGTTTGGTTTGGTTTGGTTGGGATTTTTTTCTAGTTTTAGTACTCCATTCGGGACTGGGTTATGTATACACTTTCCTATGCTGGTCTTGGCTAGTTGAGGGAGGAAGTATTCTCTATTCATAACTCAGCAAAGGCCATTTACAAAACCATCTGATCCACTCAAGTGGCATAACCAGTTGATTCACTTTTAGAAAAGTTTATAAGTAAGAAATCACTTTCTTTGCATTCCCTTTATTTTGAGATATTTTGAGTCTTTCTAACAACTGCTAGTTTTTCCCTACAGTCTTTCTTAAGATTTATGAAGATTTTACCTGGGTCTATCTTGCCTGATTCTTCTTCCACTGTATGGACTTGTTTATCTGTTGCATATTTCCCTGTATATGAAGATTGGAGGAACAATTGTTATTTACATTTTTCAGTTTAAGTAGCACTCAGAGACATTTTTTTTTCCTTGTCATGGAGTTTATGTATTGTGGTCTGGGAGGTACTCCCTAGAATTAAAAGGTGAAAGATTTTTGGGACATATATCACCCCATGCACTGAAAAGACAGAATTTATGAAAAACAATTATGTGCAGCAGTATAAAAGAAGACTGCAGGTTAATGTGCACATACTTAAGAAGAAATTAAAATAGCACTGGAAATCTTCATATGTTTGAAGATTATTAATGTTTGCCCTTGCAAATGTGAGCAGGGTGGTAAGGTTTTCTCCATCTGAATTTTATTTTATCTGGAATACGTAAAGTCAATGTGCTCTTAGTCAGTCTTTAGGTCTGACTTGCATGTAAATAATCTTTTAGGATCAGATAATGGCTATATAAACATTTATGAGATTATATAAGAAAATCTTCTAGGATAAGAAAGAAATAACATTCAATGTTTCTGACTAAGATATTTTTCCAGCATTTAGCATAGTTTCTGCACCTTTTAAATGGTATTGTCGTGTTTCAGACTACTTTAATACAGGGCAAAGTTCAGTTTTTCACTTCGGTATAGTTTAATTTCATGAAGATAGGTTATGTAATTGGAATTAATAGGTCTAGCAGTGTTTAATGTGTTTATTGTGTTTAGTTGTATTAAATATCTGTTTAATAAAACATTGACCTTTCTCTCTAAAACTGCTACACTTTTCTCTGATTTTTTTTTCATTGCTGAGGCTTTCAGTCCTGGAAAATAGAAATTTGGCATTCATTTAATCTATATACATTGATTTCAGCATTTATTTCTTAGTGAGTGTGTATATATTTGCCTCTCTAAAGTTTGGAAACTTTAATTATCATGTTGCATCAGAATGTCTAGCGGTTGACAATACTTTCTATTGCCTCTCTTAGCAGAAACCTAGCATTTTTAAGAGATAATATTTAACTTCTGACACGACAAATAGCGAGAGAGAGATAAAATGCCAGATTACTGGACTTCAAGTATAGATCTTATACTAATCATCTCAGGTCAGGTACAATGTTAAGGAGATATTCCATACACATGAATACACTACCTAAAGGCCATGCCCATGACCCTCTGTAGTAGTTCAAATCCATACAGCAGAATCAACTTTTGCTAGTGTTATTATATCTTGGGGTTTAGTGAATGTGGAAAATTTTAACGTTGGCTCTGTTTATCTCATGCAATTGTGCACTGTCTTTTTCCAATGTCAAGTAAAAGATTTATTCCTTGTTTTGATTTTTTGATGATAAAATTTTTACTTGTTCTTTGTGCTTGGCTTTAAATCGCAATATGTTTGTCACATATGGCTTTGAATCACAATATGGTTGGATTATGATTATTTTAAAATAGAACTATTTTGCACCTGAAATCATTGCTGCAAGGATATTTCATGATAAATGTTAGCTATTTAGAATTTACTTGTGCTTCAGGGCAGATTTAACATCACAACATCACATGAGAAGAAAGTAGGTCACATTATCCAAGCATCACTAAGATATTCGGCAAATTTCAGAGTTGTATACTTTGTAGATGATCATATTTTAAGGAGCACTGTAAACTATATCTGCAATTAAAGCTTGTTAAATCACATTAGGATAGGTTTGGCATAAGGAAAGGTTGTAACTGCCGAAGTCTGAAACACAAACTTTAATTTAATCAAGAGTTTCAAAATAGTTGAGCTCCTCACCCGTTTATGTGTTAGCTTTATATTTATGATAATTGTCACTTGATATTTCGAAATAGGTTGTTTAAATTAATTTTCAAAGACTATTTGTAAACCACTTATTACCTTTTTTGGAGATCAGTGACCTCCAGACTGAACAAAACAGAAATGAAGGATAAAATCAATCTTCTCCCCACAGCAAAACTTAAATGGGTATCTGACATATATTACCATATCTATTTAACTTTGTCCCCTTCTAATGCATCTGTGAGGATTAAAATATCAGGGCAAGGCCCAAAATAATGGCTATAACATCAAGCAACCTTTGAATATGAAAGAATTTGATTCTTATTGTATCACCCATCATATCAACTGAAGTTCTACTCAAGTACTTCAATTATAGGAATAGTATAGTTACAATCTAGGTTTCTAGGGCATGTTGTATTCCCCCTTTAAGGGGGAAAATAGCCTTCTTCTATTTTAACATGGGAAAAAAATGGAAGCATTTTTCCATTATCCTTTGAATTCACATCTTCCCACTATTTCTCTAGGTACATAAAGCATTGTTTTGACCATTCAGTGCAGCTTTAAATGGCAATTCAAACACACAAGCACAGATTTTTTTTTGTGCGGTGCTGTATGTTGTTTATCAGCCCTACAATCTGTAAGAGTATAGATTATTCTACTTTCATTTTCCTCAGCTGTTAAACTCAAAGCCAGGCTCAATACTTATTTTGGCAGTTTTATATGCTCCCTGGACAGGAACCGATGTCTGAAATTCTAGGATTTTTTTCTGTTTGTTGATTCCACTGTCACATTTGGTCAACACTGGAAAAAAACTCAAATGCCAGTCTCACTAATGATATATATTAGTTTCCCCACACCTGGCCCCCTCTGCTCGTATCCTGCCATTCTATTAAAAGAAAAAATACAAAAGTTTAATGTGAGGCTAACTGGCAGAAAACAAAAGATATAGTGGCACATGAGGAGCATATCAGTTAAATAACTCTGACAGTCCAAATTGCTTCAATTTTTTTTTCCTTTTCCCTCAAGTATTACTGAAGAGCTAGCATCTGAGTGATAAAACCAGGATTTTAATGATAGGACTTTCAGTGTAAAAAATCTTAAGCAAGCTAGTTAAATACAGTGGATGGCTCCAATGTACTTCATTAATCTCTGTAGTGTTAACCTTAAGTCTTTTATACAGCTTTATTTCCAGATTTGTCCATATTTTGGGCATTTAGTGCAGTAAATGTGGTTCTCAGGGTATTCTTACAGCTTGGTAGTTTGTACGTTACTGACAGCACCTTCTGAATCTTCCTAATAATGCTGCCTAGCCAATTTCCACTGCATATTTTATTAGAACTTTGCTGTGTTTTACTACTGGGAAATGAATCAGCTGAAAAATACTTATTTTACTAAAAGCTCATTGGATATAAGCTCCTTGTCCTAAGAAAGGACTGCTAAAAGCTCATTTGATTTTGTTCCTAAAAGGAAATGAAGTGTCGTAATTTATAAAGTCATTCTGCTTGCATATGTCTTCTTGAAGCAGTCTGTTTTCAATCACACTGCAGAAGTCAGAATTCCTTGCTGAAGGAGAAAATTGGTATTTTTAGTGTTGACTTTGCTGCAAGTAAACTACAAAATATATACAATTTTAATACAATGTCAATGTAGGTTTCTAAATGGAAAATGTGTTAGAAACTTTGTATGTATATGTTCAAATCATTAAAAGGTGGTTCACTTAATGGACTTTGGATAATTATACTACTTTTTTACTATTTCATCACAATTTTAAAATCTATTTGAACAAAAAGCAGATATGCTGTATTGTATTATCTCTGAAGCTGAATGTCTTGACAAACTGTCAGCAAAGGACTTATATGTGGAAAATTAATTTCTTCCCGTAAAGAAAAACTTTCATTTTTCCTCACAACTAAATACCTTAAAACTCCATTTATTTTTCACAAGTGAATGAAAAAGTGAAATTAAATAAAAGCTTTTCCCCTATCAGAAGAGAGACCGAGAAGCTGATGCCACCAAACTTAAGATGTTTACAACACAGATATCTGCATCTGAGGGACTTGTCTGGATTTCCACAGCCACCAGATAAACTGTTCTCCACAGATGTTATTTGGAGTGAGATCCAGCTGCCCAAGGATAGATATCAATTTCTGTATGGGAGTCCATGAGAATTGGAAACAGTTTTTGTTTTTCTTTCTGTTCTACAGTTTACAGTGTTAAAGAGAGGAATAGGAAAATTGTACTTTCTTTGGGTTGTTCAAACATCTTTCAGAAGAGCTGGAAGTAGAACCTCCCTTCTGACTTTTGTTATATTTCATAATCTTCTCTCAGAGCTAGACATGAGACTACACATGTAGATTTCAAGTGGAGGTAAAGAATATTTGTAAACTATCACTCTGAATCCAGATGGAGGCAAAAAATTATATATCAATAACATATTTAGTAGAAATTTGCATTTTGAAACAAAATAATGAGTTAGTAAATAAAACTTAGATATCTAAACCAGATAATTTTATGTTTTTAAGGGTTTAAAGAGTTGGTCTCCAAAGCACAAATATTTTTTAGACAGTTACGATTATGAAAAAATTGCTAAATGTCTTCATTCATTTTTAAAATAACTTCTTGTCTAAAATAGAGATTGATTTTTATTTCAGAGCTGAGAATGCTGTTGAGCAGAAGTGAATGTTCAGATTTAAATTCTCATCATATTCCCATTTAGTTGCTATGGATTTTTTTAATTTTAAATTTACTCTTTCCTTGACAATTTCTCTTTCAGGGATTTGAATATTCAGGATTATTTTCCATTAGTAGGATATGGTAATTTGGTAATTTACTTGATTTCTGTTTTCCTTTTTTTTTTTTTTTTTTCTCTATAAATAATAGGAAGGCTATATTAAACTTATTTTTAGCAAGTGATTATTTGTTAGTGCTCTATAAAACTGTGGGCTACCAATATTTAAATATCTAAGCTGTGGTATACAGCAATTTATCATGTTTTCTTACCAATTGCATTGATCTCACATGTCATTTAAGGTTTAATTATGATTAAGAGTATTTAATGAAGTCCAACTCACTTTAATAAATTGACCTTAATAAATTAACCTTACCCGCTCAGACTTTATAAAGGACTTCTAAAAATGAAGAATTTGAAATGTTAGATTTCAAATTAGAACACTTTCAAATAAGGATTATTTTCCTCACGCCTTGGGTAGCTGACCAAACTCCTAGTTTTAAAGTGTTTCTTTTATTATTTTTACTTTTTTTTCTACTTAGCCATGAAAAATTTGTCAAGCAATCTTGAATGAGAACAACCTTCCTCTTCTTCTCTACATGTTATGAAATTTGTCAGGACTTTGTCCCTATGAATTTGTGAACACCAGATCTTTAGATCTTTCCTATTAAATTGTATTATCCACAGAAGAAGACATGGGTATATGGATACCCATGCACACACTTCCTGGACTGCACGGTGATACAACTACTGGCTGACCCTGGGGAACTTAGGGGATTGGAAAGATGCAAGATATTTTTCAAAACATTTTACAGGTGGGTGTAGGACTAGCAGCAGAGTGTTTCTGATATCCTGTAGCTTCATGTTTAACAAAGTAAATCCTAATGTCTAACAATTCTAGGATATAGTCACTCTTGTCTTTCTGCCAATGGGCCCTAAGCAATGTAAAAACTGCCTGGAGACAAAAGGCATTCTTGGATAATGAAAATGGTTTTATTGGGCAAGTCTGTGTGAGGAATTTCTTTGGGCTTTTCAATGGGTGTGATTGATACAGGTACCTAGCTAGATTTTAAAACATGCTCCCCATGAAATCCCTGAAGAAAGATGACAGAAATAGTCCCATATCTATGGGTATATGTGCTTCCAGTGCTTGCACATGTTTCAACTTCTTAGTGGTACTACTGGGTGGGGTAAAACACTTCTCTGTACAGATTTTATACAGTCCTAAGGCTCTACCATTTGCAGCGCAATGACATGCAGTGCTTGGCAAAGCTTAGCATACGCAGCTACTGCACAGTTTTGTAAATCTCAAGAGTAAAGCATGGAAAATGGTTTTTTCAGAATGAAATTAAACAATAGACCAAAGGTCTTTTCCTTGTGTCTGTGGCTTCCAACTTGTCTTGACACTAAACATTTTTCTTTATTTCCAGACTCTATCAAGAAGTTCATACTTTTTTGACTACAATTTTCTTTAGAGATTGAATTCTTTATCATAAATGGCAGTGCTAGATAATACATTTAAATGTTAAATCCTTGCTGATAAATCCTTGCTAATTCATTCTTTTTTTAAAAGCTAGAGTAGCCACCACAAAAAGGATAATAATAGAAATGTTGAAGTGGTAATCAAAGAAGGAAAATCTTTGTTCAAATCAAAGAACTATAGATTCCTACTGTGATTCTGAGTTATCACATCTGTCATGATCTTTTATTATTTTACAGATCTGATTGTAACCTTAGTAACCATGTATCCATGGTAACATATGTATTCAAAGAAAAATGTTTGATCAAAACTTTTTTTGTGATCTGATTTCTGAAGTTCTGATTGTCACTATTGGACACGAAAGAATGCAAACACATCACTGTTCTCCAGGTGAAGGAAGAAAGAGGAGGTTTATTTCCCTGACTCCAACATTTATAGTTTTCCAGAAGTGACAGCAGATTGGAGGGTGATATAGGGACACCTCTCCAATGACACTGGTCAAACCAACAGTCCATCAACTTTCTCCTCCTCCATAAAAGAAGACAAAACAATCAGTTATTTACAGAAAGTGTCTGAGAAAGTTCACCACAAGAATGTCCATATCAGAAGGCCTAGAAAATCTTAAAAAAACAGGGTGACATTCTGATAGACTGTTTTGCTTATTTCAGGGTGAAATTAGAGTGTAATTTTTTCATTTTTAAAATATTTTGTATCACATCACAGATCATCTTTCCCAAAATAGTATCTTGCTGTAAAAGTAACAGGTTTGTCACTGTGTGTCATTCATGAGGGCACAGACAGCTGCATCTTACCATACATGGTGTATTTTGAAAGTGAATATTGAATTAAATAGCATATTTTAGAACATAACACATGGATATGCTTATTTTACCATAGAGTAGAAAACATTAAAAGGCTATTTCTTATACTACATTAACATAAATAATAAAAATTTGAAGCATTAAGAATGTATTTATATTGATTTTTCATAACCTTTAAATAGATTTGGAAAGTGTCTTTGCAGTTTTATAACTTGTGAACAGACATAAACTATTGAACTTCTAAGAGATGGTTTGAACATCTTTAAAAAAATCTGAACAAGGTGAAGACACAGTATAAGAATTAGAATGCAGCAACATCCAGCTATTCATTTACATTCTGAAAGAGTAAGTTGGAAAACATTGTCTGCCCTGAAGCAGTCGGAATGAGCATTTTATTTCAGGGAAAGCTGGAAATGTTGAACATCTGTTGGATTGGTTGTGCTTACAGTCCTCACGTTTCATGAAAGTGGGGAATGCTGCAATTGATAAAACACACAAGACAATATTGTCTGTAGAGACAGGATTATCAGGTTTATTGATCTGGCACTATAAACTTTGGATAGTAAACTGGATGGTTTGGTGGCTGGAAGACACCTGGATCATATGTTATCAATTAACATTTAATAAAATTAGAATTCTGAAATCCTCTTCAATATATGAAATAGAGATTAGTATTTATAATGTCTAAATAAATCTAAAATATAACAATGCACATTATATTTCATTTAATAAAACTAATCAACAAACCAAAAATCACGTTTCCAGAATCCAATTTGTTACTGTACACCTCCAAATTCCCTTAGTAGAATAAGAAAATTTTCTAATTTTTCCTTCAGGTCATAGGTTCTTTTTATTCAGAGGAGAAAAACTCTCAACAGCCCATATCTGATTTAATTTAAAAGGTCATATATTTGTATCATTAACACAGAATTTATTATTTATTAATTTTGTAATTGTGCAATATAGACTTAAATGATCTTTTATCATACTAGTTATTTTATTTCTAATAACTTTCTTCCCTAATGTAAGTAGGACTAATACTGTTTTACTTTCTTCCTATCACATTTTTTTAGTCCTAATTCTCTACAATTTTATTTCTTCATTACTACACTAAAAACAGGATATAGGAAAAAGGTTCTCGCTAGTACCC
>JAWWEY010000130.1:34682158-34698283 GCA_035582745.1 Loriotus luctuosus | reverse complement strand
AATTGTAGTTGTTACCAGCCCACTTCCAGAACCTAAGTAGTTCATACAGATAGGCTTTGTCTGCACAGCACTATCTTATTTGGGATGGGAGAGTCTTCATATGCTCAGAAGGGCTTCAAAGAAATGTCTTTCACACTTGACAGAGCTAACATGATGGATTGTAACATATCTACCCTGAGGTTAAAAGAATAGATGAAAAGATTCAGGTGATGTACAAATTTTTCATTCAGGAGGACAGCAGCAAAAAGTCATCCAGCAATGAGTGGCTGATTTCTCCTTTGGTGAGAAGGACTATGACAGACTTCAATCTTTCCAATCCAATGAATAGAAAGAAAGAATGACTTAATGGAAGCCAAAATTTCTAACAAGTGATGATGAGGGGGAATTTTGGAATCAAGCAGCACAGTGGCAATGATATCAAAAATCTTCCTTTTTTATTGCTTTCCCATGCATTATACATCTCACCTAGTAGATCACATAAGATCTAGTCAATATTATTCCAATATTTAAAGATGATACTAGAATTTGCAAGCACGCTCTGTTGCTGTTTTGATGCCATTGATAAATATAGGGCATCATAAAGAGTAGCTGAAAGTAGATGTCATCAGATAGTAGTGAAAGAAATTAATGAAAGGATAGTTACTGATCAGTATGAAACCACCTGTAGTTGAATACCTTGCCATCATAACAGCGTCTTGAAAAGATGAGAACAGATTGGGTCAACTGCAATTGTGTGAGTGGTTCTTGGAGCCTAAAAAAATTAAAACTGTACAAGCAAAGCTAGCTTAAATGAGTGTTATTTATCACTATGTAGAATCACAGAATATTCTGAGGGAAGGAACCCAAAAAATCAAGTCCATCTCTTAAGTGGATAGTCTATACAGGAATTGAAACTACAGTCTTGGTATCATTATTATCACTATGTTCTAACCAACCTAGCTAATCTCAGTCCATATTGGCATTCAGAATGGTGAAGAAAAAGTGAACACTGCCAAGTGATGGGCCACTGAGTTGGCAGAATGCTTCATCTACCCTTATACTAGCAGATTTCTTCTGCAAATGTCACATTCTCAGTTTGCTGTTCAGATTTATCATATAATGAACAGCATATCTGCAGGTATAGTTGATCAAGAAAATAGATTCCTATGCAAGAAAATAGATTCCTGTGCAAGACAGGGTTTGGTTTTGTTTTTTATTCTAATTTATTCTGTAAGAACTAATGAAGCCTAGTGTGATTTTTACAGTGGAATAGAGATCTTTACACTTTCTAATGAACATTTGCATAAGGGTAAAAAAATCAGACATTAATAAGCTTCTTGGTAGCAAGTCCTCAGTGTAAACGTTTTAATTCTGTGTATGTTATTCTGTGTAAATGCCTTCAGTTGTGTGCTGAATTTTAGAATTTTCAATTTGTTCACAAAAATTAAGCCATGGGACCTATTTGTACAGGACAAGGACTTACAGTTTAATCATTCATATCAAAGAGGAAGAAATTAGGGAATTCTCCTGAATGCTTATATGTCTGATTGTATTTTTTTGTTTCACTTACATGAAGAATTATTTGTCCTTTGGTATAGATTTTTTTTGCATAACAAACTTCCCCTCAAAGTTTATGCAACACATGCAGCTGAGTTAAAAAATTCTGATCACTCCTGTTGACTGCTTTTCTGCCCAGTCAATCAGTTCAGGTTTACTATATTTGTCTTTTTACACAGAGCAAAATCACACCTAGATTAGTATAATTTGATATAGGTGGGAAAGGGTGGAGTGTGATTTTCCCATGTGAAATAATGTTTAGGAGAGAATTTTGTAAGTGAGATTTAAAAACAATCTAGACGTACGGATTTAACAATCACCTGTGGGAAAGCTCCTGTATTGTCTGTGATATTTGGATGAGATCAAACTGGATGTTTTCTGCCTGTGTATAATTCCACATTCTTAAATTCTTTTCACTAAGAGATGTAGTGAGCTTGAAATAGATTACATAAAAAATTTAGCTAGAAACTATTTAGGATGACAGCTTTGACAACTCAATAATTATTTCTTCTATTCTTACACTTTAAAATCAGCAGGTTCTTGTTAAGTTAACGTGGTAAATTCTTAAATATTTAAACACATTTGCTCACATTTATTGTCATTTTGGTGAAGGTTATGCAAAGATTTGTATGAGAGGAACAGAATCCTGCTCAGATGACTCCTTTCTCAATTCAGTATGTTCAAGATCTTTCCAGAGCAAAAAACTAGCAAAAATGTTTCTTTGTCTCTTTTTATGCAGGGTTCAAGTTGACTATATGTGTAAGGGGTTGCTGTTTTATCACCGGAAAAAAAATAGTATAACTTCAGACCTTGAACTGCTTCTTTTGCCTGAAATTTATGTGTTCTTGTAATATTTTTTATCCTTTGGTAAAGAAACACTTTATGGCATTGTATCGGGTTCTTAATTGAAATCTATGTTGAGACAAAATTACTTTCCTTCAACAGATTCAGGTAGCTCTACAATTTTTACTGCTTTCATTAAAGTGACTGACTTAGTGAAAAGGTATGAGATGTTCTATAAATAGAGTGCACTTTTGCAGAGTATCTTTTAAAAGAAACAGAAGAGTCAAAGAGATTCTGGATCTTTTTTGCTCTTACAGTTAATTTTGTTGTTGATTTACAATAAAAATTATAATTTAAGTAGGTAATTCGTATTCAGTTATTTGTTTGTTATTGAGTTTAAATTAAATTGCTTCCTCCTTGGTTCTTGCATCTGCTACATTTCTTATCGCTAGACAAACTGACAATATTAGAGAAGCCAAGTTCCTTTCATCTATTCCTCACAGAGTTTCCTGTCATCTTTCTAATAAAATTCATTTTCCATTACTGCAGTTCAAACTTTTTTCCTGAATAGAGGTATCCTGACTGAAGACTTTATGAAGATAGGCTATGAGCAAGGTACTGTATTACCAACAGCTTCTGAAAGAGTGTTCATCCTCTACATTTATAAAGGAAACCTATATGATTTCATTTATGGTTTATGAAACAAATGAATTTCTATAATCGGGGGGGTGAATTTTCAAAGCTTCCTGAAAAATCTAAAAAATCAGATATAGGTGCAAGGTATCTGACTTGACATACATTTTTATATTATTGAGATTCATCACATTGACCCAGCTCAATTTTTTTACTTTTATCAATCTAATACCAGTCCTTTCTTTTCTTGTTTGACTGTTGCTTTTCCATGTAACAACATATCTTTACTGGTGTCCAGTTAGATATATTTACTGAATTCTCTAATTTGGGAAACAGATTATAAAATAATTAGTATTCATTTATCACAGATCCCGACCTGCCTTTTTTATTGCTCTTTCTTTTTCCTCTCACTTACTTAATCAAAAAAATTATCTTTCAAAGCTGATTTTAATCCTTATAACCTATTAATATTAACCTAATTCTTTACTCTTGACTTTATCTTTTTCCTCCTTTTATAGGAAATTTAGAGTTCTTGAGTCATATGCTACCGGTTTTGACAGATCTAGGAAAGTGCATTATTAATTGGAGAACATAATGGGTTAGTTGTTTCAGAGATGTTGGAAGAAAATAGCTTCTCTGCACTGAGTTAATTTTAGTACATAAAACTGGACTGCAATTTATTTTGCTGCTGTCTCAAATCTATTAGCTTCCTGTTATTTACCTTTATAGTATGTTTATTTTCCCTTCTGAAAATAAAAACCCTGCAAAACCCACACACTGTTAAAACAAGAGTGGCTTATATTACTTTTTCTTGGTTCAGTACTATGTATTGATTATCTATAATCTTTGCTCTGCCCTTATGTATGACCACCTTGCCACTAATGGTCCTATTCTTTCACATGAGTGGAGAATATCTACCCGTTGTTAACTTGATAAAATCTGTCTGGGACTTTTGTGTATATTCACTTCCATCTTCTAAGGGCATGCAAATTGAATTTTCACCTACCATCTAAATGCTAAGACCTAACAATAAATCTCTTATGACCTGATGATAGGACAGTATAGGTGGATGATATAGATGAAAAGACAGCAGATCCTACCCCACAGGTTTTAAACAAAATTGGCAGATGGACTGAGGTCTCCTAAATCTCTATTTGTTTTTCATGAAGAAACTGCCAGTGAAAACTTATATTTGAACTTTGACTGAATAAAATGCACTTTCAAATACTGAAATATTCAGATCCACAGGTCACAGAATCACAGAATATGCTGAGTTGGAAGGGATCCACAAAAATCATTGAGTTCAACAACCAGGCCTGCACAGGACCATCCCCTAAAATAACACCACATGCCTGACAGCACTGTCAAATTGCTTATTGAACTCTGAGGCAATTGCTTGGACCACTTCCCTGGGGAGCTTGATGTTGCAAATCAACCTTAGACAGTTGTTGGTATAAATGCAGAAGTTTCCTTTGCAGCAGTATGTCAGTGACTGCAAGCATTGATGTCTCGAGAAATTTTGGAATGAGGGGGAGGCAGGTTGGGCCTTGCTGTGGTGAGACAGAGAACTGCCCTACGCCTTCACACTCGGGCCTGTATCCCAGCCTGGTAGTGGTGCCAATTATTGGCATACCAGAGGCCCATGACTTCAGCCTCCTGCCCAGTTCCTGAGAGGCCAAATGACCAGAGGTCCCACTTGGGGGAAGGGCCTGGGAAGGGCAAGGGGCATTTAAAGCTGAACACAAGGCCATCAGGTTGTCTGGACCATAATTCTTCTCAGAGTATCTATCATCATTGGAACTCAGGAGTTGGTGACTTCATATGTCCTTTTCTACATAGTTTCTGTCTTTTTATCTTTCTTCTTCTTCTACTTTCCTCCTCTTGGAATTCTTGAGTAATTTGAGATTGAATGGGTGTAAAGTTTACTAAGTTGAATGGGCCAAGTTAAAGCTTTGGGAATTGTTTCATGTTGATTAACTGTTGCACTGAACCTTTTGCCCAAGGCCTCTGATTTTCTAAAGTTGTCAGTAAACTCTTTTTTTTGTTGTTTTTACCTCTTGAGGATATCTTGGTGGCATTTCTCCCATGCATCCAGCTCAGAGTGCACAAACAGCCATAAAGCCACCTTACTGAGCAAGTTCTTTGGGACCTTACACTGTAGTATGCATGGTATAAGATTTTAGTCTGGAATGAGGTCTTAAATTTGAAGGTAATGGCAGACTAGAAAGGACCCAGCATTTAAAATCACCAGGTATTAAATAATATTCCTTTGCCTAGCATTACAATTTTCTTGTTTCTTTGGGAGATTTTTGGAATGGGTCTAACAAAATAATGCTTTAAATGTGTGGAAGATTCAGCTACATACCCCAACTATTCTTTGTTCATGTTAACAGGGCTTCAAAATAAGTTTTATTTGGATCCTTAATATTTAAATTCAATTTATTTTATAAATATCAAATATTTTAAGAAACATCAATCATATAATTTGTAAAACTAATACCAGAAATACTCTATTTATTTTCAAAAAGCTCATTAATATAATGTATGCTTCTGGAGCAGGTATGCATTATTTTATACCTATTGCAATTTAATTTAAAAATAATAAATTAGTTCTCTTGCACTTATTGACTTGTTATAAATGATCTGATCTTATTTTTTTAATCTCCAGTATACTGTCTTTATTTTCAATTACTGTATGATTTGGGGAGTTATATGAAAGAAACATCAATGATCTTGTGAAATTGGTGGAACTAAGTCCTCCAGTCTGATTTGGCTTTCAAGAATAGAAACTGAGTCCAGATTAGCCTGCATTAAAAAATACACCTTCATATTTTTATAAATAGAAATCTCTGACTAATTTACACATTAAATCATCTTTTATGTTTGAAAATGAGGTAATTGTACATGTAGGTCACTAGTAAGCTACCTTGTTAGCTGTTGGAATTGTACATAAAAATCAGGAGTAACTGTGTGCTTTTCAAACACTGGAGCTGTGAATTCTCAAGAAAGGAAAAAATTCAGAGAGTGCTTTCTAGACTACACTGATTTTTAAATTTGTTTTAAAGCAAAAGCAGGTGACTTCAGCTAGTAGTAATGTAGCCAAACTGCATTAATTGTTGCTATCATTCTGCTCCTTATGTCTGCACACAGTAAGTGGATTTTATGTGTAAAAGGTTTCAGAAGGAAAATATTGCAAAATAGGATCTAATGTGCTCAAATACTCAAAAGTAAAATTACTGTGTTTTGGTTTCAAATACTATTATTTACCTAGAAAAAGTACAAGCATGTGTGGTGTTCTTCACCATAGTATAATTGAACAATTCGTGCTCCAAGATATTATTATCTAATGTTTATTGCTGAAGAAATTCAGTCTTGTTGAGTTTTTGATTACTGTTTTTAGAGTGCCTGTGTGTATTCCTGAACACAGAATTTTCTGTGCATTCAGAAAGTAAATCTCAAAACAATGTAAGCACATGTTACCTTTTGCACACTTTTTGTGCATTTGAAATATCTAGCAAGAAAAAAAGAAAGGTTAGCATGGTGTTATATAGTATTATTTTGGTGTTATATAGTATTAGACAGTTTGGATGTTAACAGACAAATTCAATACATGCTGTCTATGGACTGTATTATTTCTAGCCTTAGACACTTTACTGGGAACAAGAGGGATCATGGAAACTAATCATTTAGTCTGATCTTGGTTAAAAGGACCCTAAAGAATTTTCTGAGGAATTTAAATAGTATCTAATACTATGATTGGTTTAGTAATTTCATTTCAGAATACATGCAACTTATTTCTATGTTTCTAATATTATGAAACTTGTATATGAAACATACAAAGGAAAGTACTTTGCTTTAAATTTTGTTAATTTAAGTACAGTTAACAGAAGACCTGTATTCAGAGATGGTATGGACTGGGAACTTCAAAAGAAAAAAGTATAAGGAAATAACAAAAATTAATAAAACCCACACATATTCAAATTCATGGGAGGAAAATCCCCAAACTCTGCAACATTTATTTTATCTCTTTGTGTCTTTGAAAAGTTGATCTGTTCAGAAGCTCTCTGAGGAGCTATGGAACTCTTGTTAGATCAGGTTCAGTAATGGAACTCAGTGCCATTACGCAAGTATGGTATGTGCATTTGGGAAGAGAGAAAGAGAAAAAGGGATCTTAAGGGATTATATTATCTGTCCTTCTGGTCGTAAGTAGTGTTAAGTATACTTTGATCATCCTTGTTACGGTTAATAATTTTGTAATCTAAAAACTTGCAGTAAAGATTTTATAACCTTTACAGGGCAGCCTTCACCCTTTTTGCTGTAATTACAGTAATCTTTAATTTTTCACCTGTGGTTCCACGATACAAAAATTTTTCCACTTTCATTACAGAAAACCTCAGGGTCCTTTGCATCAAAGCAGAGTATATAGATGCAGTGTTTCCTCAGGATGCAATATACTTTTTCTTCTGCGCATTTGTTTAAGTAATTAACTGCTACACCCAAAACTGAAGGTGTGCTTCAAAAGACAGGTCCCCAGAATAAGTATACCAGAATAGCTGTCATCATATAGAGCACTGTTGTTGCTATATCCCACAATGATAGCTGCCTGACATGATGATAAGGAACAGTATTGCACTTTTGACTCACGATCTATTTTATCTACTCAGCATCTAGCTCCTGTTTACAGGATTTCAACCCTATCTGTACCTGCTGGTTTGCCATTCTTGCATTTGTTATCACCTTTCCAAATATAGATCTTTGAATCTATTTTTATTGAGTTTCATCTGACTGGTTTTATGCCAGATCTAAAATTTGCAATTTTTGTAGTTATAGACTTACTTTCTAAGGTATGTACAATGTGTTTCAAGTCAGTACTATTACTGATTTTTTTAACTGCACTTTCTATTCAGTTTAGTTGTATAAAAAAGTAATGTTTCCCCACAACTAATGCAGTAGACTTGTAATTAAGAAACCTGTTTAGCATGATTCTTTTTTGTCCTCATAAATTCATATTTGCTATGCTTTTTGTAACTTCAGTAATTTTTCTATTTCTATACAATCTGCTTGTAAACATTCTAGCATTATTCTGGGGCCTAAAATGTGGAACGACTGTTTTCCCTTCTTAAGTATTATGTATTCCCTGTCTCTCTCCTCTTATATTTTGGTGATGTTAATTCAGAAAATGAATTTAGTTTCTTAAGTCTGTTCCCCATATTCAGGTATGGGTGGGCGTGTATTTATATCTTTAAAAATAGAATAGAAAATAACTTTTTCACTCACAAGAGTCTAGCTTTAGTTGCCTTCAAAATGATAAGTTTTTAATAGACATAATTTTTCAAAATAAGTAGTCTAAAATGATATATTCTGTAGGTAACAGAGCCATCTCACCAATGTAGATAATTCTTTTCCCTCTTTCTTTTATAGTTTCTTATCAGTTATGCTTGAGTATTTAATTTTATGCACCTCTTCAGAAATTATTTCATGCTTGACATAGAAGGTCACATGCTAAATTTTACTGTGAAAAATTAAGAATTCAATAATGCCCATGTTACATAAACTATTGGTAATAACAGATGATAAAAGTCCTGGAATGAAGGCTTTCACCCAAGGAGGAAGGTCAAGGTAAGCTATTCTACCTTGTGTCTTTGTTTTTTTTGATACTAGGATTCACCTTTTTCCTTACTTGATTTTGCTTTATTTTCTTTGGTGTTTGTTTGGTTTGGTTTGGTTTGGTTTCTTTTTCTTTTGGTTTCAGGACTGCCCCTCTCCTTCTCTTCTGCTGGCATACACACATTGGAAAGGGGCCTTCCCTTTCCAGAGAACATCTTCCATCTGCAAGTTCTACACACTTTTGCCAAGGAAACTGTAGATAGTCTGTTCAAATTGAATTGAGGTCCAGGTCTGGCATTAAACCCACCCTTCAAGAAAGCCTTATTCCACTGTTTAGTGGGTTGCCTAACACTCAATAAACCTCAATCTCTTTAATTTGCTTCAGTAAGACAGTGAGGTATTCTGTGACTAGGGAGGCAGATAACTACCAAGGGCAATAATCATCCCAAGAGCACTTCTTAGGGTGTGAAATTGTAGGCAGCCAAATTTATAGTTCATGCTAAGCAAACTTTTTGAATGCAGCAGCCATTCTAGCCAGCTCCCACTGCCCTGCCAGCTAATTAGCAGTGAGAAGAGGTACCAGATGGAGCTGTTGTTAAGTTCCTCTTGGATGAAGCTACTCTTTTTAGAACTTACATCAGCCATTACCTGAGCATTGCAATTATCCCTGGAATGTCGCTGCACTGATAGATAGCTGCTGGATGCACAACATTCAGTTTGTGCGGTGTCTGGCATGGGGAAACCTACATTTGGCTGGCAACTAGGAACAAAGAGAACAAATTGGCAATGACTATAGAAATAAGGCAGCTTCTCTAGGCATGCAGCACTCCCTTGAGATAAAATACAATTTTTCTAGTGTCCCAACATCTGCTTGCAAAAGGAAATAGGTTCTGATCTAGGGAGAGTTTATTTCCTTCCTTTATTAAATGAACTCATCATCTCATTACAAACCAAGCTGAGGGCTTATCGGTGCTGCCAAAATGTAATGAATGACTGACTCAGCTGGGGAGATGTTTCTGTGGTTGAAACTGAAATCAGAAAATAACATGCAAGTCATTCCCTTCTACCTTGTAAGTCTTTAGAGGTCTCAGCACATACGGTATTCAATTGCCTACTTGGTGGAGGAAATGGACTGGGCACGGTTTTTCTCCAGGTCATCTACGTCCAAGTGATTCTATTGAGAAAATGAAGAAAAAAAGAAAATTTCTGGTGAATAATACTATTGGTAAAAACTGTTCTGAGATTTATTTTCCGTTATATTCTAATTATATGCTTTTTTCCAATTATATATAATATTTGAATTATAGATAATATTATCTAATTACATCTACATTTTGAACTTACTTTTTGCATTTTTTTCTAATTTATCAATATTTTGTGTTTAATGTAAATAACTAATTCACTCCACACTTACAGATGTTTAAGAAAATACAATCTATTTGACCATTTCAAGATGCAATCTTATTCATATTTACTTATATTAGACTCTAGAAAAATTACTTCCAATGACAGAAAGATATCTCTGCTGCTTTCATTTGCATCTGAAAATTAGGAGTACCACATGTCCAATACACATCCAAGGCTGTAGTTTTCCTAGAAGCGTTCAAGAGGAAATTGAATGGAAAAAACATATAAAATTAAATGTGCTAACATAGCATATCTGGAATCTGAATAAAATCTCTGGTTGATATCTAGTCTGAAAGCTTATAGATTTCTTTTTAACTCATTCATAAAACATTTTCCTGAGTTATTGTGTCTAGACATAAGTTATTACTATACACTGCTTGGAAATATGACAGATCATTAAAATGTAATGAAGATTTGTAGAAGTTCTACGAACTTACATGTTTGTAGAAGAGCTTAATTTAGGTTTCATTTGCTCATCTTCCAACCAAAATTGAAACGTAATGATGGAGAAACCCTCAAGATTCTTGTTTTATCATGGTACGCTTTGCTGCTTCCCTTATACATTGAACTATTTAAAATTAATTTATATGGCTCTAGCAGGTTATCTCCAAATATGCAAATAGGGTAGATAGTTTAATATTTGCATGACAACTATCTTCAGCTAGTAATTTAGTATCAGATAATTTGTATGCCTTGCTCTAAGTCTTACTGGCAAAAAAACAAATTGCATCATGAAGGAAAAATGCCAGGTTGACACCCACTGTTTTCAGCCAGTGCAGAACTCTGTGAAAAGTGGGGTTAGCAGTCTATAAGAGCTGCATTTTTCTGGAAAGGGGGGAGGGTGGGGATTAAAAAAAAAAAAGCTGTATGCAAAATGAATATGGAAGTAAACCTAATGTATGCATTCAGAAACCATGACTGTACACAGTGTTCCTGGTGGAATATTGAGCAGTGTAAGTGTTTAGAATTCAGCACATATTCTCTGAATACAAGCCAGAATAATGTACATATAGTAAATGAATGCAAAGGACTGAGAAGAATTGTAAATGTGGTTTGGTTGACTATAACTCCTGAGAAGTGTGTAGAAAGAGAAAAGCTGATCTTTCATATTCTGCGTAACTGAACAGCCAGTGAGCCTGTCTTCTCTAGCTGCACTTCTTCATTTGCAGTAGCCTTTATTTTGGAATACTGATTGGTGTCAATGGGAATGGGAAGAATGGGATACCTTACCACTCATTTTGAGATATATGTAAAGATGAGAGATATCCAGAAAATGTTACGTTAGTTTCAGTAACAAAGCAAGAAAATCGCACCAGTATTTCTGCATTTTTATTATGATCTGTGGTAGAACATAAAATACCATGGTATTTTTTCACAGAAAGAGAAGTGCAAGGAGGGTAGAATGAATAGGGTCAGAGACACTTTCTTGTGTGCATGTTTTTGTGTATATACATAGATACACACACACATATATAGATATGTATATACTGGCATACATACAGAGAAATACTTTTATGAATTGTTAAATAATTAAATGAAAATATCTAATGTAGTACTACTTAACTTATTTTTTTGGCATGGCGATTGCTCTTGACTGTACCTTGTATGTAGCTGTATGAAGACACAATGTCAAAGGGAGGAAATATTTCTTTATTATTGTCTTTTCTTACTTTGTAGAGCAAGTTATTTCAATCATTGAGGAAGTCTAGGCTATGGAAGATTTAATTTTATGCAGCTCTCCAGAAACTATTTCATTTCTATTGCATAGATATGAAAAATCAAACATATATTGGTATTTTATATACCTAATGTATACATTTGATAAACAAGACAAAAAATGCCCTCCATATGAATGATGAATATTACAGTTAACTTTGAAACTGTTGGAGCTTATTTTCAGTGTGGGGTGTGGTTAGTAGTTTGCTTTTGCTTTAACCCACATAAAGGTGCAGACACACTCTCACTGTGAATGCAGGCTGGATAAATCTATGATTTGAAGGTGGAGCTGCACAGCTGTATAGCTGCAGCCACAACCTCAAAATAGTCCCAATGATGGAAAAAGGCAAAACAATACATAAACTTTATATATCCCTGATGGCAAATTTGTATTGGAGTTTATTCTCAGATCAAGTGTTGAGATGTTTGTAGTTGGAATTTTTCTGCAACTGTTTTATTTTTTTCTAACTATCTTTTTAAAGCAGTTCATCTGATTTCTGTGAGTATGAAGAAATGCAAGTAGCTCACTTGTGCATGCCTAATGTCTTTTTAAAACATAGTTATAAGGTCATGCTGTGAAGAATCTTCTACTTTACTGTGAGGAACAAAACCCCAATAAAACAAGCTCATGAGAGGAAGTAAAGAGATATATTACTCGATATAAGCCAGATATGTGGCATATGACAGCTGATAGTAAGCACAATGGCAAGCAAGCTATGTTATTTCACATGTTCAATGTCCTGGTAAATGGAGGCATGGAAGGGTGCATTGAGACAGGGAAAAGAAGAGAAAGGGAAATAATAAACAGCACTATATGGTTGTTGTCTAGTAAATGTCCTTTCTTTCTATCTGTAATTAATACAATAAGCACCAAAATGTTACTGTATTTGAATATCTGTTGAAATGATTGGTTGGCATTTCAGCACTAGGTTTTTTGAAATCAACATAAGTATAAAGCACGTCCAAAAAACTCTTAAAGAAAATCACTTTATTTTCAGGACAGTAGATATATATTTATACTGAGCGGATTATACCAGTTCATACCACTGTCTGTTGAAGATATATGTAAGGGTTCACATCCTATGAATATGTCTGTGACTCAGTACATTAAAAGTGTAATTGAGATTGACTGTTCATTCAACTGAGTCATAACAACCCCAAGAAAGCTATTTAAAGCTATGTTAAATTCACCTGATATCTCATATTTCAGTTGAGACAAATAGAAAGAGTGTAAAGCTCTTGAGTAAAGTTTCAATAGCTGATGATTATGGCAGTGAAGTCATGAAAGTATTGACATCAACAGTGATAAATTAGGCATATAAATAATCCTTGGATTTAGTTTACTTTTACTGATACTGCGATACTAGAAATAGGAATTTTATATTATGGACACCAAATTATGGCTCTGCATGAACTGAATACAGCCTTCTGTTTCTCCTCGAAGTACTTTTGCCATTCAAAAATATCTGATTTAATTACCTGCTGCATAGCATCCCAAAAATATTCATGAAAATAATATTAAAAAAAGTCAAACCAAGCAAAATCCATGTAAGAAGGCAGGAATGAAACAGATGCAACTCATAGGGTTTAGCTTTTTTTTTATTTCAGTACATTCCCTTTACATCATTTTACCATGATGAAATTTAGATCATGCTAATAGAAAGCCAAACACAATGTGTTTAAATCCAAGCTCTTTCATAACTAGATTTTAATAGGTTAAACAAAGGGAATTTTTATAATATGATCTTGTAGGGGGTATATTGAAAGGTTTCTATAGACTTATTTGAAAAAGCAATTTTTGAAAAAGAAGCAAAAAAAAACAGTTAGAGAAAATCTTTAAAAAAGAGCATTTGAACCAAAGTTAAGAAAGGCTTAAGCCTTTCTACAGAAGAAATAGCAGATTTAATATCCTGGATACCATATTAAACATAGAGAACATCACTGTGATAATCACAGCAATTCCAAAAATTAAACAGCTGGAAAATAATTTCAGCCAAAGTTCTTGACCAGATCTTGTTTTAAGAAACACATTCCATCTCCTCCCTATAAGGAGTTTTTCCTAAGGAAAATATAATATCTGAAATAGGTAATTCTTCCTTTAAAATAATCTACCTGACTTCCTGCTTTCTTAGTTTGTGAAATTTGAAAATTACATGAAAAATCTTCTATACATCATTTAGCAGCTTTAATGAAATTGTCAATTTCTCATTGGAAAAAGACCTTCTTCTAATCACTAATATACGAGAAGAGTTGTACAAAAAATGCTTCAACCTTCTTATTACTTTGCTTTTAAATTCAACACATTTCTGTGTTCTGAGTAACACCAAGTATTATCTTCTCAGGATGCTTCAAATCAAGGTGTGTATAATTTCCATGGTTTTTTTGGACAATTTTTTCAGTTTTTTCCCAAGGCTTTTTGTTGTTGTTTCATTATTCTTTGCTTCTTCCCTTCCTTCAAGGATCTTTTGGCAAATACAACCCACAAGCTCTAAAATATTTCTGTGGTGCTCCAGTCCTGCCTGTTCTTGTGCTTGGAAACCCAAGTCCAGTGCAAAATATGGCTGCTTAGATGTGGTCAGATACATAAATACCATAAATAAGAAGAGTCTGTCCCCTTCTTACCTTACAGGATAGCTCCGGCTTATAAGACAATATTAATTTTGTGACAGATATATACCTAAGATTTAGCTTCTTCCCTTTCCTCAGAAATTATGGCAGAAAAAAATAGAACAAGGAGCTGTAATATTTGCCTCTGCTCAGCGCATAAGACCGTAAATCCACCATTTTCTTTTCTGGCTCTGTGAACTACCTCTAAAAATCTATTTATTTTTCTTGCAGTGGGGACATTAATTTACTTGATAAATACTTTTTTACTTCAAAAACATAAAAATGAAATTATGAAGGAGGTATTTTATTTTTCAAAATATTGAAATTCAGGCAAGCAATATTTTAAAATAATTTTCATACTACTCTGATTTACACTAGGTGAATAAGCTGTTCTTTAACTCTTGGTAAAAATCTTGGATTTATTTTAGATTTCTATTGCCAGATAAAGGAGTAAATATATTATTGTATGAACATATGTTAATCCAAACTAATTATTTGCTACTGGATTTCCACTAAAAAAACCTACTGTCAATATCTACAGAACAAAAAAAACCTAACCGAAGACAACTCCAAAATTGATTTACTGAATTATCATCTTTAGATACTGTATGCAAGGTTTAGTTATACCTGTAATTTCTTTTTTATCCCTCAATTTACTTTCAGTTTTTCCTTCATAGTTGACATATTTGTTGATTCTCTATCTCCTTCTGCGCTCCACTCTGCTTTGAACTTTTTTTTGATCGTGAGAAGCCTTTGGGATTTTGTTAATTGCAATATACCCTCCTCACATAATCTGCTTTGTCAAGGTTTTCCTTTTCTACAAAGTAGAGATATATTGAAGAGATATTAAGGAATTAACATCAGAAAGGTCTAAATTAAACTAGGTATATTTTAGTCTTAAATCCTAGGCCTGACATCAAACTATAACGCATTTCAGAATGGAACTGAAATACAACAGAAATTTTGCGGATTTGGGCTGTTTTATGTTTCCAGATGTTGCAGATACAACACAGTAGGAAAATAATGTTATATAATAAACTTTGTAAAACAACAAAAATAAAAAACAATAAAAGGAACTGTACTGGTTCCATCAGGACAGAGTTAATTTTTACAGTAGCTGTGAGGATGCAGAGTCTGGCCAAGAAGTTACTACCACAGGTCAGTTGCCAGGGATGGGGGTACGGGACTCTCCCTTGTGAGAAGGAGTGCTCCTTACAGGGGCAGAAAGCAAGGCAGGCAGTATTGTTGCAGATTTTCCATGTAAATTGTTTCATTGTCTTATACTTTCTGTTGTGGTAACACCACTGTGTTTAGAGACACATAGAGTAATTCTCCTGAATACATTCAGCAAGGCTAAAAGAGACAGCAGTATCTCTCAGAGAAAAATCATCTGGTAACACAGGCAATCCATTCAATAAAGTTCAAGATGCTGAGAGCCAAGTAATCTCTTTTTTTGGAGGTAAGAGGCAAAGATCATTAGGATTCCAATTTTTTAATGGAACGAGGTAGTTCTAGGTCAAAGAAACACTCTATCTGAAGTTTTGGAAAGAGTTAAGCTAATGTGAATCCCCTGAGGATCTTTTCTAGAAATAGAGTAGGCAGGCTAAAGTCTTCATTGGAAAGTACCATTACAGTTAAATGGCACTGAAAGGTGCCGTTGATTATATTTTGTCCAGTTGCCTCCAGTTGTTCTCCCTTCCAACACGCATTGAATTTTTGTTGCTGTTGCTTTCGCGTTTCATGTTTTGGTTGTGGAGTTTTTATTTTTCATTAAAAAAGTGCAATTGTTAAAAGTTAAGATGTGGGAAGCTTTGTTAATTGTGCCCCAAATATTTT
>JAWWEY010000130.1:34652915-34664913 GCA_035582745.1 Loriotus luctuosus | reverse complement strand
TGGAACACATGGATTCCTGTAGAGACTGTGATCCTATGAAGAGAGCTTATGCTGGAGTTGGCTCCTGGTAGGATCTGTGGTTCTGTGGAGAGAGAAGCCTATGCTGGAGCAGGTTTGCTGGGAGGAACTGCAGCCCATGGAAAACCCATATTGAAGATGTCTGTTTGTGAAGGACTGTGCCTCATGGAATGATACATGGTGCTGGAGGAGTTTGTGAAGAGCTGCAGTCCATGGAAAGAATGCATCTGGGAGAGGTTCATGAAGGACTTTATTCTATGGAAGGGACCAAATACTAATATAGGTGATGGGTGTGGGAAGGAAGACTCATCAAGGTGTATGAACATACCTGTGTCCTTTTTCCCATACTCCCACACTGCTTGGGGAGAAAAAAGTAGAATAGTCAGAGGTGAAGCTGAACCAGATGAAGGGGTGGAGGAATGGAAGGAAGAGATTTTTAGACTTATTTTTCATTATTTTACTTGGTCTAATTGACAGTGAATTAAAATAATTTCCCCTAGTTGAGTCTGTTCTGCTCAAATGATACCTGCTAGTGGTCTCTCTGTCCTTATCTTAACCATTACCTTTTTGTTGTAATTTTTCCCCTTGTCCTGTTGATCAGGGACAGTGACCACAGCAGATAAGCATGTGGTGGCCTGCCAAGTCAATGGACCACAGTCATTTTGTTGGTGCCTGACTTGGGAATTTTAAAGAATTCAAGGTAAGGACAGTAACTGGGAGAGTTAGCAGGTAAAATGTGGACCAAACTTTGCTAGAGAGCAGAATAATTGTGGGGAATATCTGGTATAATTTTGGTGAATTGATGAGGGCTAGTGTGTGTAAATTCCAGTAGGGCTTCTAGTAGGAAATTCAGCCTGTGGAGAATTGGTAGGCTGTTTCTAAAGGACTAAACTGCTCATCAAGGACCCCATGCTGGAGGTGGGGGAAAGTGTGAGGTGGAAGTAGCAGCAGAGAGGAGCTCTTATAGACTGAGCAGAATTGCCTTTCCCTCTCCCTCTGTGTTACTTGGAACAGGGTGGATAGAAGAATTTGGAATGGAGGAATAAAGTTGAGACTAAGTCTGGAATAAAAGTGTTCTAGTTTTTCTCTTTGCTTTTCTCCATTCTACTATATTTTTGATTTGTAATTTATTTCCTCATGTCAAGTCTGTTTTGCCTGTGACTGATTTCCCTATCTTTTCCTCAACCCATAAATATTTTTATTTTGTTTTCTTCTCAAATTCTGTTGAGGAGGTGGAGGAATGGAGCGTTTTTGTAAGCCCCTGACAGCCCGGCCAGCTGAGGGAGGTTAACCCACAAGTGGCATGACATCATCTTGTTGCTCCAAACTTACAAAGCTGACTTACTTTCCCTGCAAAATATATAAGAACAATAGACTGAATGAGAGGGAGAAATTCCTGAGAATCTGCCAACAGTCTAAGGATATATTTTGGAACTGATTTCATATGTCATACTCCACAATTATGATGTTTTCCTGGTTTAGCTACACAATCAACCATGGAGTAGACAGCATGAAACCACACTTAAGGCAGTGTTTCCATGTGGTCTGGTGGTGCTGTCTCTAGAGCAGAGGAGAGTAAAAGGGTGGTGAACTGAAAGCAAGCAATCAATGGAGTTGTGCTGTCAGCCAACTTGACGGCTCAGACCTGGTTTAAAAAGGCTGACCTTCCTTTCCTGCTCCCCAGTGACTGCTAGTTAAAGCACAAGGCTAATCATCTCTAAGACTTCTAAGGATTCACTCAGAAAAGCAAAGTACAGAATACTAGTTGGGAAGATGATGACATTATGGAAAAAAACATTGTGCTATAAACCAACCTTTTATACAAATTCTCCAGCTTTGAAATGGAACCCTGGAATATTCTCTCACATGCAACTCTGGCCACAGAGAAACATCTTGCAGGGTTAAAAAATATTTTCGAAATGTATTTCTGAGAGATCGGATTTCCTTCTAATTTCAGGAACTGAAAATGCATTCTGGGAATTCATGTCATGCCGAAGGACAAAACATAATCATGACTGCTATATTTTGTGTGTTTCCTCCAGAAAAAAAGAAAAAATAAGAAGTTTTAATTAAATTTATCATCTCACAGTGTTTTTAAATGTACTTGTATGATGTTTCCTTTTAGGAGTGGGCTCTAGATCCTTAGTGAGAGATTTTTTTAATATTGAGAGGATGGATGTGAGCTGAGATACACCTTTCTTTGGACATTTAAAAAAAAACTCTTTCAAATTTCTTTCAGCTGCATCTTCTTAAGGACAGTACAGGAACTGAAGTGCTCAGCTGTCTTTTGAGATTCAAATTTTCAAGTTTTCCTACTTGATTTGTCAGTAATCTGCTGTCCTCCTTTTAAGACTTTACATATCCAGATGAAAAGTAGCTGATTTCATCTATAGTTCAAGTATTCAATACAAGTACTGCTTTCTGCCATTCCTTCCTACCTTTTCTCCTTCGGTTTCACACTGTATCTTATGAATACTATTATTTTCTCCCACATATTTCAGAAACAGCTTGCATAATTTTTGTGCATTCATCTCTGCTTTTATCTGGCAGCATTATTTTTGTTATCATTACAGCTGGATTTTTCTGAACTATTTTGTTGGACTGCATTTTCAGAAAGGCTTATGCTGTTTAATGTTATCACATGGAGGCCCACTTTACTCCAGTTCTGCCCCTAATTGCTGTGTCTCTGTCTAATTAAGCTGTCTCCTAGAATGTCTCTAGCCAGACCCCATTGTTTTACATTTTCTGTGTAATTTTAGCACCCATACTTGATTCAGGTTTGTTATTTGGACTGAATATATTTTGGAATTCTTCTTCCCCCAGTCTTGAATTTCAATTTTATTCAGCTATGTTCCCAGACTTTCTCAATGAATTTATAAGTTATTTGAAATGTCAGCCAAAGCTGAATTTGTCCAGAGGTGATTTCTAGGTTGAGGAGTAGTTTGCCTCTTCCTTGTCAAATGTTACAATTAAAAAGTGAAGGAAAACAAAATTCTACTGAGAGAATTCTCACAGACTTAATATGCTGTGTAATACAATTCTTAAGCATTCAACGTGACTTACAGAAATTATACCATTTTACTTTGTACAGATATTGCCAGAGTTGAATGCCACTGTCCTGTTCTTTGTAGAGTCTATGCAAATGGTATCAGTCTTAATTACAGAAATGTTAGCTGCTATTACAGGTTCTTCATTTTGTCTCCTTGAAATGAGCCTGATCTCCTTTATCTAGCCTTTTCTATCTTAACACTTAGTTCTTTAATCTCAGTTCTGTCTCCTGTTAATGAGAATATAATTGTCGCTTTAAAATGAAGTACTTAACAAGTTGCAGTACTTTCCTGAAATTTTATGCAACGTACATTGTTGTCTATGCTTATGGAACAAGATATTGCTTTGTCTTGGGGTTTAACTGTTATTTTCCTTTGTTTGATTTCTTTGCAGCAAACAACTCTGAATTAGTTTATGCTTAAAGTGTTATTCTCTGCTCATGGCAAAAAAGAGGAATGCACAAAATCTTAGGGGAAATAAATCTCAGAATACTGAGATCAACTGCCTTTCCATCCTCCTCGTATTCAGCTCTCTTGTCAGCAATCCCAGAGCAAACAAAACAAATTGATCTAAGTATCAGTAGTTACATATTACCTGGATAAACAATAACTTCACTGTATTTTTGTTCAAAATTTTAAGATCTATTCTCATTTTCAATACATGTCCTAATTTGTGAGAGTAGAGACATAAAATAAGGAAATTAAATATGTGATTGCTCAGGAAGAAGTTTGTGAAGAAATCACACAACTGTGTAGATGACCGTGCCAGTGTTGTAATCTAAACTTTGTGTGGTTGTCAGTTTGGGTGTAAAACTCTCTCTAATTTTTTCCAAGATATAGGGGTTCCTTCCATAGAAAGTGCAATTAAAGTTAATTACATCAACAGGGGTGAAAAGGTGCTCCTAGTAACAGAGATATTTTTCTTCTGAGAAATTAGAAATAGTGAATTTACATTATTAAGGATTAAATAAAGTAGAAATTCTTATATTCCTGTATTTTGTATTCTGTATAAAAAGACATTATTAATTAATTCATTCACAATCCCAATTTCATCTGCCTGCAATAGAAAAAGTGAAAGGGGGGAATAAAATTCAAGATTTTTTTTTTAGGGTTTTTACAATGGATGAGAAGTAAAAAATTTAGGTGGTGTTTAAAATGCCTCAAAAATTGAATAATAATGTGAAACAATCTCAAACATCGAAAAAGAATTTTGAATCGTGTTGTTTTGTCTGTCCTGCTTGAGATACCAAAATTGAATTTTAAAAAGATAATTGAATTGTTCTCTCCAAAAGTTGAAGTGCTGAATCATAACATTTTAAATTATTGTGGCAATGTCCACTGTGAATGATCACAATTTGGTGTTGACACTACAGAGTCAAGAAATGAGGTCAAGAAAGAACATATATTATTTTGCTTTTTACTTTTAAAAGTTTCTGGTTTAGAATAATGTCTTAGTTCTTTTCCAAAGAGCAATTTTCTTTTGGGGTTCCTCACAGCATATTATTCCTGAAACATGCTTTATCATATATTAACTAGAATTCTGCTTAAAATAAGAAGAAATTACCTAATCAGTAAAGTATTTTATGGGTTTTTCTCTACACCTTTCATATTAAATTGATTCAATCAATTTAAAATGTTTAATAATTTTTAAATTTCTTTTTTTTAAAAACTGTGGTTTGGAGTGAGTCTACAGCGTTACTGCATAAGACAAGAAAAAAAGTGTCTGGTAGGTTTTGCAGAAGTGGGCAGTGAACTTAAATCATCCTCTTCCTTAAAAAATATAGCTCTGGAAAACTAAAGAGAGCATTTTTCACAAAAAGCAACAGCTATGAAACATTGTTCCCATCTAAAGTGTTTGAGAATGTGAATGAAAAATAATTAGAAAACAGTTATTAATAAATCAAATTTGTTTTCTTTCGGTGATTCCTTTGTATTAATCAAATTTAAGTCATAAGGGAAGGGGAAATCCTCTTACAGTATTTTCCAAGACAGAATTCTACAGAGATCTATTTCCTTTAGCAGGGATACATTATCTAGAAAGAGGTTTTAGCCCTAGAGTATTTATTAATTTATTGAAAACCCTTAGATGAAGCTCATCAGCTTCAGAGGAACTTTGTGACAAAATTTGTGGTGTCTCAAAACATGCATGTATTAATTTATTTGAAGTTGCAATGTTTCAAAAAGATAATTAATCCTATTATGATATATCATTAGGATACAATTTCTCTGTAGTAAGTAATATGAATTGCTAGAACTATCTATTTTAAAGTTTCTAAAAAGAAAAGAGCTTGCCTGAGGGTAAAAATCTGTGTGTTTTTTTTAGGAATATCTTGTTATTCATCTATGTATGAGTAACTGATTTCTAAAAATTAATGCAGGAGCTAATAGAAACTATCTATGCTACATTCTAAATATGAAGATAATGAGATGGAATCTTGTCTCATACATTTGCATAATATTGTGCTTTAACAATTAATAGCTTTGGTCAGATATTTGCTGACTAAGTATTCTAACAGATCATTCAAATATTAATAAGTACACTTCACCGGGAATGGTGTCTTGGAACCAAATTACTTTACATGGAGAGGTTTTCATAATTTAAGAATAGTTCTGTTCATACTGGTGTTCTTTGCATCTTTCTGATGTAGAACAACAAATGTAATCCTTTTTTAATGTTAATTTAATTAAGTAATAATCTGTTGCTGACATGGAAGAAATCACCTAGGAAAAAGGGCAGTGTATTTCTCAGGGCACAGGACTATAGATCTAAATGTGTTCAATTTCTGTTGCTTTCTAGGTATTAATGACAAGTGGGGTAAGCCCTGTTTTCACCCTTCACCAGAGTGACATCACATACACAGCTTAAGCGAACCAAGTTACATATCCAAGGAGAATGATGCCTTTTTTTTACTACTTTATTAAAATATATATTCTGACTTTCTTTTTATTTTCTTCCCCTCCCCTATCACCCCAGAAGAAGATATAAATTTAAATAATACTTCTAAATACTTTTTTGTAGCCCGGTAGATGGCTGACTTTATAGGACTCAAGTTTTCCCTGGATGTGATTTCTTTGTTTCTTTTTTTTTTTCAGCCAGACATCTCTGATACTAGCTGAAGTAGCAAGTTCAAAGTACACTATAATTGCACTTGTTACATCGAGAAGCCACCTTAGGAGTCAGGGAGAAAGGAGAAACCTGTGGTGTTTTGCTGAATCTTTCTCCCTTTCTGACAACCTCTGGCCACAATGTCAGAGATTTTCCTGATTCATCCTGCCTGTTAATGAAGAATTCCTTTCAGTATTAGTTTCTGGGGAAGGTAGAATGGATTGGGGAAAGTTGCTAGGTTCAGGAGGATTTTTTTTACCAGACTTTGATCTAGAGAAACAAACTCATGGTGAGGAAGGCTCCCAAGGAAAATTTTAAACCAAGTCATAGAATGGTTGAGGTAGACCTTTGGATATCACATAGTCCAAATGCTCTGCAGAAGCAGGTTTACCTACACCAGGTTGCTGGGGATCAGATCCAAGTGGGTTTTGAATATATCCAAAGAAGAAGACTCTGCAACCTCTCTGAACAACTTATTCCAGTGCTCTGTTAACTTCGAAGTGATGAAGGTTTTCTTCATATATAGATGGAGCTTCCTTTCAGTTTGTGATCATCTCTTGTTCTGTGGCTGGGCACTACTGAAAAGTCTGGTCCCATCTTATCTTCTTGATACCCACTCTTGAGTATTATGTATGTGTTAGAACCATAATATGTTAGAATTTTTGAGGTTGGAAAAGGCTTTTATGATCCTGGAGCCAAATTACTAACCAAGCACTGCCAAACTTGTGGTGGTTGCCACAAGGGTTTTCGGGTGAAGGAAGAGACAAGATGGTTGACTTCATGATCAGAAGGCTTGATTTATTATTTTATGATATATATATATACTATGCTATACTAAAAGAAGAAGAAAGGAGAGTTTCCAGAAGCTGCTAAGCTACCTCAGAATAGAAAGTAAAGAATGAATAACAAACGTTGCTCTCTCGGACTGTCTCCAAGAGACCTCAGTCCTGGACTGGCCACCAACTCCAAACATCCAAGCTGGGCCAATCCAGACTGACCTGTTGCATGCCACAGCAGCAGATAACCTATTGTTTATGTCTTGTTGCTCAACTTCTCAGCTTCAGCAGGAAAAATCCTGAGAGAGGATTTTTCATAAAAAAATTGTCTGTGACAAAACTGACCACTAAACCATGTCTCTCTGTGCCGCATCTACATGACTTTTTAACACCTCTAGGCATGTTGATTCCACTTCCATGGGCAGCCTGTTGCAGTGCTTGACAATCATTTAGGTGAAGAAATATTTCCTAATATTCAGTCTATGCCTTCCTGGTGCAACTTGAGGCCATTTCCTCTTATCTGTCATTGTTTACAGAGAAGACACTGTCCCCACCTGGCTACACTCTCCTTTCAGGTGGTGTAGAGTAATAATGTCTCCTCTGGCGAAGAGTAATACTGTCTCCTCTGACCCTCCTTTTCTCCAGGCTGAAGACCCCCAGCTCATTCAGCTGCTTTTCACAGGACTGGTGGCCCAGACCCTTCAGCAGCTCCATTGTCCTTCTCTGGACACACTCCAGCACCTGAATATCTTTCTTGCCATGAGGATCCCAAAACTGAGCACAGTTTGGCCAAGTGTGGCCTCACCGGTGCAAAGTCCAGGGGGACTCACACTGCCCTGGTCCTGCTGGACACATTGTTTCTGATACAAGCTGGAATGCCATTGGCCTCCTTGGCCACCTGGACACAGCTGGCTCATCTTCAGCCACTATTGATCAGCACCCCTAGGTCCTTTCCAGCTGAGCAGCTTTTCAGTATTTCTGTCCTCAGCCTGCAGCACTACCTGGGGCTGTTGTTACCCGAGGGCAGGACCCTGTACTTCGCCTCATGGAACCTTGGCCCATAGATCCAGCTTATCTATATCCTTGTGTTGAGCATTCTGGTCCTCCAGCAGACCAACAATCCCACCCAGCTTGGTGTCATCTGCAGACTTACTGAGAGTGCACTTGATAAAAATACTAAGCAGGACTGGTCTCAATACTGAGCTCTGGGAAACCCCAATAGCGACCAACCACCAACGGAATGCAGATCTGCTCACCAACGCTTTCTGGGTGAAAAAAGCGACAGATTTTTACTTAGTGAAAGGTGTACCAGTCCAAACCATGAGCAGCCAGCATCTGCAGGACAGCGCTGTAGAAAATGGTGTAAATGGTTTCACTAAAATCTGTAGACGACATCCACACCCCTTTCCTGATACACTGCGTGCACCAGCTTTGCATAGAAAGAGATAAGGTTGGCTGGGTTGGTCACAAACCAATGTTGGCTGGGTCTGACCACCTGGGTCTCCTGCACGTACCACTAAAAATGATCTGTTCCTTGACCTACCCCAGCACAGAAGGCAGGCTGACAGGCCTGTAGCTTCTTCTGTGTGGAGCTCTGTCCAACAACGCAGCCTCCAAGCTGTGTTCGTGCATGGGGCAATTTCTTCCTATGTCTGTGATCCTACATTTGACTTTATAGAACTTCATTAGGTTCCCAACTCTTGAGCCTCTTCGTCTCAATGAATGACAGCACAGATTTCTGATGTATCAATCAGTCCTCCACAGGAGGAGGAAGAGGCAAGGAAGGTATGGAAAAAAAGTATAATCAGGAATGAGCACCATGAGGGTGTTATGACCTATGTGATTCACAGGCACCATAAATTGCACAGGTGTGACAGCCACGGAGTGACAGTGGATCACTGTTGAGCCTCAGGGGCCACAGTGTTCCTTTGAGGGGCATGAGTAATGTGTACTAGTAGTGTTATGCAGGCATGGCTATTTTTTATCTGTAGAACTTGTGATAATTATGCAAATGCAGTTTGATATAAATATGAGATTTTGTTATTTGTCTTGGAGGATCAGAAAGGTTTATCATTCCAAATATAGGTTTTTTGGTTTTTTGGTTTTTTTTTTTTTTGTTTGTTTGTTTGTTTCTTTTAATTTGAAGGGAAAATCAAGAGGATTTCTTGCCTTGGATTATATATTTTCCTTGCTGTGTGGCCTAATGTAATGTATATTTGCTTTAATGCTTCATTTTTCTGGTTGTAATTTTTTTACCATTTTCTTAAGTGGCAGAAATGGCTTTATTGTAGACATTACCAGCTTTTTTTCTCAAGTTGATTGACAAATAAATCAGAATATTTAAAAAAATTGTTTAGGAGAGAGGATCAGAACTTCAGAATAGTAATAGAGAAAGCTTTGTTAGTTATAATCACTTCAAGCAGAATGCTGAATAGATACCTCTATTTCATGTCCGCTGGCTCCTGGGTCACTGCAGCAATTTACTGCTTCTTCCTCTGACAGGGAGGCAGATTTTGGCTCAGATTTTTCCAGATGTAGCAACTGTACTCTCTTCTCTGTTCCTTTTTGATTGTAACAGCTAATTTCTATTCTCTTTGATTACCTTTCACTCTAAAGGATCTTGTAATGTTGCAGTTTAGGTTTAGTGTTGCTCTCTGGAAAGAATTCAGCAACCTTTAGGCTTTAAACTGTGATGGAAAACACCATTACTGGATGATTTAAAATCAGTGAGGTTTACTGCAGAGTTTTAACTTGTGCAGTACAAACAAGAGGTTATATAAGAAGACTCTGTAATATTAATGCAATAAAGTAATGACTGGGAAATATGTATCATCCAGGTAAATTGAATCAGTTGGTCAGCCTGTTTTAATACAGATACCCAAATAAACATTTCTAGAGCTTTGAAAAATAGTAATTTTTTCAGTGTTGGATGACTGTTGATAATCTGTAACCAGAAAGGAACATTTTCATTCCAAATCACCAATATGTAGCAAAACCTATTCCATATGTGTTTCTTTCAGACCTGTTGCATTTTTATTTCCCCCGACGAAAGGGAATTTCAGTAAACTGGTGTAATTGTTATATTTTTAGGGTCACACCAAGGAATAAAGTTTAAAAGATTTTTGTTCTGATGATCAGCAACACACTAATCTGCAAACGTAAATCCAGAGGACATCAACAATGCTTAGGGATCTAAATCTCAAAAACAGAAGAAATGAATTAATTGAATATTTTCAGCTTGTAACAGAAGCAATTGAAAAAAAAAAAACTGATAACAGTCTTAAAAATTAGAAAGGCATGCTTCTAAGGGACAGGAGGTAATCTGTTCTCCTAGTCCAGTCTAGATAAGACAAGAAGTAATTGGCTTAACTTCCAGCAAGGGAGATTTAGGTTAGACATTAGGAAAAATGTTCTAATAGAAAGGACTGGTAAGTATTGCAATAGTTTACCTGTGGATGCTATTGACTGTTCATTCCTGAAGTTTTTTCAGGAGGAGATACGCTGTCATGAATGATACTGGTATTTTACCGTCCTTGTCCTGCGCCAAGAACACTGGCTAAATGACCTTTCAGGGTTCTTTTCTGTTCTTTGACTTTAATATTTCAACTGCCATAAGGTTCTGGGTGAGTTGAAAGCAGTTTTAGCAGAAAAAATCCTTATCATAATTAAAGTATTCCTTGATCCGATCTAAATCTGCATCTTGAAATGGAAGAAGGATTAGAGGAAGAGAGCAACAGTAAGTACCAGTAAGTAAGTGACTGGGCAGTATATCAGGTTAAAAGACTTTGTAGGTGAGCAAAGTGAGTTACAGGGTAGTGCAAAATGGCTAGGTATATTACTAACTCCATAAAGAAAATACCCCATGCTTTTGGAGAAGTTGTATTATTTTTGTGAAAGTAGTGGATGGCTCTGAGGGGAGTTTAATGCTACATTCACTTTGTGACTTTCAATTTAGAATAGCATAAACAACATTAATGCAAATTTTCTTAAAGCTGGTTACTGCTAAGGAATTTGCTTTAATGTTCTACTCTCCTCTGGTCCCAGTTATCAATTCTGAGATTGCTATGTTTCAAGAAAACAGAAGCTGAGAAAGACAGCGAAGCAGAATGCTTTTTGGCAAGACATTTATCCTGACAGTTTTGGTCACGAAGGGATTTGTTTAAAAACAAATTGTTATTTTTTGAATCATAGCTTTGCCATATATCAGGATGACACTTTCCATGCACTAATTGCAAACCAGCCTTGCAATGCTGCATCTGCTAATACCATGACAGCTCTAGCTTGTTCTGCTTCTCCAGGGCTTTGATGCTAACACTCAAACTGCAAACATTAACCTGTTTATGTCAACACTGTGCATAATCAGAGTTAAACCACTGCTGAGGGCTAGAATTGCAGTAGAGTCAAGCAGTATGCCATGTACCACTGTAATACTAACAGCTAGATTTTCTATCAGAGCTCTGTAGTGAGACCACAGCTCATTTCAATTTGATTATAAAACATTTCAGTTTTCTAGACTTCCAGTGGCGGCATCATGTGCATATATTTTGAAGTTAAATAGTTCCTGCTAGTTTTGTTTTCCTCAGCTGCATAATGTACGGACATTAAAGAGGAAAAAGGAATGGAAAGGCAAATATCAACACTGTTCTCTAAAGAGGTAAAATTACACAAGATTCAAACATTCATTGAATTCTTTAAACAGTCCTGGTGTTCTACTATATGTATGGAAGTTGAGGTGGAAGGGGGGATAGAAAAGAAGAATCAAGAAAAATTTTTGTCTTCAGGCCTACTGTATGAGTGGGTAAATACCATGAGACTGACAAATACTTACAGAAGTACAACCTCATGTAAGCTTCTTAGGACTTAAAAATCCTCTATATTAGAACACATATTTAAGTATCTTTGTATATTGGGTAGAATTATTTTTTATTATGTGTTCCACAGTAGGCTTTTTGGCAAGGGTAAAGAGGGTGGTAACTTTCTTTTTCTTTCTTTCTTTCTTTCTTTCTTTCTTTCTTTCTTTCTTTCTTTCTTTCTTTCTTTCTTTCTTTCTT
>JAWWEY010000130.1:34628014-34652815 GCA_035582745.1 Loriotus luctuosus | reverse complement strand
AGAAAGAAAGAAAGAAAGAAAGAAAGAAAGAAAGAAAGAAAAGAAAGAAAAGAAAGAAAAGAAAGAAAAGAAAGAAAAAAAGAAATAAAGAAAAAGAAAGAAATATTCCTAGGATGACACCCGAGGCTCCACCCAATGAGAAAGCCCTACCCAATCTAAACCCCTGCATACAACTAATAAAAACAAAGCCCCAATAGTACATATCAGCTGAGCTACAGTTCACAAAAAAGACTTTTTAAGTTTCTTATCTCTTCAGAGCAACAAGAATTTTTATTATTTATTATTGTCCATTTCTATGCTACTAAATACTTTACCTATTAATTAATTCAAGAAACTATTTCATTTATCATTTCAAATAGGATGATGAACATGAATGGATATTTTATTGATGAAACAGTAAATTTATAATATCTTTATCTTTAATTCTCATTACTGTATTCCTACACAGGGGATTAGCAAATTATAGGAATTTGCCTAGAGCTAGAGGGGAGAAACTTTATGTTCTTCTCACTACAGTTTTTCTTGCCCAGAATTGTATGAGAATTCATGTATCAGGGTGGAAGAAGTGTAGCTGAAGTGCTTTACTGTAAAGCAAGTCTGAAATGTAAAGCTGCTGGGTGAAGAATGTAAAATCTGTTGCCTCTTCTTCCGCTCTGTTGACTTTTTCTGCATTTTGTGTCTTTAAAAAGCAATACCCAATATATTCCATTGCCAAATACTTCATTGTATGAAGTGTATTTTTAGTATTTCAGACTGGAGAAAACCTTTGCACTTATGAAAGTATGTGATGTGAGTATAGAGTCTGATAAATGAATATTCAAATACCTTTAATAAAAACAAAGATATTGCCATGTAACTGAAACCATTTTCTTATACTCCAAATGTATCATTTTTTAGGTCTCTTATACTAAATGAAACCTAATGAGTTGCATCTCAAATGCTGACTAAATACTTACATATTTAGTAAGCATACTTACATGCAATTTGACAAGCAAGCTATCATTGATAAATTTAGGCTTGAGCTTAATAAATGCCTATTCCTAATAAAAGAGCTTGTTGTGATTAAAAGGGTTTTGCAAAACTTGCTGATGTGATAATGTGTTGTGGGTTTTCTCATACTGAGAATTTAGGATCATTACTTTTCAGGGGGTATGACATACTTCTGTGATTTTTAAACCTATCAAATTTTATCACATATTAAAGAAAAAGTTTTCTTTTTTGAAATTTATCTCATAAAGTACATCTCTACAGGAAGAAAAACATTAAGTACACATACAATTCATTCAGTGTTTATCACAATCTTCCAGTTTTATTGCTCTTTCTTTCTCAACATCAGTAGCAGGTTTTTCCCACACATTGGTTTGGTTGTGCTGATTTTGTTCCTGGTATTTCCACAACACATTTTGAATCAATTTTTCAGTAATTCTTTACATGAATCTGTATCCAGCTGAGAGCCCTCATTCTGCAGGGATCTTTCTCATTGTGCGTAAATGGTCCTATTTTAAGTGTTGATAGAGAGCTTGGTGAGTTGTCCAAATGGGGATGCATAATATTATTTAAAATGCCACAGTGGGTTTTTTTTCCAAGAGGTGCAAATAGAGCTATAACTTATGACACTTCTGGATTGTTTGGAGGCTGGGTAGTATGCCATTGGGTAAGCTAATAAATAGGGTCTGTAATGAATATCATTCTTTTTTAACTATATTGAAACACAAATCTGTGGAACTAATGTTCTCAGAAATGTCAAGAGTTGCACTTTAAAATATTGGTGTCTGACGTGGTAGACAATCTTTATGTATGCATCTATGAAATAAAAGACAATTTTTAGAGGCACAAAAATAAATAGGTTTTCCAGCTATCCACAACAAAAATCTGAACTTCCGAATATCTATCACAGGTAAAAATTTCTAAGTTTAGGTAATTTAAACATAATCATGATCAAAGTGACTTATTGATTTATTGGTGACAAGTAATTAACAAGCGATTTGTGAATACACAGTCAAAATCAATAACAACAATACAGAAGATAAAACACTGTACTAGACATTTTAAAAAGTCAATAAACACATATTTCTAAACACCCTTCTGGAGCCAACGACCTTCTCTCTGTGTCTCTGTCACACACAGACACAGACACAGACACAGACACACACACACACACACTTATTCACACAAAGATACAGGTCATGAAGGTTATCAGTGTAGTACCATTGTCTGGGAGTGGGGAAGTCCCTCTGTGTCCAACCTTTTGTGGGAGATGAGGAGATGAGGGTGCCCTGACTTTGTGTGCACCTTGCTGGCAAATGAATAGCTGAGAAAGCACTTCATGGGCTCAGGCTCTCACAGCCAAGGTGCTGTACCTGCCTTGTCACCTGAGTATTGCACCCTGCAGTGCCACCTCACTCAACAGAGCACAGCTCCTCATGTTTCAATTTATTCCTCACGCTTATTTCAAGCTGTCTCATTCTTTGTTTCAAAAATCATTTTGAAATTTTGTTTAATTGAAGCAATGAGAACTTCAGAAAGATATTTAGGAAGTGCAGTTTACTTCTAAGAGACAAAGTCCCCACATTTTCTGTCAATGCTTTCCAAGATTCCAGATTACTGGCGGAGTTTATATTCACCTTGATTTTTAAAAGAATATTATTTTTGGGCAAAATAGAAAGTAGTTGGGAAATCAGATGTCTAGAACAGGATTATATTTCAGATTCCAGACATCTGTCTTGGAAGCTGGGATTCAGCTCTCAGCTGTGCACAACTGTCTACAGACCTCCTCTAAATCTGTTTTCTTAAGTGAGCTCTGTGACTAAAAGCTGAGTATAGTCGAAGGAAAAACAACAATACAGTTAATGGATTTGATTCTGTTGTGCACACATAAGGTACTGATTGTCACTTGAGGGCACCTTGGTTATTTACCCCTCTAGTAGCTGCCATTAAAAGTGAATACAGATCTTATATATGTCCTCTGAGAAAACTGTCAGTCCGCGTAGTTATGTCGATAACTTTAAGGCATATTGTGACATTAGGTTATTACTTGTAGGTCACTAGTCCAAACCAGTGGAATTTATAGAGCTGTTAAGCAGATGTGGTCTATACAAATAATACATTTTATTATGTACATGTCCAACAACAGACCCTGGAACATAAAACAGAGAGCTTGAGGAAAAAAAAACCCAAACAAAAAATCCCAAGAAAACAACAACAAAAACAACATCCAAAAACCCCAAGCAAACAAACAACAAAAAACCAACCAACCAAAAAAAAAAAAAAAAAGCCAAAAACCACCCACCCCAAAAAAAACCCCAAAAACAAAACAAATAAAACAAACTGGAAATTGTTTCCCAAGGAGGCTATGAATTTTTTAAAATCTCTGGTGAATACGACCTGGGGAATCTGTCCAGACTTCCAAGTTTGGCCTGGAAGATTGGACCAGTGTTGGCACCCAATGTCCCTTCCACCCTATAGTCTGTCTCTTTTGTGTATCCACTTGAGACATTTTAGGGAGAAGCATGAACAGGGGACAGTGAAGACAAGACTCATCTCGAAAGCGGCAGCATAAGCAGGGCCAAGAGGCCCAGTTCTGACTCAAAGCAGCTCACTCTAGTTATCTTCTCAATATTATCTAAGAAGTTGTTCATGTACTTGTAATCAGAAAGCTGAATTTTTTAACAGAACCAAGCAAAATTCTAGAAAGGTGCTCTGAGATGCCAGCAGAAAATCTCTAAGCACAGTTCTTCTTACAGCTATGTTACTAGTATTTTTGTGACAACTGTAATTTAAAAATGCATGCATGCATTAAGTAGTCTTGAGTGTTTATCTATAAAAGATATATCCAACATTACATTGGAAAAGAAGGATAGATCTTTATGGCTATAGGACCTGCTAATCCTACTGATAAATCCTACTGATAAATGTGTGATTGATCTGATAAAGTCTGTGAAGATTTACAAAAGGAATTTGACAAGATTCATCTCCAAAACATGTTCAATAAACTAAGCAGAACTGTGCTGTCCTCATTTTAGCTCCAAATAATCTCATCTAGCTCCCTTTCTGATAGTCCTGTCTAGGTTCTCTTTTCTATGAAAGGCTGGACCAGATGGTCTTTTGACTCTACACCTCATTTATTTATCTAATTTTATCCAAAATCCAAAATGAATCAGAGTCTGTCCATTGATCACTTTTTTTTTTGAAAGAATAGGCTGACTCTGATAACAAGAAGGGACCTTCTGTGCTGTAATTTATGATGTCTCCAATCTGAATGGAATTTTTAGCAATGATTGTGAGGTCTAAAACAGAGTGACCTTCCTGAATAATCAGGAATCAAGTAGCTTAGAAAAACTTTTTGTTCATGTTTCAAATATTCCATTTTGATATTTTCCATATTTTTAATGTTTTTCCATTGACCCTTTAATTATTTTTTAGGAGTAGTTTCTGAAATAATAGGTGAAATATAATAGCCAGAGTAATTGCTATTTTAGGGAGAAATAGAAGTCAACTGAAAAGTTATAAGAATCCTGAGATTATAGTAATTACTCTTAAGTATCATGTTTGACCTAAATATTTCTATGTGATTTATCTTTTGAACAACTTTACTGGCTTTATAGTGGTTTTTTTTTACATTACATTTGATTGACTTAAAGAAATGTTTTAATAAAATCTAATGACAGGTCATAATGAAAGCCAAAAATTCCATCCCCAAAACCTAGGATGCACTCTTGAATGTTCTGAAAGATGATACATGTGATGCATTAAAGAGATAGGAAGGTTATTACATGTATGATATGGGCAGTATAAGCAACTCATAGTTGCATATTCATGGTTTTGTAATATTTTAACAGTATTACAAAACCATGAATGCTGGTTGAAACCCACTAGACGCACACTAGTATACTGTTAAAAGTTCATCTTTATAAATTAATTAATGTCATGTGGGATAACTATGATGTAAATCCAGGAAGAAGAATGATAGTAGAAAAATTCCCTTGCATGTACTTTGCAGAGGTCTGCATTAAGTCATTTTACTAGGCTTTGAAAAGTTTTTCAGGCTCCTGCCTGATGTGTTTCAGTGGGAACATTTCTGGCATTTTGTTTCTATGGGCAGCTGGAAAAAGAAAATGGCAGTCCTAAAAACAAGTGCTTTTAAATTTGTTTAAATGTTATTAAGACTACATGTCTCTTTTTTCCCATGCTAATCATAATGTTATCTTCCACTGTGGAAAAGCTTTGTTTCCAAGCAAGGAGGTTTTGTTATAATAAATTTAGTGATTTATACCGCCCTGAAATATATGTATTTTTTAAAGGACTTATTTTCCTCTTGGAAATTAATTGATAGACTGACAAAGTGAGTAAGACGATGGCAGGTGAGGTCTTAAGATGGAATTTTACCAATACATAAAATGTATATAATATATGGTCTATTCCCAATATGTAGACCATATAGAGATAAATGCATTTACAGAGTGTTTGATTAGAGGCATGTCTGCTTGCTCTCAAAACACAACTATCTTCAACCTGTCAAAGGACAACTCACCTCCAGCTGTCACCTTGCATTTACAAAGAAGGCTTTTCCTTTTCAAAGACAGATGGCCTCATGTGAATGTTCATGAGAGCTGGCATCAAAATTTTCAATGACTGTAATGCTGCAGGGCCATGTTTAATAATATCATGCAAATCTAAAAATTAATTTTTCATCTCTAGCTAAAATATATTTATTTTATTTTATTTAGGAAGAAAAATTGTGTGCTGTTGGGATATTTAGGATAGAAATATAAAAAATATTGAAGAATAAATTGGTTTGTCCATTTATTTTGACTTAGCCTGCAAAGACTATCAGAATTCCATTATACTAAAAAACCTGAATGCCTTTAAGAAATAGTTTCTGCTAGAAAGACATCTGCCACTAGATACCAAGGCCAAAGGAACTGGATGCAGTGAAAACAGAAAGGACTGTTTTCCACTAATAAAAGCTCCTATCCCAAAACTCCAAACAATATCCATGTCCACAAACAACTATATAGGAGAAAAAATATTTTAGTAAATACAGATTACAGAAAGCAAGTAGCTTTTCTAATAACCTGTAAATAGCAAGAAAGCATTGAGAGAAATATAAGATTTTATGCGATTGAACAGATTTTTAAGAAGTGGCAATAGAAAAAATCATAGGGGAATATAGACATGATAGTTAAAAATGTTAAAAGTATATAAGTAAATAGGAAAAAAAAAGGTCTATCTTGAATAATAATAGGAAGTGAAGTAGGAAGTGAAATTATCTGCCAGTTATGTATTTGCTAGGTTAGTGGCAGATAGGTCTATAACTTTCATTCTAATAAAAAAGCTTTTTAATAAATGTGCAAAACCAAGGCATGTGATGAAATGTTAGGCCAAAAAATTGCTGCAAGAAAGCAAATGATACCCAAGGGGAGGAGGAATCCAGTAACTGGGATGATAAAGATTTATTGGGACGAGGGTACAACATTATTTACTTTCTGACTCAAAGGATCTTAGAAATTGATTAGCTGTGCTTAAATGCCCTTTCTGACAAAAAAAAAAAACACCAAAACCCTCTTCCCCCCCAAAAAAAAAACCCACAAAAAAACCCAAGGTGCAAAGAAAAACAATATTCCCTCATAATCCCTGGCAAGGCTGGGGAATATTGTTATTATTATCTAAGACAAGACTCTTACAAGGCTAAATAAAATTAGCCACAGAACATTCTTTGTCTTCCATTTCTGTGAAGACTGATTCTGTAGAATTTCAGTGGAGGATCTGGCTGATTTATGTATTGTCTGGTTCTTCCATACTCCATACACACATAGTAAGGAAATTTAAAACATATTTAACCTGTGAAGAAATTAGAAAAGAGCAAAGTCTCCATGTCTGACAGGGATACTGAGGGGGAAAATGAGAATGAACCTAGAAAGCTAAAATAATGACCTTTCTGGTTTTCTGTGTTTTCTCTCTCTTTTCTTTCTTTCTTTCTTTCTTTCTTTCTTTCTTTCTTTTCTTTCTCTCTTTCTTTCTTTCTTTTCTTTTCTTTCTTTCTCTCTTTCTTTCTTTCCTTTTCTTTCTTTCTTTCTCTCTCTCTCTCTTTTTTTTCTCTCTCTCTCATTCTCTCTCATTCTTTTTCTCTCTTTTCTCTCTTTTCTCTCTTTCTCTCTTTTTCTCTTTCTTTCCCCTCTCTCTATCTCTCCTCTTCTTTCTTTCTCTTTCTCTCTTTCTCTCTCAAAATTTAAAACTACCCCTTTATATTTCTTAAATGGCTGACATACTGCTGTGTTGCTTCAAGGGTAGAACTCACTTTGTTTTGGTACAGATTAACCTGAGATGCAACTGCTGTTCCTTAATGTACTTTATACTGTCTTTCTAAACTGTCTTTTTAATTGAAAATCATAATGGAAAACAACAGGAAATGAAGGCCATGAAATTCTTCCTTCTACATAAACTGAAGATATAAGGAATTGAGAATAGTGTATCTAAATGTATAAGTCCTAAACATCAATTCAGAATGATAATTTTTTTTCCAGTTCCTCCTGAAAAGGACGAAGAAAATTATTTTTTTATTACTACTCTTTTGTAAGTCAATAGCACAAACAAAACTGTAAGAATTATTTTACTAAGCAATGAAGATGACTGCAGACTCTCTGATGAAATAACAACATTGCAGTTAATATAGGATTATACTTAAAATTTGTTTATACAAATTCTTTAAAAATAAAAAAATTATTCAGAATATGTTGTACAATCAGAACTAGTTATTTTCATTTTTTCATAAATATAAATTATTCTTATTGCCTTTAATGAGTTTTAATATTACCCTCCAGTCAGCTTCGGTGTTTATTTAATAAAATAGTTATGATGGGTAGAACTACCCATCTATAGGTAGAACTATGATGGTATTTTAAGTATTAAAAGACTTCTTTATTGATCAACGTTTCTTTCAGTAAGAGGTTCTTTCTACATTTGGATTGTGTGCCTCTTAAAATTTTTGTTTCTCATAAACACTTGCTTTGGTTCAGGATAGTAAAAGTACTGTAGTTTTTGAGTCTTCACTCATTACCACTGGTAGTTGATATTTTTGCTGAGATTTTGTTTGTCCCCTAACTGCTGATATTGTTTACTGCTTCTGCCTAATACTTGATGAAGCATGAACTGCTCCAAGGTTGCTCAAACAGGACAAAAGAAGAAATCCAAATATTTATGTCTTATGCTAGGTATCAGGGCTTTCCAGCTTTTTAGTATTAGACTTCTAACACTTGAGTGCCAAACAGTGTGCTACTGCTCAGTCTGCAGGACAGCTCCTTGATGAGTCACAGAATCACTAAGTAAGGCTGGAGGGACCATGGCGGGTCATCTGCTCCAACTCCCTGATCCAGCAGGGTCATCCTAGAGCACATTTCACAGGATTGCATCCAGATGGTTTTTGAACATCTCCAGTAGGGACATCCCAGCAACCTCTCTGGGCAAGCTGTGCCAATACACAGTCACCTGCACCGTAAAGAAATCCTTCCTCATGCTCAGGTGGAACTTCTGTTCATCTGTTTGTGTCTGTTGCCTCTTGTCCTATTTCTTGGCACCACCAAGCAGAGCCTGGATCCACCCTCTTGACACCTCTCCCTTCAAATCAGGGCATTGATGAAGTCTCCTCAGTTGTTTTTTCTCAAGGCTGAACAGGCCCAGCTTCCTCAGCCTTTCTTGTAAGATGAAAGTTACTTCTTAATCACCTTTGTATTCCTCTACTGGGCTTGCTCCAGAAGGTCCACATCCCTCCTGTACTGTGAAGCCCAGAACTGGACACAGCACTCCAGAACCAGGCTTCTCAACCTGCTGGCAATACTTTTCCTAATTCATTCCAAGATACCATTGGCCTTCCTGGCCACAAGGGCAAACTGCTGGCTCGCAGACAGACAACTGAGGGAATGGAACAAGGAGTTCTCTAAGGTCCCTTCAATGCCAAATTACTTTATGATTCTATGATTTCTTTCCCAATGTCAACATAGTGAAAAATTCAAATTCTATAATGGCTTAATAGAGAAAAGTATAAATTACTTTTCTTTTTTTAAGTGAAACAAATAATCAAATTCATTGGTTAATTAGTTTTATTAGATTAATACCAAAATTGCTGTATAATTGCATAAAAAAAAGGAAGATGTAATTTTGATTTTTTTTATTTTTCTTGCAATGGTTCATATAGCTAACTGGGATAGTGTCTAAACTTTCTACAAACTCCCACACTTCTGTACCATGTATTCAATTGATCTACTGTGATTTGTACATTTAAGTGTAGAAGAAATATTGTATAGGATTGAAGCCTAGGCCATTATTATCTGATTTAAAGTAAATCTTTGTTCTGTGATTTGAGAGGTAATTTGAAACATGTCAAACAATTCTTCCAAATAAGGTTGTGTTTCTTCAGTTTTAGGACCTGAAAGATAAGATGTATGATTATCTTATTTGTTGAGATGAAATGATACAATTATGGATTGTGTTGGCCTTTGTGTCTCATGAGAGATAGCAATACACGTCTTTATGTGAGGAAACTTATTACAAAATAGTTTTACTCCTCAGCTGTACAATATACTACAGATGTTTTATATTAGCATGTAGTAACAGGAATCTGTTTAACACAATCATGGCTTGTTTTTTTATGCTTTTGACTGAGATTTTAGTCAAAGTCTTAGTCAAAAGCTGAATACGGACTGCCCACAGTAATGATTGCTGTTTCTGTTTAATTATTTTCTGAAAATAGATTCCCTGTGCAAACAATAGATTCCCAAAATGCAAAAAACATCTACAGCTGAACCCAAAATCTAACCACATTGGGGATTTCTTATCCCTCTGTTTCTGCAGAATATGTCAGAAATTTAATTCAAGTATGACCAAGAACTTGTATGTCTGTCTTATATTTCTTTATAAATCATTAAACATTCATAATTATTATTCAATTTCCTAATAATTTATTTATAACAATAGATAATTTATTAATATTACTTACTTTTTATGAAACATCCTTCATTGGCATACATGTCTGAACAAAAATAAGGCTAAATAATTAACTAAATGTGTGGCAAATATTAAATAATACATATTAAGGTAAGACTGGCTTTGTTATGTATTTTAAATATCTCTTCTTTAAAAATTTTAGTCTCAGTTGAGGTCCCTCATTACTCTTGTCTTTTTACAGAGAAGATTTTTATGTGAAACAATTACACTCTACCCTGGGAATTCTGAAACCTACAAAACTAATTTTTATGTCTTCTCTTGTTAATACCTCAGAAAGTTCATAAGGAAACAGGGGTGAAATTTATTTAAGTAGTTCCCACATATTTTTCAGTGAAATATTCTGTGTCTTATTTTAAGGTCTACCATATAAAGGCAATTCCTCAATATATCTGTGTAATTAGAACAGAATTTGCCTAGATAGTAACTGATAATTTTCTGGTTTCCTTGGGGTTTTTTGACCCTTTTTGTTGTTTGTTTTTTGGTTTTTTTTGTTTGTTTGTTTGTTTGTGTTTGTTTGTTGTTTTTTGTTTGTTTTTTTTTTCTCTCCAAGTTCTATTAAATCTACTGGTTTTTTTAAGGGATGGTACAATGCACATGCTAACTGATGTGTTACAGGAAAACAACCTTCATTGCATCAGGAGTAGGGGAAGGAGCTATGAAAAAAGCTGATAGTAACTGACACAGCATCCCTAGAACCCAAAATTAAGCACTACTATGTGACAGGTGTGAAAGGAATGTGGGATGGTTTCTAGGAAATATTAAGAAAATTGCTATATCTTTGAGAAAATATTGCAGTTTTACAGTGGCAGCAGTGAAAGTTTTGCCTGAACTTCTACCCTAATTATTAAAAACTGGTGAAAAGCAGATAGTACCGCAGTATTCAATCTGGCCAAAATATTAGTCTCCAGTGTTGGCTCTGCAATCAGACTGCAGGCTCCAGTCTTTAGAGAAATTGGGTAGGGACCTTATTGCACTAACTTATCATTCCTGGAGACCTTCACAGAGTGAACTGCGAAGTGTAAGAACTACCGGAAGAGTTTTTTTAAGTTCATGCAGGCAAAAATTAACTTTACATTAGGAAATCCATACCCCGTTCAAAATCTATGACAACTGTTCCCCCACATGAGAAGCTAGGTCTATCCAATGGAGCCATTCCTGAAGAATTAATTTCTCTGAAGCTGTTTCTTTATACTTTTCTGTGCTCGATTTAAGGAATGTGTAGTTTACTGGAAGAGAGCTACTTAGTTCTCTGAGTCTGGTCTGTCAGGCATGATGATTTTCACTGACAGAGAACCCAGTCTCTTACTTTTCTGAAGTGGTGTAAATCCATTTTCCTGCCCATGTGGCTTCTTCATAAGTGCACATTCTGCATTTTTCACAACTATCTGCATATTCTTTTTTTCAGTCTTTGATTCCTGATTTGATAATTTACTCTGTCCATTTGTGATAAAGGCAACACACAACTTCTAACAACTTGGGTGTCATTATTAATATATACAGCCTTCTTTTCTTTTTTATATTCTTAATCCAAACAATTCTCTTTCCCTCCAGCATAAAACATAGAAAGCTGAGATCTATTTTTCAAAAAAATTTAAGTATTTCCTAATTTTCATGTCATCTGAGATTTAACTGTAATTGGTAAGAAATAGAAGCTTTGTACAAATGTTTATTTAAAGGATCATGTGTTAGCTCTTCCAGAGGTTAAGAGTACATTCTAAACAACTGGTAGTACAAAAGTAAGCAATAATTATTATGCTGTTTCATTGATTTTTTAAAATGTAAATACTTTGCTCTTTTATTTTTGAGGAAACCACTTGTGGCAGGCAGAACTTTAAATAATTTTCGACATTTTAAGTGAAAGTATATTTTTTATTATTTGGTTATTCGGAGTTGGCTGGTAATGCTAAGCATATCTAGGTAGAAACAGCATCAGCCCTTGCATCTACTTGAAGAGTAAAAATCTATGATCTATAATTACTTCCTCAAGTAATTCTGTGAACACATAAGAAAGACACTCTCCCAGATAGAATAATTCCTCCAGATATCCAGGACATTTCAGTGAGACACATAATTAAGAAATGAAGAATCTGTAACTTCAAAATGGAATCTATAATGCATAATCAGCATAAATAAAATTACTTTTATGGACTTCCATATGAGTTAGTGATTCTAAGACTGGAAAAAAGAATAGAGCAAAAAGAAACTAAATTTTAAAGTATAGAAATAAATTTTTATTCTTTTCCAGAAGTTATACTGACATCATCTTTTTTTAAAGATTATGGAGCTAAAATTAATATTTTTTTTAAAAAGGAACAGTCTTTTCTAAAGCTATTGTTTAGTTATGTACTTGCTTTTAGAAAAGTGAAGAACAAAATTATGCTCAGTTAAATCAGTAAGAACACTTTATTGATCAACAACAGTGATCAACAATTTTTGAAACAACATTTTTCATAGATTGACATGCTAAGTTTTAATTCAGAGATTCACAAAGATATATGTATTTGACCACGTGGTGCATATTAAAAATAAGATTGTAATTTATTCCCAGGAAGTTCTTAAGTAGGTATAAGAGTGGATTCCTCTTTATGGATGTGCAATTACACACTTCAGGAAGACTTCTGTAAATAAGCAGAATATTGCTATCTTTTGAAATCACAAATAATTAATACAAATAAAAAATGTTAAGTATTTAAAGAAAAAAGTGGGAAATAATAATGAAGGAAATGCATTACTATTTATAATCTTTATTTATATTTATAGATTAATTACTGTATAATTTGAATTATGTATGTGTACTTTCTTTTCTAGTTCAGAAATCACACAATGAAAATTAAGTGCTATTTATACAGAAGTGGCATTTTCATTGTGTGAAATGAATCACTGGGCTACAGAAATTTTTAGTATTTAGAAAATTAAAATGACCTATTGAATCTAGACTAACGTCCGTAAGTTTTTCATTGTGCTGTTTGTTGCTGCAACCTGCTTTGAGTTTATTATGTGAATGTTCTAAACTAAAAGTGAATGTGAAACCTAAAGGCTCACCGAAGATGTGATAGTAAAAGTTATACCTCAACTTATTAACTATCATTCTGGTCTTGTGATTTTAGGTTTATTTTCTAATTCTTGCTAGCGCATTTATTAAAGAAGTAATAAATGGATTACTAATTTGGTGTCTCAACTCAAAGCACTACAATAAATTCAGACCTTAAAATGAATATTTAAAACCATTAGAAGTATTTTGGGTATGAATTCAGTCTGAATGGTATGTATTTGGGTATGAATGATTTTAATTATATCAGCTTTTCAAGATCTTCTCTTTAAAATCTCATATATTAAATGTGTGAAATTTGAACCATGATCAGTTTTTTCCTTCTCTACTAATTATGCTCAAATTATGCTCAAAAAGAAACTATAAATATATGCAATTATTTCACTAGACTTCTTTTATTTTTAAATAATAATTTTAACTTATTTTCTATTACCAGCTTTAATTTTAACTTTTAACTTTTATGCAAATATCAAGATGATGATGATGATGCAAAGGCTTGCTTTAAAAGACAAAGTCCCAGCAAGCAAAAAAAAAATAAGATTTTGTAATATCATAAGTGCTAGAGTTTAAATGCAATTAGAAAGTTAGAAAAGATTGAACAAATTTCTCTGAAGTTTTGTTTGAGAATTCCCTGAAGACCTGCTGAAAAATGTTAATCTGATCAAGTTTCTAAAAAAAGAAATAGAAATTATGTCTCTTACAAAAGTTGCAGTCATCTTACCATGCAGTGAAGCTTCTCGAAAACACCAATTCAATCAAAGTAAAGTTATGAAGTTAATTAATGATAAACCTATTCTGCTAGTTTTTCAGCCAAACTCCATATTTTAACAAAGCTAAAGATTCATTTTTCTCTTTTAGAATGTTTTGCTTAAAGATTGTGTTGGAAAAGAACACATTAAATTTCAGCTTACATATTACTGTTAGCAGATTTTCATTTTCTTGCAAATAACTCTTAGTAGAGTGTAGTATAAGACCTAGATGAGTTCATAGGTCCTAGCTAGTGGGCATGACCATGTGTGAAGATTTTGCTGTTAACACATACTCAAAATATAGAATCAAAGTAGCGAGACAAGAGGGTTAAAATAAAAAAAAAAGGAAGGAACATTTTTGAGTGGCTTTGTTGTCAGGGAAAGTTCAATTAAAAACTCAAATTCTATACATAATAAGGGGAGTAATAAAATTTAAAATAATTTCTTTAAAGTATTTAAAAGGAAAAGAAAGGTTTTAATTATAAGCAAAATAAATGTGTATACTGACATTTTCACAGAAATAGAATTAGAAGAGACATTAGAGATAGAAACAGTTGTCTGAAGTGAAAATAGCTGTAGAACCTTACCTAACATGTTCAAAACTCAACAGCTAGAAGACAGATACAAAAAAACTCAAGAATAATAGGTGCTCCCAATAGTGAACTCTACCCTTGTAAAGGTCAGTGGTGATGCTAGAGTCACAGTATAATGATGACTGATGAAAATGCACATAAATTTATTTCAGCAGTTTTCTTTTTCAATAAATAAGTGCTTTTGCCAGAAATATATATATTTCTTTTGCCAGAAATATATATATTCTTCTTGCTCTCCAAAGGTTAGGTGTACCTCTTCAGTGATATAATTTCATTCTCTTAGAAGATATACACAGACTTTAAGACAATATAAACCCCTTTTAAAAAAATACTGCTTTCATTGGTTTGTTTTTCCTCATTTTGTTAATTTAATATCTCATCCAGCCCTTTAAAATTTGGAATTCCTTTATTTTATCATATTTTCTTTTATTTGTTGTATATTTGTTTCCTTTGTTTATTTTCTTATGTCTCTTTGAATCTATTTTACTTAATTCTTCTTTACCAATTTGCCATTATTGTGAGAGAGAAAAAGGAGAGGGGGAATATAGAGAACAAACACACCCAATTGTTTTCTCACATTTATTCTTTTCCTGATTGTGTTTCTCATTGGCTTTCAGATTATCCTAATATCTCCTTTTATTCCTTATATTTTTTCTTTTCCTCAGCAGCTCTGAAATTTGCTCTGGTGGTGTACTGCATGAAATGTGTTGCTTTCACTTTGACCTTGTCAATTTCAAGCTGCACAATGGAATTCATTATCTGTTAGGCAGACAAAAACTGATGTCTCGGACAAGTAAAGGAGGATATTGAACAACTTACATTGTTTCTGTATACTCCATAAAAGTTTTCTGAAGCCATTTAGCTACCTTTGTTGTAGTTTTTGTTTGTTTATTTGTTTTGAGAAACAGAAGTATTAGTGATATGATTCTTCTATAAGAAGCTTATAGTGGAAAAACAAGAAAAAATGTCCGTTCATGAACAAGCCTTCTAGAAAGTGACCTTCCCTTTGTCTTTAATATGTCATAGCCCCACTCACTTATTATGAATTATCTTCTAGCCATTCTCACTATACTACTTTTTTTTCCCTTTTCCCTTCTTTTTTTGTTTCCCTCATTGTCCTGTTGTTCTTTTTTCTATTGTTTTCAATATATTGTCCCTTTTAGGCATCTTCTCTGGCTAATCAGGTCACTGCAATGTCTGCTGGTGTTCTTCAAAATTTCTGTCCTTTCACAAGTCTCACATATGTTCTTCTTATTTTTTTCCCTTTTTTTTCCAGAAATTATTTTTTCTTCTGCTTAAAATCTCACCATACAAACAAACAAACAAACAGACAGACAAACAAACCAACCCAAATCAAAACAAAAAATCCCTGGGTAATAATATCCCTCCAAGGAATTAATATTATACAATACTCTATCACATTACACAGATGCCTTAATAGTTTAAGTTATTTAAGGAATTTTTCATTGTTTACAATTTCTGGTGCAACTTCTGATGTTTTAATTCAAATTTCTGCTGTATAAAATGGGATTCAAAACACAGCTGTCTAAGGTTGGGTGAAAAAGTGTAAATTCATCTGTAAAACATCTTGCAATCTGTAAAACAAATTTTTAAGATGTTATATTTTGTGTACATTTTATTTGAATTAGCATTCTAGAATCTAACTCCTAATCATGTTTCTGATTATCTTTTTTTCATAAATTACTGATTTCATTTCTACTTAAGGCTGCCTGGCACATTATTCATCTGACGTAAGAGAAAGGTAATGCATCCGTGAAGGGAAATGTTGAAAAGTGGTACATGTTAGAGATTTTGAAACAAGAAAAGTTATTACAAAAAACACCTGTCTTCTCGGCAAAGATACTGTAAAAGACTTCGATTAATTATATGTCTTTAGACAATATTACCATAATATGTTGAACAACTGTTGCACTTTAACCTATTTTGAGAACATCTCTATACCTCTATCAAAATGCCAGTTTTATATATTCGTTTGCACAGTAAGTAGAGCAAGCAGAAAGAGACAGAAGTGTACTTGACAGATTGTATACTACAAAATTTTGCCTGGATTTAAATTTTTTTTATATCACAGTGCAACATGCTTAATTACATAGCCACTGTGCTGGGACCAACAGAGGGACAGAAATGAAAATTGCAGTGAAAATAAAATATTATAAACTGGAGTTAAAATATTGTAAATACTTACACCAGTGTTTTCTTATCCTGTTTCTAATGTTGCTCTAGTTATGTGATTTATGGCTGGTACCTGCTCCACTGTGAAGCATGGCAGCTTTAACTGTCCTAGTGTTTCCCAAAACAGCTAATTGTTTTAAGAAGGACTACTGCTTCTTCACCACACTTCATCCTTGTATCAGCTAGTTTTGAATGAAGTGGTTAGCGAAGCATCACAATACCTGCAGCTCAGCCTTGTATAATTAGAAATCACTGTAGCTTAGTTTAGGTTTTGAACAGAGATTGCTTTAAAATAGCAAGTTACAGAACCCTATGTATGCGGTTCACAACTTGCCTTCAACCATAGGCATATCAATGAAATTGCTAAAATAGTAGTAAAATATTTTTAGTGTCCACTTACAGATATTGTATGTACTATTTAAAACTTTCAGATATACTCCAGGGATGTACAGTGTAACTTGAATAAAGGTGAGTGTTAAGGACTAATTTTAATTGTAATCATTACCATTCTTGAATGAGCTGAGCAATGCACTCTTAATCCCATCTGATACATGCCATAAGTACCTTGATAATGAATAATTAGTCTATGAAAATCCCAGATCATTTCTCCTTGGTATTCTTGACAAAATTATTATGTAATGGGTAGGGAAGGGAAGAATCCTATGGTGATTTTAGACACCTTTGAACTTAAACAAGATTATAAACTATAAATATGAACAGGGGATTTTTTTTTAATTCTGAGTTTTTTCAGTATTTCAGTGATTGGATACACAGATGAAATTAAATGAATGCATTGTCATAAGTCCTTAGCAGGCAGGGGAAATAACAGGTTCTGAAGAAAGGTGGTTACCTTCTAGATACTACTTTGAAAACTGCAAAAAATTTGCCCTACAGTTTTAATACATATTTAGTTTGAATGATTAATTTGTATGAGATGAAAAATTAACAACATTCAAGTAAAGTTTTCTTGACCAAAGCCTTGAAGCAACTTTAAGATCCTCTTTTAATTTTTGGTGCATTATACTAGATTTAAAGCAAATATTCTGAATTCAGAGATATTAATTCAGATCCTATGAATTTTAAAGTAGAAGACGAGAACAACTGGTTCTGCAGAAAATTGTGACATAGCTTCTATGACATGAACAATATCCTTGGCATATGTGCTGTTAACTTTGAATCTGACGAAACACTTTGTCTTCTTTGATAGGCAAAACCCATTGCTTTGCAATGCTAATAGAAGACACATTGAGCACTCAATATTGTAATTTTTAAATGCTGCAATAAGAAGTGGAATTGCTTAAAACAGAAGCATTGGAATTTGTTACAAGGTTGAAAAAATATACAAACATGAACTCCTCTAAATCAATTAACTCTGAAATTCTGGTGAACTACATTTCATAAAAGAAACAGTCATATGTATGGAAATGGCCTACTTAATTCCTTTGTTGTTTGCCTGATTAGGAATAAGTTAGTAGGGGGTACTATTTATTTTAAACGAGAAACAACATTTCCTTGGCACCCCACAGGATAGTATAATTTGGAGAAATTCTTCATAGGCTTTTATTGGTCCCAGCTGTGAACCAAAACACTAGTTATATGTTTTCAATATTATTTCTGCAATTCAGTACAAAAGGAGATTTCCCACTCCAGCATCTCTTTTTTATTCTCCTGTGTTCCCATCTAACATTCACTTTTGTGCCACACTGTAACCACAGAACATAAGACAATGCATTTATCAAATAAATTAAATATTGCACTAAAACTAAAATCCTAAAATATTAGGGCTGTTGGTCCTTAATGAGTCAGTGTTGATCAAATTTAGTGTTGCACAATACTACAGAATTTGAGACCATACATTATCTTCCAGCATGGCTGTAACTCCAAACAAAACCAGACCAAAGTCTTGGAATATACATGGCTATAACGTCATACCAAAATCTTGGAAAAACTAGAGGAGAAAATATGGAGACCTTTTTATAGAAGCAATTTTACTCTTGAGTTGAAGGGTATGTCAGTTAACAAAACATTTTCACCTCTTTTGTGTTTGTGGGGCTTTTTGTTACTCTATAAATACCCATAGTTATTCCTGGCAGGGTTCAGTATCAGGTAGCTCACTTACCCGTAACACGAGGTTCAACCATTGAACAGATAGATGTTCAATCTACTTTTAACAGCTTTATAAACAGCTTTTAAATTATTTTAAAAAATTGTAAATTTAGTGATCAAGAATGTCAGTGAAACCAGTTTTAATTCATCTGCAGAAATAAAAATGTTAAATTAATTTTTCTACTCAGCCTCAATTGACATATTATCTTGCCCAAGCTTGAAAAATTCTGGTTTCCTGAAGGGCTGATGTTAGTTGCCAAAATTGCAGACATTTTCTATGAGATTTATATTTTCAGGGAGACAGTAATTTGTAATATTATAGTAAAAGCAATTGATTGTATCTGTGGTGGGTATCCATGGCGATGTTTTAGTAGCCAGAGCAGGGGCAGCTGCAGGTGTGGCCGCTGTGGGAAGGGGCCAGGGAATGCCATGTGTTGGACACAGCGGGTTCCCTGAAGCCAAGCTGAGACCATCAGCTAAGCCAGTGAGGCCTTTATGAAAATGTGTTTTAAAAAAGACAGGAAATACTCTGTGGTGGGAAGCAGAGGGAACAAAAAGTGTGATAAAGAACAGAGGAAACACTAAGGCCAGAGCAGGAGCAAGTGCTTCATGGTGGAGTAAATCTCCAGACTGCAGCCTATGGAACACCCATGCTGCTGCAGTGAGGTATTCCTGAAAGAACTGCAAACCATGGAGAGCCCTCAGGGGCAGAGGAAAAGCGTGCAGGATATATTGCCATAAAGGTGGGGAGGCAATAGTGCTTGGAGTGATGGAATGATAGTGAACCCAGGAGAGAACAAAGGTGTTGTAACGCGTGTCTTTTTACTTTCTACTACTCAGATCTGTTTTAACAAACAATAAAATATTTTTCCCAAAGTTGAGTTGTTTTTGTCTCTTAGAGTAATTGGTAAGTAATGTTCCTGGGTTTATTTTGTCACATTAATGCTCTCATTGTGCTTTTCCCTATTTCAGTCCCTGTCCCAATGTAGAGTGTGTATGTGTGTGTTTGCATCTTTGTGTGTGTAGCTAAGGCTAACATAATAACTGTATTTATATGGGGAAAGCAAACAAAAAACTAAAACCTCCCACCGACACACGTTTATATTTAAAAAGACAACAGGTAAGTATTTTTTCTTGGTGGTGTCTTCTTAATTAATATTTGAGCACAGATTTCCTCTGCCATCTCAGAGAATTAATTATTCTTCAATAAATTAAACATATTCTGTTATATCAGAGGTTTACAATAAAAGGAAAAAGGGTCAGTTGGCCATCATTACCAAGATCAGTTTGAATGGTCATCACAACCAGATATGAGTGCTTCCCATCATGTGGTTATTATTGGCTTGCTCAGGTGTGAAAGAACCAAGTTCAAGTATTTCTGTGTATGGACAATCAATGCTGATCTAGTATGGCTAAACTTGGCCAGGCTTGTTTTGACTGAGAATGAGAAAAAGAGTGACATAGATGTATACAGAGAAAAAATAGGCATAAAACTTACCGAATTCCTTAGAAGAATCAAAATTTATAAAGTCAGGTGTTCATCAGATATTATTGAGATACAATTTCACTAATCTTATGAAATAATAGAACAAATTGTTCTAGAATTTATCTTTAGTATAGCAATATATCATGCAAACAATTAAATATTGTTTTACATTTTATATTTTTATATTTATATTTACATTTTATATTTTACTTCTTTGGTCCTCTATACAAAATCTTTTTGATTTTTTTCCAACCATAGAGATAGTTCAAATTTTTCTCTTCATTGCTTCAAATATAACATGGAGAGCTCCTGATGATGCAAAGATTCTTTTCAGATGAGATGAGATTCTGTCAAGAACTGTATACAAGTCTGATTTTCTTGTGTATGGTTTCACTAGAACATTTTCTATATGTTATAATAGGCCTTCCTTCCTTTGGAAAGGAAATAACAACCTTTCCTTTGAACAGCTGTCTCAGGAAATTTGCTGAAAAATCTGTTCATTATGTTGAGTTAATTTTTCAATGGTTTTAGTTGAAATTGCTGTGTATTTCCAACATTTATATGTATTCCTTGTGCAGTACTTCTAATTCACATATTAAAGTATTCTTCCTGTCTTTAATAGGTTAATTTGAGCCCCTGTATGAATATATTTAGACTACAGTCCTGTTATAAAGGGGTTTATCAAGCGCTGCTTTCAAGCATGATGTTATGAATACACTGCTGCTGCCTCTGGCATTCTTTTTTCTGAGAATCCTCCATTGTTTGTAAAAGGTATGTAGAAGTCTGAAACCCATTAACATTCTTGTAAGGCTGCTATAAAAGTTTATTCTTGGCTGGGAATTGCCTGGACAATGTCCATGTTTCTCAAAAGAGCACTTGAAGTACCACAAAGTCAAGACATACTGTCCCAGAAGCAGAAATCAGTGCAGATCCACAGTCTGTTTTGAAACCAGTGACACTCATGAGCAGATACAGCATCTCTTTGATACAGCTGTGCTGACCTTGATTCCCTGACATACATATTTATTACTAAACAACTCTGCACCATGTCCCTTTCCCAGACTAGCTGTATCTGGAATATTTTTTTCAACAGGACATGATTTTTAAAGTTTTTTTGAGGTTAATGAAGGTGTAAATATCTCCAGATAGGATTTACAGTGGAGAACTGATCAGAATAAAAGACTTATTAGAGTGGGTTTAAAAGAGGTTTTATTTAAGGTTATTTTCACTTTTTTAGTGGGATCTTAGTTCTGTTTTTGTTCAAACTTATTTCCTAATTTATTTCTGTGATGAAAAAAAATACAGGAAAAATTAAATGTATGAAACTTTTGACAGACAATTGCAATGTTAATGGTTTTTTAAAGACTTACTGAGGTCTTTTTTTTCTGTCCTTCTGCACCTTAAAATGAAACCATGTTTGTAGAATATGGGTAAATGTACAGTAAAACTAATTTTCACTGCATCTGTGGTGCTGTCTGATGAACACTTGAAGTAAGTGAAACGCAACTTGCAGGTTTATTTAAAAAGTGGCATATGTATTTGAACACAATATATATGATACTATATTATATGTATGTGTAACAAAAACTGTAATAAAGGGCAAAGGGTTATATATTTATAGTGTTTTTGATTGTTTTTTTTGTAGTATGTGTCACACAAAATATTATGTTTGTGTTGAAAGGTCCCTAAGAAATTCTATCTGCCTATACCTGAGCTTCAGTATTAAATATAAAATAATTATTAAATATAAAAGCACACATTACATTTCATATGTATTTTCAACAACCAAATGAAAAATTATTTTGATGTTATCATCCATGCAAGAAATAGAACTTTTACATCTTTCCTCATCTTTTCTTGGTCGTTAATGGTGATTAGGACAGGAGTAGAAACTAAGTTTCACTGGAATAACATAACTATGGAGAAAATGGCAGTGAGGCATGAGTCTATAGTAACTTGGAAATGTACTATTGGAACATGCTTAATATTCATTAGACATTCTCTGTTTCTGCCTATAGTGGAATACAGTGGAAGCAAAGAGGAACTATTCTCACTTGCAAGTTGTAACACAATTTGTGATGCATTGAAGCAATGATCCTTGAATCTGTTGCCCTTGATGGTGGTTCCAAAACAATACCTGCTGTGCAGCATGAAGAGGTAGCTTCACGGTGCATTTCATTGATAGTGGAGTAACAATGAACTTTGATGTCAATTGTGCATATTATATTATTCATTCATATGTTCTTGCTTTATTGCCTTTTTTTATGGATTTGGAATCATATGTATTGCTGCAAGTTTAATCAGCATGACAAACAGATCTCTTTTTTTCCACCTCCTGGATAATCCCTTCTGCTTACATTTCCACAGCCTTTTTATCCTATCTTCAAAGGTTCATTTTCAGGCTACTGTCCTTCTGGGTAACACTGTCTGGATAGCTGGTTTTTTTAATCAGTCTGTCAGAGCCATTCTGAAGTCAGTCTGAGACATACTTACTAATCAGTTGATCTTTCCTCCCTTCAGGAAGCTTCTCGCTTCTTTAGTACTATGTACATGCATAAAATAGCTTAGTGTGTACTAAAAGTGATAAGATTATTTTGTTAGTCCATATTCCTGATACTCCAAGCAGTGTACAAACCTTCTCTGCCCTGCCTGCCAAGTTTCTAGCACTGTTATCACACACACTAAAATACCTCTAGTCTGGCTATTACTCTGCTTTATGGATTATACAGCTGTCTTCTGACCTGATATTCATTGGTTATATAAACTGATATTTGTGCAGTATCTCTTCAATCACTTTTGGTTTGTTAATAGCTTTATAGTGTCTGTAATTTTAAAGTGTATTGTATTGGTTTTATCTGATGCATATTATTTCAATGTGGTTCATTTGGTAACAGAGTGGGAGGGTTCTCTGTAGTACACAAAATGAGCTTCTCAAACACAGCTTATCCTAATTTATTTTATCACTCTTACTTCTCTTACATTTTTTATTTTCTTATCTGTGTCTGCAGTCAAATGCAGAGTTTTGCCTAGAACAAAATAAAACAAGAGTCATCACCTTTTTAACTTTGCTCAAATGACAGAAGATGGCATTTTCATGCAGTAATCAGAAAGGCTTATTTTAGAAATGGGAATAATATTTATTGATGTTTCTGCTTTTCTGAATGATAGGTCACATCTAGCATTGACATCAAATCTGTTCTTTTGAAAGGATGCCTTCACTTGCACCTTTGCCAGTTACCCTTTGTTCTCCGACCTAAAAGAAGAAAAAATATTATTATAATATCAGGTTTTTCATTTTGATTCACTGAGTAGCATGGCTGGTGTTCCAGAACTTGAACTGCTTGAAGGATTAGGACTGATCACATTTGATTTAGCCAAATTTCCTTATGTGATTTCCTCTTTTGTTATGCATCACACAGAGCTTTGTTCCAGTCTAGTAGCCTATGACAATAAGCTGGAAATTGAGACCGAGGCTGATGGAAAGTAGAATTAAAAATGAAAATGCATGAGAAACAACTGATCAAAGTAAGGGGAAGTTTTTAGATTATTTCATGGGTTTATTTATAAAATGCAGTCCGTGCTGATACGCACTGGAAGCTATAGGGGTTATGTGTAATATGTAAATACAGGGTATGCTTCATAATTTTTGCGCACCCTGCCTGCTGAAAGTCATTTAAGAGCAACTGCAGAGTTCTGTGAAGGATCAGATTTGGAGAAGGCTACCAAAATTTGTTTCATCAAGGTATTCAATTCTTGCCCCATGTCTCCACTTGTTTTGGTGAGATGTTAGCCAGACTTAAAACAGAAAAACGTAAAGCTAGGAGTATCGCAGGACCAACACAAAGAGTTCAAAATTCACCAGGTAAGCCCAGCTTTCCTAAGCCAATAAAAATTAATAGCTTTAAGCTACTATTAAAAAAATCAAAACATAAAAGCAAATGGTAATCAATCAGCTAGATAAAAAAAGTGTGAATAACCAAGAATTTTATACCTTTTTCTTTTTTTTCCCCTAAAGTCTAACAGTAAACTAGTGATGGAGCTCTGAAAATGAAGTTTAAATATTTCTCATCATTATCTAAAAAAAACAGCCTAACAAAACAATCAAAACTCTAATGTTTAAAGCAGCAGAACTAGTAGCGTGAAAAAAAACCAAACCCACTCATAAAAGCCTTAAGAAAAAAGGACTGTATAGTAACAGAATGAAAAATTACCTTTCAAGACAATTTAATATGGAATTAGTTTCTTTAAACAACCAGAGATTTTTCTTTTAGGGTAGGAAAAAGGTGTAGTTATACATTTGCAGGAGCATTAAAAGTTCAAAACCACTAAGAACCTGGACAAAGACTCAAGTATTTTTTCTGATATACATGTGTACATTCACAAAACATAATGTCATGTCAGTGACATCATGCTGTTATGAGATTGTGTGGAATTCATAGTGTAAAGAGATAAAATTGGGCAGTGTTACCCAAAGAATGTGATAACACTTAAATAAAAGAAGTTGAATAAAAGAAGGTTCTGAAAGTCTTGTGTTCGAGTAGTACTTTCTGCTCTAAGACAACAAAAACTGATTAAGTATTGTTTAACTTTTTTTTATGCTCTTCTCCTTGACTCTGTTCAGCACAA
>JAWWEY010000130.1:34575329-34597276 GCA_035582745.1 Loriotus luctuosus | reverse complement strand
CCGCCACGTCCTTCCACCCCTCCCGTCCTCCACTTCCTGCCTTCTGCCACTGCCTTCCTTCCGCCACGTCCTTCCACCACCTCCATCACTTCCTTCCTTCCGCCACTTCCTTCCACCACTTCCGCCACTTCCGCCACTTCCTCTCTTTAACTTCTCTCTGTCTCCCCCTGCCCCTTTCAGTCTATCCCTTTATCCGAACCCCACTGCCATGTGCTTATTCCAGATCAGGAACTAGATTGTGTCAATTTCCATGCCAAGTGCAGAATTTACTAACAAAACTTTGTAAGTTTTCAAGGACCCTCTGATATTTTTTTGTTCCTTTCAACAGTGAGTATCTACAAATCTTGTGTTTTCCCTTGCTCTTAAGGTCAGGACAACACACTTTCTGCAAGTGAAATGTTGTATAGTTTAAAAAAATCACTTCTCATTTGAATTACACAACAGAAGCAAGGTTGAAAAATGATCAGCAAAGTTCATTGACTTGAAAAAATCATTAACAAGCTCTGGGGCAGATACAGCCACGGTAGTGGCAAAATAATTAATGTTTCATCAAATCAAAAAATTAATATTTTTAATCAAAGACAGAAATATTATATAATTGAATAGGTTGTTAATCTGGGATTTCACTGGGAGTGGCATTTCACTGCTATTCTTTCTGAAATTTGACAACTAGTTTCAATTAACATAGTTTTCAGGAAAAGTGAGACCCTCTTTAACATACAAATATTTGAAGAGGATTAGTGGGTTTTGTTTGTTTGGTTGGTTGGTTGGGTTGCTTTTAAAGCCAGACTTGATTTTTCTTAACTAGGATGTAATTAAAACTTAATGTTTGATGCCATATGAATTTCCATGTTATGCAAACATGAGGAAACACATATTTACATCTTTAACATTTAATTACAAATTTGAGGTGCATATTTTGGTCCAAAAGTCTGAACTAACTAATGTAGGTCATTGACACAACCAAGAATAAAAACAGCATGCTATTTGTGCTATGAATTTCATAGGGAAAAAAAGTACTCTCATGAGTATTTTTGAGTGACCTTTTAGTACATTGGTCCTACTCCATTGTTTCATTCTTCTACTTATAGGGCATACCATTTTAAATTACTTATACCTCAAACACCCTCAAAATGGTACTGGATGAATGTTCATGAGAGTGAAGAAGTAGGCAAGTTTGGAGGAAGAGAAAAAATCAGGCACAGCTGCATTTTATCACATGATTTTAGACACCACACAAATGAGTATTGGGTATACAATTAGTTCTTTGATGAGCTCATAACCACCTATTATCATTATCATATATAGACTACTGTGAAGGTTTTACTAACACTGACATGATTTGGCTTTGGCTATGGGGGCCTGTAGAAAAAGGCTAGAATTGTACCTGCATCCTTTTACACTGCGTGGCCACACCACCATTAAGTGTCTATACTCCATACTTTTCCATGTACTTTTCTCTATCCTTTAACTCTTTGTTATTTCTTAGACTCTTTTGTAAAAGGATGATAGCCTTTTCACTGTTCCTGGGTACTGACATTGCAATATGAATGGGATCTCTGAATATTATGTAACTGCAAATATCAATAGATGAAACAGCCATTTTAGTAAGTAGACATGTAATTTTAGAGTAATGAATGCTGATTCTCATAATTTAGTAATGCTTAAAAATATTTGCCTTGTGCCAGTGGAGGCAGACATTCTCTATATGCCCTGAAGCAAAGCCACAGATTAATCTTTCAATACAATATCTCATTATTTCATTGACACTAATCATTCGGTGTAATCTCTGCACCCACAGCTCTTTTTGTGATCTAAACAACAGATTCTCCTTTCCTTAGTAAAGACTGAAATCTCAATTTCCTCACTGTTTGAGATGGGGGTTGGTTGCGCTGGTTTTTATGTGACATTAATTTACACCTTCTCTTTTTATGAATGCAAAACCATTATTTGTGGTACTATAAACATATAGAGACTTGGGTCAGGACCAAAATTCTGCACTGTGAGGGAGATGTGAAATTTTCAGTGTTGTTGTAAACTTAAGTATCTCTAATATCCTCATATTTGTAAAATGTGCTTGCAGCAGGAAATACTTCAAATGCAGTGGACCTGGTCCATGTCTCTCATCTCAGTTTTTTTATTCAGTCCTTCTTATAACTATTGATATTTTCCAGTATTGTCAATGCATTTAGATAAAAGTAAGTAATATTCTTTGCTTGGAAGTGAGCTGTTACACTGCATGATGAAATAAATTGTTAAAAAATATTTCTACATTATTTAAAGTATTACAGCCTGTAGAACGATACCGTATCTCTTTTATTTAAGATCACATTTTCTAAGAGTCTTAACAGTTTGAAACCAGTACTCTCCCAAGAAAGATACACAGAAACAGGTGAAATGTCTCCTTTAGGAATTTGTTTATTTCTTCTTTTTTTGGAACATAATTGGTGAACTTTTGTAAATGTGAATCTTGTGGGCATGGGTGACCTCCTATTGCATAGGTTTGGACATTAAGTAATTGTTTCATCTTTAAAGCCACCTGAAAGTCTAATTTTTCTAAACTAATATTCTTTCTATTAATAGCTTTAAGGTTTTATTATTATTATTGCTATTTATCACTAAGAAGAATAAATATCACAAACATATTTGTTAACTTTTAAGGAATAAAAAAATCAGGAAACCTGTAATGAAACATCAATTAACTATAATATCAGAAAAGGGATGTTCTGCAAACCCTCTTTACCGAAGAAGCAGGAAGTATACCTTAGGTGGATATTGAATGTAATTTTACTCAGCTGCTTTCTTTCTAGACAGAATGTGGTTCTGATATTTTAAAGTGCCTGCAAAAAGTGTTGAAAAAATGATAAGTTGTGTTACCCAATATAGGATAATTAATATAATGTCTCATAAAATCATGGGGAATGTATCTAAAAGATTGGAAAATTTGTACAATTATGCAAGTTTCAGCAGCAAGGAGCAAGTCACGTTGTGGTTCTGCTATGCATGTATTTTGCTATGAAGATGATTTCTATAATGCAAATACTGACCTTTTTGGTTTTCTCATCTAATTGAATAGTCTGAAATACAGTTTTTCTAGGTCCACAAAAATATAATCACTTTACTTCTTTTCTTCCCCCATTTTCTTAATAAAATGCATTTTTTGGCCAAAATAAAATTTGTACCTTTTTAAAATTTCACATACTGGGTGTTATTTCAAGATATACTGACAGTTTTAGAATGTAAAAGAAAATGTTTTTATTTTAAAGAAGAGTTTTGAACATATCAAGCTAAAGTTGAAAAGGATTAATGAATTGTTGTGTCTGACTTTTTTCCAATTGTACTGACTGTAAATACTTATCTATCAGTAGAAGTAATTAAAGATTTTTTCTTTGATGATAATTGATGTATGTTAAACACATGTTGCAAATAAGACTAGTGTTTGAATCAGGACTATGCTAATTGATATGAAAAGGAGAAAAAATATTGATACTAAAGGAGTATGACTTGTGTTCACTAGGATAAGCAAAAAGTACTTTGATTTGTTTTCATATGTACTATCATGAGACTGATTTCTTTACCCACTGACAAAACTATTAAAACAAGGAGGACATAAAGTATTAAGTTAATTGAAAACCATCTGCTTTCTTTCTAGTGGACCCTCTGTGATTGCAAAGGTGTAAGGTTTGGCTTTTGAAAATGTTGTAGGCTTATAGGGATTAAAACAAAAATTAAATTGGTATATGGAACCAGAGTGGGGATAGGTAAAATAACAACTGGTGTTTGATTATAATAAAGAAATAGTTTAATATGGTGAACATAATGGTAATTTTTACCTCCTGGTGGGTCTGAAATTTCAGTAGCAAGAGTTCACAGCTTATGACAGTTGCTGGTCAAGACTATAACAGAAGTCTTATCTGCTAGAAATGAATGTGACATACTTCATGCCTGCACTTTGACCATATCTGATATAAGAGTGAAATTCATTTCTTGTAATTCAGCAATAAAATTGGAAAGATTTTATTGCAGTAATTTAAGAAACAGCCCAGTTCTCTCAGCCAAAATGTGCAATACCTTGCCTGCACATAAGTTTTCAGTACAAAACCTACAGGACTAAAAGACACAGAACTTGTAGGAGAATCTTTACTTTTTTGGTCACCTGCTTGAGGCCAGACAGCACTGTAAGACATGTCAGTGAGCATTAAATGCAGTTTAGGTACCAATTCAGACTTGGTAACTAAAATGCCTCCAAGAGTATATTCTATACTCTTTCTAATATGCTGACATCATTTTTGATTTTCAGGAATTTCTATTTCTTTGTGATTCGTAGAAAGTGTAACAGCCAGAATGTAGAATGAGCATAATCTAACTTTTTAAGTTAAATTGTCAAAGCATGCATGGGGCCTCATACTCACCAATGCTTCTAACAATAATGCTGTCAGACAGGAAATTCCTTGTTTACTGCTTTAAAGATAGTATTTCTCTTGTTGTTCACGAAGTTGTGGAGTCTTTACAAACGAAACATTTTAAAACTATGCATAAAATATTGCAGAAACAGGAAAGCATATTGGATGCCTAATTTAAATTAGGATTGATAAGATTTTTTTAAAAACCAAGTCAATCTATAATAGTATATTAATAAGGAAAAGGACACTTTATCTTTAGAAGAATTAGTAATGGTATTTCCTCCTATTGACTTAGTTACGAGAGTGAATGAATAATTTATGTCATGAGTGACCTGTGAAGGTCAAATCCCTTGCTGAAATAAGGGCCAAGTGTTGTAGAAGTTGTGGAGGAACCTTTTATCAGGTTTGAGTATCATCCAGCACGACAGTCCTCTTGGTACCTGCTCTACTCTTAATCGTCGCAGTAAATATTTGTTTTTTAACATCTGATGCAAATTTCTTCCCCTGTGACTTGTGTCTGTTGTCTCTTCCCCTTTTACTGTACCCTTCACAACTGTTTGGTCTGTTTCTGATCTTTCAATTTAGAACATGGATACTGCAATAAAATCCTTCTTTAACCTTCTCTTCTTAAGGTTGGATAAACCAATTTTTCTCAGACTCTACTCATACACCATATGTTTTAGCCCTGTAAATTTGTGGATTTCTCACTGTATGTCAGTTTCTTTCTGTTCTGGGTGCTAAGTCATAGTCCATGATGGGTAAAGTAAGTCACATATTTAAGGGTTGATATCCCTCTCTGTTACTAGAAATGGGATTGAAGTGGACAGAGAATAAATGTTTAATGAAATTATTAAACCACTACCACTACATGCAAGGAGATGTCTAAGTGTGTGCATCTATGCATATATGATTATGATTAAATGCACATATATGATGAAAGATTTGGTAGTGCACTGCTTTTATATAAATCCATATATTCTGTTTAAAATATTTATTTTCAATTGATAGAATAATTTTAATCAGTGGAATTGAAATAGGTTGTCAAAATTCATAGGGAGATTGAATTACAAATGTAAAACATAACATTCTGAAGAACAAAACAAAAAATATTTAATGAATCCCATTTCATCCAAAGCTTTTAACTAATTAGCCATTTGGAGCAGAAGACATCATTTCTTAATCTTACATTATTATGCACAAGGATTGCACAGTGATTGCATTGTGATTGAAGACAAAGACTTAATTTTGTACATGACTCTAGTAATTTCAATGTAGTGACTAGTTGTCCTCGTGGTTCTGGAAAGAGGACAAAAAGGAAAGACAGTCTGTTTATTAGAAGTAGACAAAAAAGTAGTTCATCCAATTTGACAAAATTAAAATATACACAGGATATAATTTCAAATCTGATTACTTTTTGGAATAAAGGATGGTAGGGCAGAGTGAATTACATTATTTACCTTTTAAGCTTATATGACTACAAGAGGAAAATGTTGTTGAAATATTAAAAGTTTGAAATCAGTTTTTTTCAATATCTTTAATATTTTCTAGTGTTTCACAGGAATTGTTTGCTAGTTCTCACCAAGTTTTCATTAATTTAAATCTAAGCTTCTTCATATGGTATTAAGAAACTGAACAGTAACAATGACAATCTCTACCAACCTCTATCAATCTAATGAGTACTTTTATGAAATAGGAAAATTTTGGAATGATTATAAGACTGGAATATTTTTCTGTCAGTTGCAATCTCTATGTTACTTAAAGGAAGTATCCTTCAAGATAATACCACATGAATTGGCCAAATTCACATTTTTATTCAGAAGCATCTTATTTTGCATTTAAAAAAATTAATCAAAAGCAATTTCTCTTCTTTTTACAAGGTGTTGGGGTTTTTTGGTTCCCTAGTGAAAATCTAATATCTAATTCATCCCCTTTATCAAATCACTTAACTTCTACAGATGCTTTCCTCAGACCCTCTATAATGAATTTTTCCAAAAAATTATATCCTGGGTATTTATTAGAAGTTTCAGTCTGCTCTTATTGGGAAACTGAAAATTGTCTGATATAACAATAAACCTTGAAAAGGTGGTTTCCTAGAGTTCTTTGAACTTCCTGATTGGTTCCTTGAGAGGAACAAAAGGACAAATTTAGGAAAGTAGTGATTTGACATATGGAAATTTACGACCGATTGAGAACTCGGGTTTTCTGAAGACAGCCATGGTCAAATCAAACCAAGGAATTAACATGTTTTATTTACCTAGCATCACTGGGGAATGGCGTGGGGCTTAGATTGTATTTTTACAGATCACACGAAATAAATTTGTTCTCCAGTAAGCAAGAAGCTGAGAACAATCTATAGCTCACAAAGACTTAGGTAATCAGTGAAACTGAAAAAGCAATTGCCCTCAGATGCTTTTGATTGACATAAGATTTTTCTGGGACAAGTGCATTAGAACACTACATCTTCACAATTATGTAAGATACAGAACAAGGACTTTTGAAAAGGCATTATAAAAGTAGCCAGTTTTGTAATGAAATTGGGAATTATTTTTTATTTGCTTTACTTTGATAGGTTTTGCATTTTTAATTAGGTGGTAGTAGTATATGTGTTTTTGTGTTGTATTTACAGGTAAAGATATATCTGAGAGGAGAGAAAATAGCAATTTATATATATAAAAAAAATTTATTATGATATATTAACTTCATGTAAAATTTTTTTGTTAATTGTCCCAGATATGTATATTGTGAATTAAACACTCTCTGTTCTCTCTTCATCATAGCCTATGCTATATGTTGTTCATGTCTGAGACAAAAATACATATATCAGAGTTTCTACAGTGTAATTGTCATTCTGCATTTCTAACCAAACAATTCCAAATTAATCTAAGCAGCTTGATCAATTTTCTCTACGGCAAAAAAATATCCTTAGCCTCCAGGTCAAACATATTTTTGTTAACCAGAATATATTTCATCAGAGAAGATATAAAAGCGGAGCTTATTTGGAGACCCAAAGGTCTCTTCTCAGATTTATGAGTATTGCAGTTTGCATGTCTGTTTGTTAAACTGCACATGAACCTGTCCCAATACACATTTATACCCACCTTAGTACAGCATATTTCCTTTTTCACATCCTGGTGGTTGTGGGCATCTTCTACTGTTTAAATTCAGATACTTTCAGAAAAAATCAGATGTGAATTATTTTATAAAGAACAAGCAATATTTTTCCCTTGCTCCCTCATCCTCAAGATTCCATGACGAGGAATGATGATTTCTGGGTTATTTCTACTGGTAAACTTGGCTATATGTTTTCCCACTTCAAATCCTGTGTAATAGTAGCTGCTTAGCACTTATAATTTGTCCAACTTATGGATCCACCTACTTGGATCTGCACAAATCATGAGCTGAGAATTTTGAATCCATATTTTTAACCTAACAAGTCTTTTATATATAGCTATAGCAAAACTCTAAGAAATATTTTAAGATAAATCCATTACTCAAAAATAATAATTAAAACTTGAAAATATATCTGTTCTGAAATTAAAGAAATTAAATTTTATATAAACTAATTAGAACCTACTTCACTAATTTACTAGAAACTGTTGAATTTATTAACACAGACATCAGCAAGATCTAGTGTCTTTTTCCAGGAGACATTTATTTCTTGCTCCAGATACTATATTAATCTTAATTCCAGGAACGCTAATGAGAGAAGCAACCTTAGTAGAGTTGCTCTTGAAAAATGTGTTGAAAATACACCATGGGGTCGTTCTATAAATGTTATGATGCAAAAGATTCTGAATAGCTGGTCATTAAGTAAGCATCATCATCCTGCATAAAGAGGAGGGCAGTTATTCTCTGGAAAATGTAGTGCATGATTATGTAATTAAAATCTATCTTACAGTGCACAAATAAGATGGGCAAAGGTTGTTTCAGCTCCTTAGTTCTACCATTCTTAATTCTCAGTGCTTGATGATGAATTCCTAATAATTTTATAGCACAGTTTGTTCATATCTGTGGAATAATCTTAGGCAACTTTCTCAAAAAATTTCCTTTATAATTTGAAATTTTCCATCTATCTTTTACTTCATGCAATTTTCCTAATTAATATAATGCATATTTTGTCCAGAAATTACAACAATGATCTCTAAAGGAAAAAAAGCATCTGAAACAGACAAACAAAAATTGACCCACTATATATGTGGCAATGATTGTCTTTTGATTTTAAAAACAAAGAAAATTGGTTTCCTGATTACTAGTACAATGTAAAGATATTAGCCAGCTATTCCACTTGATAATCTATCCACTTTACTTGGTAACCAGAAATACTCTCTGCTTCTTACATTACACAAGTGGCTTAGAATTATTTTGTAGCAAATACTTCCTTTTGTGTAAATTTTATAGTGAAGCTACCATCTCTACAAAAGCATGTCACTCAAAAAATATGTAGCCATATGCCATTAGTTATGTATGAGGTACTGCGTATCTAACCATCATCAAAGACTTTTAGATTCCAAATAATCCCTTTGGTCTTTGGTTTGGGCACTGGTCGTCTAAAAGTAAACACAGGCAAGGATTTAAAAAATAGGCTGTGACTTTACTAGCTTAATGTATCTAGCAATTTCAGTGGGCGTAGTGTTGGGAGGCTAAAATTTCTCTTTGCTCCTGACAGTGACTAAGATAGTGATTACAGGTGGAAGTGTAGGTTCGTTTTCTTTTTTGAACTCAGGTCTCAGATTTCAGCCACAAACCACAAAAACTTATATGCAACAAAACCACTAGAACTTACATTTCTGTTCTTTAACCACGCTACATGTCTGGGATCCATTAAAGTGGGGGAATAGTCATATGGGAAGACTTCCTTCTTTAATTCAAAAAGGCAGCAATCACACAGATTCACTGTGTCTTTGTGAACATCCTCCAAAACTTCAGTTTCTTCAGAAAAAGGAACTTGACAACTAAAGCAAGACAATCCAAAAATCTGATAAACTGGAGCAAGGAAGGTTAGTGGTCATTAAATGCTGTTTTCCTTTTACATGTTTTTTGGGGAAGACAACTTTTTGTTAAACAGGAATTTTGCAGGTATGTCCCAGTCCATATCTGTTCCTTACTTTTTATTGGTGATCCACAATGTGGTCAAGCATTCCTAGATTTTGGTCAGGTGTATATTGTCTGAGGATAAGGAGTTTGTAGAACACTCTTTAAGCATGGCCTTTATAGGATATGCACTTCAATGTTATGTGAGAATGTTAGGTCAATCTATAAAGTGAATATAGTCAATGTTTTCTTTCTCATCTGACTGGTCATCAGCTTACTTTCCCATTTTGAAATGCAAATTAAAAAATACCCAGTCACATCACAAAACACAAGTAATTTGGTAAGGGTTTTTTTTAATTTGTTTGTTTGGTTGGTTGGTTTTTTCTACAGAAAGATTTCTATGAAGTAGATGTCATAAGGCTGAGATGTTTTTGTCCATTGGATATCTATCATGTCCATTGATATCCAGTAGTCATTGTTGAAACAAAAAGGAAATCTACCTATACCGAACTAAAAAGGGAAAATCAGCTGGCACATTTTTCTCATAATGTTCAATCATAACATTTATTACCCTAACTAAAGCAAAAAAATTCAAAACAGATAATATAATCACAGTTTAATGTTTCCTTTCTTTTTAAGATATTGTGATATTTTCCCAGTTTTCTCTTTGATAATATGGCACTTTTACATAATTTTGATGGATACTATTTATATTGAAAAGACTTTTAAAACCTATACTTCCACCAGTGACAGTACTCCCCAAATATCTCTGTTCTATTATAGTTTGAAATTCTGTGCAGAGTAGCACAGAATTTTTATCTTGAACAGTTTGCAATTAATAAACTATGGTTGAATAACTGGAGAATTTTGCCAGCTCCCATTTCAAGTCAAAATGGTATTTTTCATGGCAAGGGTGGTGTGAAGCTGCTGGGGTGGTAAACAGAAGGTTTTGAATGTTCAATGGCTTATTTTAAAGTGTGTATTTTACCTCTGATCACAATTTTAAAGTGTCATGTATGACCCAGTAAAGCATGTAGGAAGCCTTAAAAAATCTGGAAATGCTGGATTTAGTCTATGTCTTTGGCTTTTTTCTGCAATATTAGAGCTATTTTCCTCCAAAAAAAGAGTTTGAACTGAACCCCAAAAATACCACCAGTGATAAATCCAATGGGAAATATGCTCATTTATAATGACTGAATCCTGGCAGGAAGATAAAAGCGGATAAAATAATTAACTGTGACTGAGGATTTGCTGAAGATTTGCCTTGAAAATATTCACAGGGTTTCCAAAATAAAGTAAGGGGTTTTGAATGAGAGTGAAAAATATGCTAATTAAATTATTGAATTTATCTCTAGTCTTTCGGTATTCAAAAATGTTTAGCCAATGATTCATTTAATATTTGTGTAGAAATTGGAAACCATTGTACTTTTGTATGTGTCTTCATTTCCTTTCAAAGTAAAGCACTGTTAAACCTTTCTCCAGTTAGGAAATATTTGGCTTTAACTTAATGAGATTAAGTGGAAATTTTCCAATGCTGCAAGGCACTTAAACACTTCATTCCCTCAGTATCCTAATTTAATTTCAGAACAGAAATCCCAAATGCTAGCCTTTGTGTTGTAAATTTTTTTGTATGTGAAGTATTCATCTAAGAAACAATCAAATCATTATAGTAATATATTTTCTTAATGCAATGAGTCAGGGAATTACTTAATCATGTGCAATAGCATTGTGTTTTGATATATTTAGGTCAAGTTAGGTCTGAGTTACAGTTTCATTCTTTTATTTCCCATATGCCTACTAGTTGTTTTAAACAACCAAAACCATTTGGTTATTATAGTTATTAGCCTTATAGTTCAGAAGTGGAATGAGAAGGGCAAATAGTCCACAGTTACTAAGAGTCTAGTGCATGTAAACAGGAGCTATCAGTATTATTGACAAGTCTTTTGCTAAACTACAGCATACTCAGCATATTTGTAGGTGAAAAGGACAGCTCATCAATTGCAATTAAAAAAATTAAAATCAATTAAAAACTGCAGGGAAACTATAGATCAAATGGAAAATAGAAAATTTCTCATTTTAGATATGTGGAACTTGCTCGTGATAATTTTTAAATTTTACTTTTGCATTACATTTCTTCAAAGAGACATTATTTTCATAGCTCATTGAAATAAACTATGGATGTGGATATGAAAGGATATGTTAAAAAAGTGACTCCTTCAGGTCTCTATGATAGATAATCAAGCTCTTCCTGAGCTATGGAGGAATGCTGGTATCTTTGGGAAATTGTCTGTAATGGTTGCTCAAAGGGCACTGTGTGATTTCTGCGTTGCTTTTCCTAAAATAAATAATAACATTTAGTTAAAGTTTGATTTTCCATATGATACCAAGGCAAAAAGAAAGGACTGAGGGCTGTGACATTTTTTTGCAGCTTGAGTAAGGTCTTTTTTTGTTTCCTTCACTTGCCCATTCACAGAAATGGCAATATCTATCATTTCCATAACCGGCAATTCTTATTGATCTTAGTTATAGCATGCATAAAGCAAACAAATAAGCTTACAATCTTAAATCTTTTTCTGAAGATGAAAGACCTATTGATTTTCTTGACACTTCTGTTTTTCTTTAGGATAGCTTCCTAGACAAAATATTCTACCATTCCATTTTCATGTTAATTGTTGAAGAAACACAGGGATATATAGAGCACATAAAAACTTGCTTTAACCTCCCAATTACTGTTTAAGATAACTAAAATGTGTAAGAGTATGGTTTTCTATCTTTAATTCTTAGTTTTTGTCTCTTGCCATGATTTCTATCCATTGCAGTGTTTCTTATTTTACAAATTTTGATCTGGTCTGACCTGCATATTAAACAGAAAATCCTCTCAATAACCTGTTAAAATTGTTCTAACCTCTTCTGTCTATAAGAGATTTTCAAAGTAAATTGTTCAGTGACTTACCACCCCAATTGTATTTTCTCTTCGGACAGAGAAAAGGAAAGAAGAAAACTGTTAATGGAGCGGTCAGTATTTCTGAGCTGCTTCCTCCTGTACATTTTTCATGCAAATTGATTGCTGTGATATGCAAATATCCATTTGTTTTTCTTCTGGTTTTGGCTTAGAAGAAGAATTGGAGAAGCTGTTTTTTGGTGCTAAGTAGTGTATATTATCCAAACCTGCTTTCCAGAAGGCATTGGTGTACCTGCCAAATACATATTTTTCTAAAACTATTGAGAATAATGAGAAAGGATTATTACTCATACTGTGTATGCCTGCACTGAAGGCACCTTTATTAACTACAAACATGGATATCATTATGAGTTCATCAGTTTTCAGACAAAGGGTTGCAAACATTATCTGCTAAATTTCAGATGAAAGGACATCATTTTGTATTGAATTAGTTAGGACCAAGTAAAGGTGGACGTTGTTGTCAGGACAAAAGTATATTTTAACATTGTTTAAATAAAAACTTTCTACCCAAATTGCTGTCTTAAAATGCCGCAAGAAAACAGTGGTTGAACTTTTGTTTTCCCTGACAATATCACAAGACTGGTTGTCTTTGTAGAGAGGTTGTGAAAAAAGACAAATTCCACAACAGTTAGAATGCCTTGAAGTGGTGAGTACCCTTGTTGCTTTCATTGCACAGAAAAAAATCTGCATGTTATAAACAAAGAGGGAAGCTGAACTAACAAGTGGAAGTTACCCAGCCCATTATCTGATGGGATGGGTCACTTCACAAATAAGGAGTTAGAAAGATATTCAGTTCTTTATTTACCTCTGGTTTTAACACTGGTAATGGACCCTTGAACCACTGCAGTCTTGAGCTGGAAGACCACGACTGAGGGCTGATAAAATCATAGATGATTCTGAACTTGTTCAAGACTTGCTGCTCCAGCTGGGTGCAAATAAGTCTGTGGTCTCCAGTGAGACTCAGAGTACTAAAAGTGCAAGCTCATGTCACTGCAAAGCTTTGCACATTATTTGGGTGCCTGGAAAGGTCCCCCTTAACTGGCAGCTGGCAAAAGCTGTTCCAGTGTTATATCTGATTATTAAAATTGTTGGAGAGATGTTTCTATGTGGATTTTATTCAACAGTAAGTGTAACAGACACAGAGAGAATGAAACAGAGGTGGTGGTGGGGAGAGAAAGAGAGTGAAAAATCCTATTGATGCTCTTCTAGCCTCCTTGGTCATAAAGGCCTACAAAACATAGTGTCCTGTGGGTTAATACACGTTCGGACCAGGTGGGAACAACCTGCCCCATCCCTGGCAGAGAGGTGGGGGCAAATTTTACAGTCTTGCAACAGACTGAATTTTTTGCCTCACTTTGCATCGCATCCTGTCATCAGGTGTAAGGCCTCAGGAATTGGTCTGGGGGTGCTTTTGGGGTCTTTGATGGTTTATCAACCTCCTCATCTGCTCCTCATGTGAACGTCCGATCAATGTCCTGTGTGCATGTGATATTCCCGCGATGGAGGGTTTTACAGCTGAGCCGGTCTATGTAAGGAAGGATGGGTGGTGTGGACTCTCTGTGATCAGAGGTTATGCCACACACAAAACTCTTGTTCTCTCCCCTTTGGTTGTGGGGGAGTGTATGCAAAACTGGCTTCAGCAGATGGGTCTGTGGGCTATGGCCTTCCCCCTCCCAAACACAGACAGGCATGATTTTCAGGACAGCTGCTGGGTTTGGCTTTCTTGTGGGTGGTTTGGTCTTGTTTACTTCTCCCTAGACTTGAGATAATTGGACAATAGTGTCACCTTTACCTTATCTCAAGTTCCCTTCAGTGGCCTAACTCACAGCCCAAAGTTCCAGCCAGGAGGCATCTTCAGGAACAAGAGAACTTTCATGGTCATGACTTCTTAATTCAGTTTTGCCATAATGGGAAGAAAGTCCTTCATAAAAATTTTTAAGCCATAAATTATAGCATTTCAGTCTCACACACAGTTTTCAAGAAAGGCAAAAAAGGAGGACCCTGATAATTATAGGCCTGTCAGTCTCACTTCAGTGTCTGCCAAAAATGTTTATGCTGTTTTTCTAGGAGTTATTGACAAACACCAAAAAGACAATGCAGGTACTGCTAGTCACAGCCAGCTTGTGAACCCAAGAACAAGGATAAAGCCTTGCTTACCTAACTCAATCTTTTTACAACAAGGACATCTATCTAGGTGACCAAGGGAAACAGTAGATGTGGTGACTTGGGATTTTAGCAAAACTTTTGATACTCTCTCACACAATGTCCTTCTGGACAAAATTTCCTGTCTGTAATGTGATGGGTGAATTGGCAAATGGATCTTGTCCAAACAGTTGAAGTGAAGGGAGTTACAACAAGCTGTTGGCCAAGTCACCAGTGGGGTTACCCAGATCTCACATAAAGCCAGTGCTCCTCAGTGGTTTTATAAATAATCTGGACACAGGAATCAAATAAGCTTTAAAGTAATTTAAACAATGATATTAAATGAGAAGGAACTGTGGATTTGCTTGAGGACAAAGAAAACTGACAGAGAGATTCAGACGTAGTAGAAAGCAGGGTAGTCACCAATTGTATACAGTTCAGCAAGACCAAGCGCCAGATCCTCTGCCTAGAAGGGGGTAATTCTGCTTCTAAACACAGATTGGGAGGTAAGAGAATTGAGAGAGATGCACAGAAAGAGATCAGTTGGCTTAGGTAGACAACAAATTGCATACTAGTCTCCAGTGTGTTCTTAAAGCCAAACAGGCCAGCTGCGTCTTGGGGTGCGTCAGGTACAGCATCCCCAGCTGGGCAAGGGAGGGAACTGAGCTGCTCTGCTCTGAGCTGGGGCAGCCCCACTACATGTACTGTGAGCTGCTGTGAGTGTCACAACATAAGGTCATCAGAATATTAGAGTGTGTCCAGAGAGAGATGATCAAGATGGTCTCAAGGGCAAGGCCTCTGAAGGGTGGCTGAGGTCACCTTGTTCAATTTGAAGAAGAAAAGGCTCAGGGGTGACCTCATGACAACCTGCAACAAAATCAATGGGTGAAGGGGAGAATGAGGTTCTGATCTCTCTCCAGTGACCAATGATAGGATGAGAGGAAATAGAACGAAGCTGCACCAGGGGAAATTCAGACTGGACCTTCAGGAGAGGATTTTCACTGAGACACTGGAATAGACTCCCCAGATATATGGTCATGCTTGTCAGAAGAAAGTGGATGATGCTTTCATCATACAGTGTAGTTTTAGGTAGTTCCGTGAAGAAGCTAAAGCTGTATCCTTGTGTATCCCTTCCAACTAGAGATATTCTATAATTTTGTGATTCTATGACTTTTCATAATACGATCAAAAAACTAATTTTCTTAAGACTTTTCAGAGCAAACTAAAGAAGCTATTGAGCTAAATTCCGTGAGAACATGATCTAATCATACTGTACAACATATATCTAAGCTATGTAAAAAATGCAATACAATAAAATGTTTCTCTAATTATGAGTCTAATTTAATATCTGAACATATACTACTCTTTCACAGACCAAATAACCCAGCTGGTAGTAGCTATTAACCAGTGGTCTTCTCTGTTTTTCTTTTAGTTATTCACTGTAGACCTTAAGAGACATAAGATTAGGCTGGTTGGATGAATATTGCCATAAGGGTTCCTTTCTACTCTTTTCTCTTATTTTGACATATATTAATTTAATCAGCTGTTTACAGAACAGACACTGTACAGAAACAGTACAACCTCTATCTTCAGTAAACAGGGCATTTTCTGGGCCAGCTAGTAGAGAACAAGTTCTCTCTTCTTCTGACAGCAAATTTGAGACTTAAGTTTACAGGCATCTGGCATAAAAAGTGAATGGAGATTTGGCAACAGATTTTCTGTGCAGGAAAAAGTGCTTCAGAGTCTGATTTGTTGCTAGTATGTATAAGAGCAAAGCACTTGTAATCTCATTGTTGAAGATTCCTCCACAGAAGTATCTGGAAACACAGTCCTACTTGCTATTCTAGAACATGTTCTACTTTTTTTTTTGATTATATGTATTTAGAGAAATAAAGATGGCATGTAAGATTCTGAGAGAAGTGTTCACTTACAGAAAGCTACTGTGCCTACAATAATTTGTGATTTGTCAGTGAGATAAAATGTTGATAGTATGAAGACTGAATGGATGTATTCGGTGCCCACTGAAAGAAAAATATCCATTCCTGGTGGCTGGAAGAAGTAGAACACTTGCATTTCTAAACATAGATTATAATAGATTCAATTTATGTTGAGTAAGATTTTCTGTCTTAATAAAAGAAAGTCCAGTGTTCAAGGCTGTACATAAGCAGTTTTTTTAGCATGATGGCTTTCATGTGCACCTAGAGGTTACACTCACATTTCTTCTTTTCAACACTAATTTTAAGTGCTTTTCTTGTGCGAGTTATTATGGAAAACAGAGTATCTGTTCTTTTTGTATTTTGTTCAATACTGTCACCATGTTATAATTACGGTTAATGAATAACTGAAATTTTGGTTTGTGTTTCACCACTTAAACCTGTCTAACCCATGTTTTCCTCAGTGAGACCTGACATCAGCAAACATACCCGTGGCCCTACTAGTATTGATATGCTTTACAAGAAAATACTTCAAGACTCAAACCAGATGGACACATGTTTAAACGTCCATCAAAAATTTTTTTTTTCTTAAACTCTTAACTGAGCACAATGGGTGGTGTTCCTTTTGTTGCAATTCATGAACCACATTTTAAAAAGCAAAAAGCAATTTGCCAACCAGTTGGCAGTAGGAAAACTAATAACAAGAAACTGATTTCCACATGCTGTTCTAATACTAATTAGGAGACCACCAATATTTCTGAATAAAGAGAAAAATATGGTAAACAGAGATCTTCTAACCTAGTAGCATAAATTAGAAATTGGTTAAAGTAAAATCTGCTAAGACAAAGAGCATTAAGAAGTACTGTGGTATTGTGATGAGAAAAAAGTAATAATTAGAAGTGAATGATATAGGAACTCTCAGTCTGAGAGGTTGCCTAGAGACCAAATTCTATTCATTTTTATGAAGTGGAAAAATCTAAATGTTGAAGTTGTGAAGCTAGAAGAATGGCAGTTACTCAGAACACAGGATATTTTATGGGAACAACAAAGCCGACAATGCTTTAAGAAAAGAAAGAATTGTTTTGAATGGCATGTTGACAGCAGTTGCATCCAAACTCATCAGCAATCTGCATATTCATGTTTGTTACATCACTTAGTGGATTTCTTTGTTTATCTGCTATGAGCCCGTCTTTCCCTATGGCTAAGTTGCATTTAAACATAACATTTTTTAAACATAAGATAGATTTCTTCAGTCAGCAGATAAGCAGTGATCACCTGCCCACTCACTCCCTAAAACCAGCTGTATGGAGGAGAGAATCTGAAAGGCAAAGGTGAGAAAACTCATGTGTCAAGATAAAAACAGTTTAATAACTGAAGGGGAAAAAAACCAAACAAGTGATGCAAAGGCAATCACTCAGTATCTCCCACCAGCAGTCTGATGCTCAGTGTCTAAGCAATGACTACATAGGAACAACTTCTCCCCACTTTTATTGATGAACATGATGCTTTTTGGTATAGAATTTCTATTTGGTCTGGAGAGGTCAGCTGTTGCATTTCTGTTCCCTCCAGGCTCTTTCTCACTTTGAGCCCACCTCTGAGATGGTGGTGGGGTGTTGTAGTGTGCTCAGTGTTCAATGGTTTGTTCCAATTCCCCCTTTTCATATTCTGTTAATGGTTCTGTCCTGGTTCTTCTTCCCGATCTTTTCTGTATTCGGTACTTGTCATTTAATTGGTTGCTATAGTAATTAATTGGTTCCCCTTGCACCCCTCCCCAGTTTCCACGGTACTTAATTGGTTCTCTCTCCCCAATGCCCTGCCACTCACTATCAGTTCATGCCTTTATCCCTAGAAATTTCTACCCAGGGCAGAGGGTGAGTGGTTCAGAGGCTGGGACCCCTCCTTTGCATTGTTACTATTGGTTTTCCTGTTATGTCTGTTATGTGTAGCTTATATTTGATTTGTCCCAGGACAGGTGCCTCCTTTACGCTCTGTACCCCTTAAAACCCACCTGACCCTGCCCCTCAGGGCTCTTATCTGTCTGCTCTTCCTTGGATTCTAATAAACCCAAGACTTGCCACAGACAAGAGACGCTTCTTTACTTGTTGGCGCAGCAGATTCCAAGTCCTGTCCAGGGGAGAAGTCTCTCCACTATAACGTGGGAGATCTCCCTAGGCGCTGACCCTTGAGCCTGGTGCTCCCACGAGTGGGTCAGTGCCTGTGAAAAATACATGTATTTTATGATTGCCTTTTCGCAAATATTAAAATTAATATTATATGTGTTGTGTTAGAAAGTAAGGCTGCATTAATTCTCTTAAGTACTGTATAGTTTTAGGTTATAAAAAAATTGTTAAAATAGAAACTATGCTATGTAAAATGCTTTGTTTAAAGAAGACTTGCAGCGAAATAGCAGCCACAGGACACCTAAATCTCTCAGAGAAAAGAATTTATTGCCCTCTTATCACAAGAAAGTAATTCCTTCTCGCCTCTCTGGCACCATGAGTGTTAGCAAGAAGAAGTTGATGATGACCAGACAGAAATCCTGTATTTGAATGGAATTTATGCATCATGTATGAAGTGTGTGAATATGCAACAGGCTATTGTTCTTAAGGATTACTCCTTTTGTTAGAGGGTGTCCTTTTTCCCGGGGCTCGAGGCTCGTGCTGCCCAGGAAAAGGTACCCGGACGTCCATAACTCTTTGTTTTTATTGTCTCATATTGTCCTAACCTAGCTTGTCTAAATTATTATTACTCTGATTGTATTACTATCTTTATAACCATTTTTATTACTATTAAATTTTTAAAATTTTGGAAACAAGTGATTGGCATTTTTCACAGTGACCAGTCACAGCAGAGCTAGCTCTCGCAGTCTGTCAGGGCCAGCTCATGTGTTATCATTCTTTCTATTCTATTCTTAGCTTAGGTAGCAGCTTCTGGAAACCTCTCTTTTTATTTTCTTTTTAGTATAGTTATAGTATATGTGTATATCTTAAAATAATAAATCAAGCCTTCTGATCATGGAGTCATGGATCTCGTCTCTTCCTTCACCCAAGAACCCTTGTGACCACCATCACACATAACCAAGACACACGTGTGTCTGGAAACATATAGAAGCAATTAGTCAATGAAGCTTTTGTCATCAACATAGTATGATGTCCCTATTAACCTTCTTCAGCTGTTCTCTGTTTCAGGATCGAGAAGGACATTCAGTGATGTCTAAGATCAACACTTTCAGCTAATGGACCTTCTCCTGAAATTCAGCCGTTTGGACTTTAAAACAATGATAATTCATTGCATTCTCCTAAGAGATATTAAACATTACTATTTGGTTTGCTCATACTCTAAACCCTATCTCATTGATATGATAGAAATAGATATTTAACAGGTAGAGAATCTCCCTGACCATTCTAAGCATCTGATTGAGGTTCTGATTGATAACCAGCAAATTGCTAAGGGAACCTCTTGAGCTATGTTCTCCTTCCTACAAAGGGCTCTGCAGAGGACTACAAACGCTGCCTTCCTCTTTAAACAAAAAAGGGTGACCTGTGGCAGCAGCTCTCTGGCCACAGAGAGAAATACAACTTTCCCAGGCATCATTCTGGGAAAGGTTGTGAGAAGATCAGAGAAAAGAATGAGAAACAAATCTTAACTTGCTTCACCTGGTATTGTGAACATGTGGAATGCGTTATGGAGATTTGCTTACCAAAAGGTGTTTTCTTGATTAGCCAATGGTGATGGTGTTTGGATTGGAGGACCAATTAGGTCCAGCTGTATCATAACTGTCTAAAAAAGACCAATGGGTTTCTTAATAAAGGATTGATCAGTCTTTTGTAATACATGGAGTCAATGCCAACTATTACCCAGCCGGGGGCCTGGTGTGTAACAGACTTCTGCACCAGAATACCCTGTTCTGAAGGTATGGACTTTCTTTCTTAAAAAAAGAGGGATTAATTACGATGAGCAGGCTTTGCAAGCCCTGCTCACATGGTGCGAAAGCCATGAACTCAATGTGTACAAAGGAACTTGTCAAATTAGGAGCAGGCTGGACGAAATATACTTGCAGTAGCCTCCATTGGTGATTGTGAGAAATTGTTACTTACTTTTCATAAATTTAGAAAGGTTTATTAAACCTTATCAAAAATACAACAGAAGACTGAATAGAGAAAATATTATGGCGTCAGGAGCAAAGGATTTTTCCCACCATGTGCTCACCTATGAGACAGAGTGGAAATTTTCCAGAGTAGAAACCTCTTTGAATTAAGTCTGTAGCTTGCAAACATAGCTGTTTGGTCTGACTGCCTGTTCTCCCAAAATACCTATGCTCGAAGAAACTGCTTCAGCCGAAGGACAGAGATAAGAGGGGGGCCCCTTGAACTTTGAAACAGATGGAGAGACTGCAGGAGACGGGGCAGGGTGGCCCAGGAGTTCTTTCTGTACTTTCTGATAAAGAAGTATCTGCAAGGGTAACTAGCTGCAAGTGTAACAAGAAATCAGTAACGTGAATATGTATGAACCTATTGTGAAATTCCATGCATATGGATTAGTAAGGTAGATAAAAAAAGGATCTGGAGTTCCCAGAAGTACTCATGTCTTTTAAGGGGACCGATCCCGCTGTAATAAACATACCGGCTTTACAACTTTCACAAAGTTGTGGAGTTTTTTTCTTTCTGCAAATCACCTACACAATGGAGGTTGCACCTTTTAACCCTTTTGCACCTCCCAAAGTTCTGACTATCAACTCCTTCTTCACTGTGCAGTGGTGGAGTTTACTTCCTCAAATCCTGATTAGAGGTCAGATGTCGCCATAGTGGCAAGCCGACCCTCTCAAATGTCCCAACCCCGGCTGTCCCTTGATAACAACACAAGGGGGTAAAACCTAACTATAAATCTATAAAACTTCTCTTAACCTATATACATGATATTTGTCTGTTAATTGTGAGAATCAATCATCACATTACTCATCTATCACAGCGATGATACAGCCATCAATGTTATAAAGCCATGGAGGATCATCCTGGACTTACTAAAACAGTTAAATTATGAGTGGTGAAAGAGGATGGGCGGAGCAGTCATAGAGTGCTGCAAAACTTCCGCACGGAGCCGGGAAGCCGCCCCAGGTAGGGACGATATGCCGACCAGGCGTTCTGCCATTGCAGGGAGCCACAGGGCCACCCCACAATGGGACACACTGCCGGCGGGGTGTTCCCCTGCAGGGCAAAGTGACAGGGAAACACCGCGTTGCCAAGACGTGCTGGGTGGCAGCATGGGTGCTTCACTATTTGTGAGAAATAACTGCTCACTTTGAAAATTTAAAAAGGTTTATTAAACCTTAACAAAAATACAACAAAAGGACTACATAAGGAAAAAGCTGCAGCGCTGGGAACTGCCCTCGTGGATACCACATGGCCAGTTCATCTTCAAGATGGATGCTCAGTCTTTTATACCCCTGGGGGTTGCATCAGCCAGCCCTGGCCCCTC
>JAWWEY010000130.1:34563413-34575229 GCA_035582745.1 Loriotus luctuosus | reverse complement strand
ATAACATGAAAATCTGGGAAATCTTTTCTTAGTAAATTTGGGAGTGAAACTACTAACCCACCTTGTAAAAAAAGGTGCATTTTCCACCACTGAAAACTTTGAAAACCATTTTCAGGGTTTGACATAACTCTGGACACAAGCAATCAAATAAATGTTAAGATTTAACCCCTTTTTAGGATTAGAAAATCCACAGAAAAGAGCACATATTAAATGTGCATAAGTATGCACACTTCCATGTCTATATACATATTTACATACAGATACATACATTCAAATACACATACATATGTAATGTAATTTTCATGATATGCAAAATGAAAAAAAAGCCTTTCCTCCAGGCGGAATGTGAGAAAATCACAACCTTTATTTTACTTTCTAGTTTACCTACCTGTAAGCTTCTAAAGATCTACTCATAGAGTAGGCTTCTATGCGGTAGCATCTGGGAAACCTCAGTGTGAGAAGCAGTGAAGATACCTCATGTAAATGCCAAATACATCTTCCATGTTACATCGAAATTCTTCCTTTAGGAATTGGTGTGGAATGCTGCCTTCTGACTTACTACAACCACTCAGGAGAAGCATGGTCCTTTACAAACATACTTGCACATGGGTCAAGTAGAGGTACAGTTCACTGGAGATACAATTAAACATTTTCATACTTTCTATTTAGCTTTTGTACTATTGTCCTTTTTCTTTTCTTCCTCTTCTATGGAACCACTGTGCTAATTTTGGAGACATTCAATTAGACAGAGATTGTTTTTTCTTTATTTCTTTGAATTCAAATTTTTGCATATTTACTCTGGCATGCAGCCACTCCTTCCCACACTCCCTGTCTTTCCACTGAGTTAATAAAATCCGAAGTAACAGCAGCACAGATGGAGTTTATCTCTTTTTCTTTCTGGAAACCCAGACTTCATAAAAGTCTGTCATCATTTTTAGATATGTAACTGACAGAAAGCCACATCAAAATAGATTCATAAATAGTCAAAGGACCTTTTCACACAGTGGCTGTGTAGACAGAAATCCACTGTGGTTTGCGGCCATTTTCTATTCCTCACTTCAGCATAATTTTCATGTTACACTGTGTAGAATCAGTACACACCACACTACACATGCAAGTCTGTGATAATGCTTTGATGTCAAACTGTACAGAATGGTTATGAAGATGAAAAATCACTTGGGGCTTCATCACTTGCCTCTTGCAGGATGACTATTTCTAACACAAAATTACAACTTGAAAGTGTGGTTGATTACTCTGAAATAAACATCCATGTGGAAAAGACCTTCCTTAGAGAAATCATAGCTATTTTACTTACCTGTATGTTTGTCTTTCATCAGGCTGTCACAAGCAGACCCCACTTAACTGATCATACATCACTATTTTGTTAAAATATGCATTCTGACACTTTGGTTAAAAATAAAAAGGGAAAAGAAAATGCCTACATATCATTGTATCTTGATCTTTTTAATGACATGATCTGAAATTTACCTAAATTAATGAAGAGTTTGCCATGTGTTGTGAGTTTGTATTCAGGAATATACCTTAAATGAGCTTTCTACTGAAAACTCAGCAAAAAGTAAACAAATCCTCTTAAAAATCTCCCTTGACCACATAGAAAAAAAAAAATCTCCCATTGCACATAGAATTCCCATGGCTCTTTCTCGTTCTGGTTCAGAATTCATTTACTTATTCTCTAAGATACTTTGCTTGTTGTTTTTTCTCACATTATTTCTTCTTCATCACATAGATAGCCAATTATCTGCTTTTATACTTATTTTATCCTTGCATGGAGTGATCAATTTTTTTCTAAAAAGGCAAGAACTCAGCTAGAATTCCACCTGGCCATGGTTATATAAGATAATAAAATTGAAGAGGACGGCCAAGGAAAATCTCCATCTTTTATTGGACACAGTGAAGAATGTGGTCACCAAGGATGAAGTAAAAGATGAAGTAAAGGATGAAGTACTTAATGCCTTCTTTGCCTCAGTCTTAGAAAGCCTGATTATCCTCAGGGCCCCTGAGGTGATACATAGGGACAGGGAGCACAGTAAGACCCTTGTACTGTATTTGCTGGGACCCTCATGGCAGGAAGAAACGATGAATCTGACTCCATGTTCTCAGAAGGCTAATTTATTTTTCTATGATACTGTATTATATTAAAGAATACTATACTAAAACTATACTAAATAATACAGGATTCTTATAGAAGGATACTTATAGAAGGCTAAAAAGATAATAATGAAAACTCATGACTCTTTCCAGAGACCCGACACAGCTTGGCCCACAGCAGAAACCAATGAAACAACCACCTGTTGGTAAACAATTTCCAAACATATTCCAAAGCAGCAAAACACAGGGGAAGCAAATCAGATAATTGTTGTTTTTTCTTTTTCTCTGAGGCTTCTCAGCTTCCCAGGAGAAAAATCCTGGGCCAAGGGATTTTTCCAGAAAATGTGAATACCACACCCTTGCAATCCAGGAGGAAATTATTAGTGACCTGCTGTGCGACTTAGACCAGCATGGGTTTGTGGGGCCAGATGGGGTCCACCCAAGGGTACTGAGGGAGCTGAGAAATGAGCTCACCAAGCCACTCTCCATCATTTATCATCAGTCCTGGCTAACTGGTTGCAGATGTCTGAAGGTTGGCCAGTATGACACCCATTTACAAGAATGGTGGAAGGGAGGATCCAGGGAACTATAGGCCTTACCGACAGTAAGTCATACGAAGAACAGATGAGCTGGGAGTATTTTAGCCTGGAGAAGAAGATACCCAGAAGTGATGTTACTGCTCTCCACAGTTACCTGAAGGGAGGTTGTATCAAGGTAGGAGTTGGCCTCTTCTCCCAGGCAAATAGTGATGGGATGAGAGGACACAGCCTCAAGTTGCACCAGGGGAAATTCATGAGGGACATCAGTAGGAAAACACAGTAGGAAACACAAAAAGTCTTGCTAGACTTTGAAATGGGCTGCCCTGGGGGATGATTGAGTCACCATCGCTGAAGGTTTACAAGGAACAACTAGACATGGCATTTAGTACTGTGGTTGAATTGTCATGGTTCTGATCAAAGGTTAGACTCAATTTCAGAGGTTTTTTCCAACAAAATGATTGTGTGATTCTTTCAAGGAGCAACGATGTGGAAGTGAAAAGCCCTTGCTTGAGAATGAGTAAATGACCAGAGAAATCCTAGTTACCTAGTTACTTGGAAATAAACCTTGATAATTATCTTGGAAATAGCCCATGAAGTGTATATGACTAGCTTATGCCAAATGAGATAGAGAAAGGACAGTGAATACTTCCAAAAAAAAAAAAAAAAAAAAGGATAACCTGAAAAACTGCTGAACTTGAAAAAAGTAGCTGTTGCAAGGCTTTTTGTTCTGATGCTTCCTGGCAGAAAATCAATCTTTCTGTACTACAACTTTGTATTCTCTATTTCTGACAAACACATTTTCATTTTGTTTTCACTGCCCTGCTAGAAAGACTGTGGACCTCAGATATAAATTAATTGACTCCTACCATTTATTCTGTCATTCATAAGCAATTATCAACAAAGCTGTTTCAGAATCTAAATGTACACATTGCTACTTTCTCTTCAGTTCAACATCCTAGACATATTGCACATTCAAGGATTTGATTGCAGTTGTCAAATTAAAAAGCAAGAAATGTGTGACAGAAAAACATACATAACATCAAAACACACATTCTACCCTTTCAGGATTCCTATTAAACTGATAGAACTATGACAAAAGATTCTTTGGTTTGTATAGTTAGTGAGTGTTTCTGGTAAAATATTCATGCAATGACAGTATATTACAAGTATTATGACTAATGAAAAAAGACTCTAGTGAACAGTTTTGCCACTTTGAGTTGAGACTATTTTTATAAGTTTTGAGACATATAGGATTAAAAATAATTAGCTAGGTAACCATTAAGATACTGATAGTTTATAGGTATCTTGAAGTTTACTTATAAGCAAATCATGAAACAAAACCTATGGAAACATTAAGGACCAGGAAAACCAGCTCAAAAAGCAAATTGTCTTGTCAGTACAAGGTAGTGGTAGAACTGGAAAAAAATCCACATTTTATTCCTTGTCCACTGTTTGAATCAGCTGAATTCATTGCTTCCATAGGTTAATGGCAGAAATAACCATGAGACCCTCTGAACAGTAAATGCTACAAAATCCTTAATTTGCCTAGAAAATCAGTTTTGGCTTTGGGAAGCAAGCTGGCATTTCAGCTTTCTTTCAGCAAAAAAAGCTTGATCTGTGTTTTGAATATAGAATTTCTCTATAGCTAAGATGTTAGACCATACAACTTTCCTGTGTCGGAGAAATTTGTCATTTTCTGTAGTGTAGCAACCATTGTGCAACTGAATTAGTCTAGCTTTATCTTTTACTTATTTCTGTGATATATTTAAGAAGGCATAGAATCTACATGCATTTTACAAATGTATGTGCTTTCCTTTCTCTGTGTTCCAATAAAGCTAAAAAATTGTTTAAATCTAGCAGCTGAGGTCGAGGCATGTGATCCCATGGCTCTCTATTCTACAGCATAAGTCAGTAATGGAAGATTTATAGACATAAAGTGAGAACATAAAAAACCTAGATGCAAAGTAATAAAGCAAGAGAAAAAGAAAAATATCAGCAAGCCATTAACTACGCAATTGTATTCATGTTAATACATTTTAAGTGTGAGAAACGTTCTGGGAATTCAATTATCATTTAATACAATAGCCTGTAACAATTTAATTAGATATCATTTAGCCTACAGACATCTACTATTAAAAATTCTGACCTTAATAATTCTATCTTGCTAATATTCATATTAATATTGGATTAATCCACATACAAGCTTGTGCAGCACTGAGATGTTACCCTCTGTATTATGACTGCCTCCATTAAAAAAAAACAAAACAAGGGGAGATTTCTTTGGTGACTCCTTTCTGAGAGGTGTAGTGGTCTCAAAATGTTGGTTGGACCAAACCTTTGGGAAGCCTGCTGCTTTCCTGGGGTCTGGGTTAGAGACATTATCAACAAACTCTATGGACTGCTCTAATTATTTTTCACTGTAGATTTTTCAGGTGGTCAGGAGTGAAGACCAAACAAGAAGGTTAATCAAGCAGTACCTCAGGGCTTTGAGATGACTCCTTGAGGAATATGAAGTACAAGTAGAGATCTCCTTTATCCTGCAAGCTGCAGCAAATTATGAGGGTAGAAATCGGAGAATCATACAGATGAATACCTCTCTCCAAGCCTGGTGACTCCAGAAGAATTTTGAGGTTTTTGACCACAAGTCTGGAGCCTGCTGGCAATAAATGGCATGCACCTGTCTCAAAGGGGAAAAAGGACCCTTGAGCAGGAGATAGCAGGTCTTATTGAGAGAACTTTAAACTCAGTGTGAAAGGGAAAAGGAGTAAAATCAGGATCACTGCAAATAAGCCTAGGATGCACACCACTCTTTGAGGGACAATGTATTAGTGATGCCTTTCAGTCTGCTGAAATAATAATAAAGATAGGGTATGATGACCCATGTAGCAGCAAGGATGCAAGGTTGCAAGATTTCTTGATGTGAAATCCATGGAAACTCCTGAGAATGGTCATACAGGAGTTACAACTTCTCCCATGAAAAGGCAACAGGATTGATAACTGATCTGATGTGCCTCTACACAAATGCATGCAACAGGAATAACAGAGAAACTGAAATCCGTGATGCAGCAAGAAAATTGTGACCTCATTGCCATCACAGAGATTTGGTGTGATGACACAACTGTGGTGCTACATTGAACAGTTGTTATCTCTTCAGAAGGGATAGACAAGGATGGAAAGGTGGTGGGGTGCCCTGTGCTTTAGGGATTCTTGACTGTCTTGAGCCTAATGATGTTGATGAGAGGGCTGAGTGTTTATGAGTAAGAATCAGGGGGAAGGCCAACAGGGCAGATATCCTGGTGAGAGCCTTTCAGAGACCACTCAGCCAGGATGTAGAGGCAGAATAGCCTATAAGCAGTTAGCAGAAGTCTTGTGATTGCTAGCCCTTTTTTCTTTTTCCTTCAACTTACCAGATGTCCTAGTAGAGGTTCCTGAAGAGTGCACAACATAACTTCCTGACACAGCTGATGAGCTAGCCAAATAAGGAAGGTACCTTGCTGAACCTGCTCTTTGCATATAAAGAAGTGTATAATGTATATAAATAAAAATGATTGGTTATTTCAGTGAGATCATGAGCCATATATTTTGTCAAATGTTTTTCTTGTTTGAATTTCTGCCTGAATATATCTGGTTTTGGGTTTTTTTTTTTGAGCAAAGCCTTCCATTTGTTTGTATGACATAAGACATTGATGTAAATTTAATTGTGAATTTTAGTACCTTCCTTAAATTGAAATATGTATTAGCAGTATAGTGCAATGGCATAATATATTGCAGAAAACTCCCAAGAATATTTACTCAACTTTAGTTATTACAAGAGAACATGGGTCTACACTATGCCGAGAATCTCTTACATTATACTATGTACTTTAAATTGTATTTACATCCTTAAAATGGAAGCATTTAATATCATCTGTGATATATTCCACAGCTGTTATGGTGGAGCTCTTTAAATGAAAGCCTTTTCTTTTACTGGTCCACAAGAATTGACATTGAAGGGCTAGAAAAAACAGTTGTGAGCTTCACATATTCACAGCACTGTTCCTCAGCCATTCTTAGAAGTACACTTGATTCAAGGAATGTGTCCATGCTGACCTTTACTCTGTTCTTCTTTTTAATATGTGATACATATAACTTAAAGAATACTAGAAATAAAATATACCCTCAATAATGCAACTAGCCAGAGAGTTTTGTGTGTGTGTGTTTGAAATTTTCTGACCTCTGTATGACTTCACTTTAAGCTTGCCAGTAATTAAGTTAATCTTGTTAGGCAACTTAAATGCTACAGCTTGAACTAATTCACTTTACCCAAGCTCTATAAATTGAATTTATGTATACGGACTGTCTTGATTATCACCTAAGACTGATCAAAAATTTTCACCATTCAGATTGTAACTGAGCTGGTCATCCACATTGAAATACTAGGAAATTTAAAACCAAGGAAAAAAAAAAAAGCAAATCCAAACAAGAAAAAAAAGAAAACCAAAACAAAAACAAAACCACCAACAACAAGAACAATAACAGCAAAAAAACAAAACCAAAAAAACCCACACATAAATGGAACATATACCTTATCTTCATCTCTCTTTTTTTCTACTCAGAATTTCAAAGCTATTTAGATATTCAGGTATCACACTTCCATTAAAACCATTATTAAGCTAGTATTTGTCTCAGAAGCTGAACCAATTTTAGCCTTCCAATCCAGTACTTCATAGGATAAATAATATTTCAGAAGACTAATGCACAGTATAAGTTTTTTAAATGTTGAGCTCAAGAACCAGAAAAAATTGCAAGGGTGCTCTAACATATCCAGTGGCCCTGGAAGAAAATATAAAATAAGTAGATATTATTTTAGATACCATCATGATGCGTTCTTATTCTTTACAGAATATAAGTGCACCCATATTATATCAGTTATTTTCTTCTCAAATTGGCTTTAGCAATCTTTAGCTTTAAAATTTAGCATTCCCCCACATTCAGGTCAATTTTATGAGTACTACAAATGATTCTTGCTTTATGCACAACAATCTCTTTAATCACCCCATGTATCAGTGAAGCTTCATAGCCCAAGTGGTAGACATATTAGAGCTGGAGAACTGCTTTCACCAGAGATGTCAAAATACAGCTTTCAGATTCCCATTTTTCTCTGGTTGTTTATGAAGACCCCATATTTTTTAAAAAAGGAAAACTCTTTTTCTTCTATTCTTTGTTTGATTGCTGCCTGGTTTAATGAACTTGTAAATACAGGTTTTTTGCTGTATTTTCCTGCATTTGATCATCATTTGAAAAGGAACAAGTGAAAATTTTCAACTTTTAAAGTTTTTTAGAAGTTTTGGCTTTCCTTAACCTTCCAGTTACTTTTCTTATAGGTGTTTAAATCTTGATTGAAGATACGAGATTTTATTGGGGGAAAAAATCTTCCTAGATTGTGTTTCTGGATCAAAAAAGGAAAAAAAAGGAAAAACAAAAGAAGAAAAAAAAAAGGATTGGGAAATTTCAGTTACCAGATCACATGTATGAAAAATATTCTCATCTGAAAAAAGAAAAAGGTGGGCTGCAAGCATTGTTATGTAGCTTCATACCAGAGTCTAAATGAAGCAGTCCAATGAACTAGAAAAATCAATGCTAAATTTGGTGGGTAATAAAAATGAGGAAATTAGGTTAATGAGAATCTTTAATGACATAATTATTACTTACTTATTGAGAATAAATGTTTTTTAAGTGATTATGAACTTGTATGACCTACACTAGAAGGGAGAAAGGGAAAAAACCCATGAAGTTAATAGAACATATTTTCAGGCTGTGCTGGAATTTTTAGAATTTTTTTTTTAGCAAACATTTATGTTTAGATTTTCCTTTAGCATTTATTTTTAGATTTCTTTTTTTTTTTTAGCAAACATTTATGTCATACCTGCCTATTTTCTTTCAGGTAATTTTCTATTTCTCTTCAACTTAGTTATGAAAATCTCAATAGCAATTACTTACTACAATGGCAATACTACTAAGAAATTTAACATACAGCATAACTATCCAGCTGAATTTTACTATTACTACTGAGGTAACTTCAATAAAAGTACAAAAATTGTGTATAAAATTGACTGCAGTAAATTTAGTCGGTTTGCATTAACAAAGTCCTGTGAAATACTGGATTTTTAAAAATGTAGTCATAGATGACCAAAAGAAAATACATAAATGCTAGTACTTAATGAAAAAATTATTTTGCAAATCCAGTTACTTAGATTCTAGATTGCAGGAAGCTGACAATTTCTCACTTTAATTCATATGTATTTGTGGTCTTCACAGTTTTAATGTGGTTCACATAAAGCAGTGACATCAAGGCAGACAGTTCCATCACCTTTGATATTGGTCTACCAGAAGTCTGAAGTGGTTTGGATGTTTCAAGATCCTTTAAGGTATCATTTAATAGGTGTTCATTATTGATACTTGGAAAATAATGAAAAAGAGCTAAAAGTTACTGCATATTTGCTTCTTTAGAAGTTGTCTTGAATTAATGAATTAATGAGAAGGGCAATATTGAAATAAGTACTTTATCCTGCAAAAAAAGTTATCAAGAAAGCAACTTTACCATGGTACTATATTTTTTAGTGCAGCAGTAAGTGGATTTTAAACATATTTATTCTGGATGATATAACAAGCTAGCAATATGAAATTGGAAGAATGATTTTCTAAAACCAAGAAGCGGTTTTCATTGATTTATAAGTTAGAGCACTGAAAACCAAAAAATTCTATTGATTATTTTTCTTAAGTACTTTTGCTTTACTGATGCTGATAGTAGCAACATTTTTACTCTGGCTATTAAATAGGAAATGGTCCTCTTGTATGTACTTTTTAGCATACAGCTGACTTGGATTATTTCAGAAGGATGATCAGAACAGGTAAAGTTACTAATTTTTCAGCTAATATAAAGTAAAAGATCTAAATGTGCAAAAAGTCCTAACTCAAGAAATTCCAGCACTTCTGTGTCTTTCAATTCTATTTCTTAATTACACAGTCCTTTGTTTAGTTAATTCAGGTCCAAAAAACTCTACATTTATACAAAGATTTGATTTTTATTGAAAATAATTTCCATTCCATGAGTATTGTGGCAAAAACTTATGAAAGAGGCTTTGTGTGAATTCTTTAAGCAAAAATTAGGAAATATACCTAAAATAATTGTTTCACTGTGTTTCAAAATTTCAAATGACTTTAAACTCTTCACATATATTTGGTATTGTGACTTACACTTTTAAAACAGTTGTGAAGGAATGTCTAAATTCTTTCTTGATTCAAATGACAAAATGCCTCTGGCTCTGAGAACTGGATTTTGTTTGTAAGAAAGTAAGATATAAACTCCAAGAACACTAATGTTACTAAGAGAAGCTGATTCTAGATATATGTTCCCTGTCACAAGCAGGTGTTTGGACTACTTTTCCATGTATTCTACATGTCTGATGACCCTTAACCATATGGGCAAAACACTAATGTTCAGGTAAAAAAACAAAACAAAGCTTCTTTTTACACTTCTTCATCCGGAAATTGTCCGTACAGACAATGATTAAAGATATCAGGCTCAGAATTTCTACTGTTCTATCAGTTGAAGATAGAGAGGGAAAGAAGGGCGAGAGATAACATTTCTGAATTAGAACTGAAGAACCTTCAAGTTGAAAGCAGTGACAGAGATCATATTTCTCTGAAAGATTAAAAATAATTATTAAAAAGTAATACGTAAATGAGTGAAACAAAAATAAATGTCTTATTTATAATAATCCTCTTTAGTCGGAATTAAAAGCACATTATTTTCCAAACAAAATAAAATTCCTACAAAAAAAGAGATGTTAATACAGCAAACTTGTTCCTATTGCATGTGCAACTGTAGTGCAAATAGTAAACAATGATCCACAAAGGTAATTTTTTTCTAGTAGCTTTACACTTAATGGCATGCAGATACAATGTGAAATTGAAATATATCACAAAATCAAAGAAGGTATTGAGAATAAGTGAAAAATTAAGTCCTTCCTTCTGTGAAGAACAGAGAAACACACAAACACTTCTTGTTTCTGAACCTTATGTTAAGAAGGGTTTTTCTATGTGCATTACAGAGGAGGTGATGTGTTACACTTTTGAAAGAGATAGAATTAGACAAGATGCAAATCACAACGGAGAACTGCTTGACCAGAAGGAACAGGAGAAAGCATCATAATGCTGAAGTATGGAAAGATTTGTCAGTCTGAACTAAAAATTGCGAAGGCTAACTGAAAATCTAAAATCTTCCCAAAAGGAGTTGTAAATTCAGTGTTGGGGTTTGTTTATTTGTTTGGGGTTTTTTGTTTTTCTTTTAAGAAAAATGGGCACAGAAAACATTCCATCTATATCTCTAAAAACAATGCTGATTTGAGTATGGTTGGTGTCTTTTATTTTTGACATGCTAGAGGTCTCGTCTCCTTCCCCCTCGATTAAACAAATGCTCTATATTGTGACAGATTTGCATTTGTTGTTTCTGTGGAGTCAGTCTGCATAGCTTTACATAATATTTCCAAAGAACATGATATTGAGAAGTGGAGAAGAATTATGTGAAACACCTTAGCAGAAAGATTTCCTCTAAAAGCACTCCTCTTTTAGGAAAGAACATACACATTTCTTGTATTTTAGAGATATTATATCTACCAAAAAAGCATCCTCTGCACACAAACCCTGTGGAATTCATTAATTAGAGAACCCTTGGGTTCACTATTAAACTTACTAAACAGGAATATATTTAAAGCCTTCCACCTTTTCATTTCTAAGTAATGTAAACCAAAATTAAGGAGCTGAATTGCTTCTGGCAGTTTGGAGTGGTTTCTCAAGTGTTATGTAAAAGGAAATCTTTCTTGCTTTCAAAAATCAACTTAAGAAATTAATTAGAGAATAAATTATCACTATTAAATACTTAGCTTTGCTAAACTGCTACCATAGTTGAGACTGGCTGAAGCAATGTGCAATAAAACTACACAAATAAAACTCATTTGTTAATTGTAGAAAGACAAAAAAATTGTCAATTTTTTTTTTACTCTTGTCACGGTTTGCCCCCATGAAAATATATGTTCTCTGGTGTCTGCTGTGAGATGTGACCAGGAATAGAGCAAAGCAGGCTCCAACTTAGGAATAAAGAAGAAAAACTTTATTAACCTACAACTA
>JAWWEY010000130.1:34552247-34563313 GCA_035582745.1 Loriotus luctuosus | reverse complement strand
CCATTTCCTCTTATCTCATCTCTATCTCTCTTCTCATTCAACTCCAGGAGGATCAGCATTTGTAAGGTTTCCATCATGTAAGAAAAGGGTTAAAAATCTCAGGCTCTGCCTGTCCAGAATTCCCACAACTGCCCTGCTGGGCACCTTCTCGCTGCACCCCCCCCTTCTCCTTCTCGGCCAGGGTGGCTGCCTGATGCCTCTCAGTGCTCCTCCACCCTTCCATCCTGCAGGGGCCTTCACCTCCATCTCTGTCCAGGGCTCCCCCCGGCTCACCTCACCTGGCCACATGGCTTCCCCTCCCCCGCCCAGCCCACAGCCAGGCAGGGGAGCTCTGACCTCTTTCATCAACGGGTAACCAAGAGAGCTTCTCCCTGGGAGTTCTCTGCTTTTAACCCCCCCTGTGTTCTCAGAGGCCTATCCATGTCTTCAGTGGCCACACCAGGTGCCAATATTCAAATCTGAGCGCCTATTTGTTTGACACAGCATCCCAAAAAGCTCACTTCCTTTTCAAACCAGGGCGACTCTATGTACCAAAAAATCTTGCTTTTCTTTTTTCTTTGAATCATATTTATATGTGTCTCCATGTAGACAGATTTTTTTTTATAACTTAACTTACTAAGTCCAACTAAGGCAACGAAGTCCTTACTAAGTCCTTACAGTTTTTCAGACATGTCTGTAAAAGTTACACTTTCTTCTATTCTGTTTAAAACATAGAGAAATATGTCAGTTTTCCTTCTCTTCTGCCAGTGGCAGAAGAGAATGATCAAAGCAAAACCACTGAAAATGATCAATGCAAAACCATCCCTGAAGACCCTAAGAAACCCTCACTGAACAAGATAAAGATACAGGGGCTTGTCTCAGGTCAGCAAATCAAATTCATAAAACATAAACACTCTCTTGAAAATAATATTTGGATTAAATTCTGTCCTCATCTACATGACAATACAATTTTCTTTTAGATACCCATATGCAAGCAAACATCTGTTTTTATAATAATAGCCTCCCGTTAAAAGTTCTATTTGATCTTTATTGGGAAGTCATAGAGATCCTGAACTCAAAAGTCACTGGAAAAAAATGGAATAAAAAAATATAAAGATAGTTGTTGTGTGTTGCATTTTTTGTATTTCTTCCATGGTTAAAGAAGTCCCTGAAGGGACTGGAGTACCCGGAATATTTTTGTACCCATTACAGGTATCCAGCTTGCAGGATTGGGATAGATAGGTGCCTCCCTTTGCCTACAAATCTAGTTTAAAGCCCCCTTCACTAGTCTGGCAAATTCCTGACCAATATATTTTTCCTTTCTTTTTCTGATAGAAACCCTTAGCCTGCAGTAAACCAGGCATATCAAAGTAAGTTTCATGGTGTGAGTGACCTTGACTACCACCATTGCTCTAACCATCTGTTGACCTGATCTATTGTCAGATTCAGCTGGTAATTTCCTCTCCTTTGACTTGGAGGATTGACAGAAAAATACTTGATCCCCAGAGCCTTTTACCAACATCTCCCAGGGCTCTGTAGTCTCAGTGTTTCTCAGACTGCTACTGGCTGTATCCCCTGTCCCCACATGAAAAACTACATGTGGGCACATGTGGGTAACAGTCAGTGGGTTTTACTAGGCTTAACAGCTTCTCAGTAACATCCCTGATCTGGGTTTCTGGAAGGCAGCACACTTTTTTTGAAGGTGTGTCAGGCCGATGAGTGCCTCTGGGCCTCTAAAAGTAGAGGCACCCACTACTACCATCCACTGCCTTTTGTTGTTTGAACTAGTTGTTAATTTCAGTATTTGTGGAGCAGATTGGACTGCTGTGGTTTTCTCAGGCTGTTCTTCCAGTATGATGAATGCTCTCATTAGCCTGCAGAGCTACAATGTGACTCTGGGTGGGGGGGGGGATGTCCAGCTTAGTGGAAATTCAAATCTTTTTGGAGAAAGTCCCTTCCTTTAATTAGTTCCTTTCTTCTTCCTTCTATGTTTTTGTTTGGTTTTTTGCCCCACTTCTTCCCAATCCCCTGTGTTAATGCTCTCCCTCCTTTCCATGTGTTCCAAGGGATAAATTTTTGGCTTTTCCTCAGTGGGATACGGTCCCCCTATCACTGAGCTCAGAACCAGCTCTCCCTCTCAGCCTCCATGGTATTTTTGTCCTCTGCTTCCTGCAGCTCCAGCTGTTGCTGGAGGTCCTTCACAAGGCCTTGCCCATTACAGTTCCCATCATTGAACAATTTCTCTCACATTTGCTTGACCTTTCTGAGCTCTGGCATCAAGTTGAGTAGACTGTCCACCGAAACAGGAATGGTCTTTGCTGTCCTCCATCATCAGTGACAACGTCTGCATTTATTGCAGTATGAGACCAGGACAGCTCCATGTTGACGTGGGAGATCCATCTGAGTCACTGAGTTCCGCCTGACAGTGACTTGTGACCAAGTACTTTACTACTTACCTAACAAATGACATGGATAATATTATTTATTTACGCAAATATACGGTCCGTTTTCTTACTTAAAAATTAAATATATAAGTTTATCTATTTATGTGAATAGTTCCATCTATTCTAGAGACACAAAAAAATTCTGCTATGTTTATGTCTGGAGCCAAGTTACTGAACTTTAAACTAGGCCTTAGGGTCTTTAATAGCTAACACAGGTTCTTAAGGCACTTAAATTGTATTTCTGCTTACTTAAAACTATAACTTATACTTCCACTTACTTAAACCTACACTTCTCATTCATATATATGAGGCTTAATCTATCTTAATTTCTCTAAAGGCTTTAATTCAACTCCTGCATTCATTTCTCTCTCTGAGGAGCTCAGAGAGGCTTGCATTCCAACATTGTTCCACAATTTTATGTTAAGAGATTTTATATAAATTAGAATGCGGAAAGTGAGAAACTAAAATCCAAAGCATTTATAAATTGATTAATAAAGAAACAGGATTTTAATGTAGCATGAGAAAAAAAAATTAAAGCGGAGACAGCATGTCTATCATGGGAAACAATAAGTCAAGCTTTATATAACACTTTATCATCAGACATTAACTTAAAAACAGTCTCACCACAGTTTAATATTGATGAAACTGGCCTAAGTATTAGGCAAACACTTAGACAAACTGGTGATATTATGAGTGGCCGTGTGCCTAAAACATGTCTTATACCAAGGCTATGAGAAAACATTCTGTGTTTGTATGGATCAGATTTAAATACAATAAAGAAATTTGTGGGGGGGGGAGAAATCATATACCAATAAGTTGTAAAGCTCAGAACTGGCTAGGAAACCTTTAAAGGGTTCTCTCACCTGATTGCCTGCAGTTCTCTCAGCTTGAGAAATTTGACCTCTTTCATTTCTTGTATGGTCACAGCTTCCCGTTTCAAAGATGTGTCAAAAGCTCTTGGATCAGTGTGGTCAAATGTTGCTCTACTGTTAATCTGTGACAAGTTTAGGTTCATGAAAAACGGAGCATGCAGCAGTGCAGTGTGACTAGTCACTAGGATTGCCAGTCCTCTTCTGGAGCAAACACTGATGTGCCACAGTGAGTACAGGATTTTTGCCTGTGATAGTACAGCTTAAACCCACTTAATTTTTGAGGCAACATGTGGAGAAGTAAGAGTTGGAATCTGAAAATTATCATACTTCAATAAAATCACTCCAGTCCAGCTGAGAACATAACAATTTAAATGCTGATCTTGAGTTGCTGTCATAAGCACTTGGGCACACTTTTTTCCCAGTATAGAATGAAATATTTATCTAAAAAGTAATTAAAAATTTTATACCATGAAATAAGGGTGAAAAAATTCAAGTTATCCAAAGAAACTTAATAAACAAGACAGAAATTCTCTAAGATATATTTTATATGAATACTTTAAATTATATACCTGGAGGATTGCAAACTGTTCTTTCTGTAAAAAGTGAATAGACACTATTCCTTGTTTATTATGAAGACCTATTTCCTTCTGTTTTTACAATTCAAGTTTGTTTTCATATACTTTTTAAATGTAGACAATAACGACTGTTTCAGATTAGGTCTGGTTTTTTACTGTAAATAATTATCCATTATGTAGTTCTTCATAGCAACTTCGTTCTACAGTTGCACTAATTTACGGCAGTATCTCTTATCAAGTCTTAATTGTTTGAAGCTTGGTTTGAAACACAGGTGTCTGCTAAGGAAGGCAGAAGTCTACCTTGGAATGGAAAATGTAAATCCCTTCACTCCAAATTATTATAATTTTTGACATTAGGGGGCTCTCAGGCAAAGAGGTGAGGATAGAAATAACATTTCTTTAGTGGTGTGTATCATAAAGCAAACAAACCCCCACAGCTGCGGCACCGACACCAAACAGGACCCGGGGCCCAGTCCCGGCCTGCTCGGCCGCGGGCCCTTTCCCTCTGCTGCAGTTCCGGGCACGGCCAGCAGGGGCGCTGCTGCTCCCGGGGCGGGTGCGGTGATTCCCCTGTGGCGCGGGCTGGAGAGGGCGCGGTGATGGCGGCTCGGCTCGGGAGCGGAGGGAGGGAGGGAGGGAGGAGACGCTTCGCCTCTCAGCCCTGGGGCAGCTGATCCCGGTGCCCCAGCAGGACTCTGAGGAGCACCAAGCCGGGACGGCAGGAGTGTCGCCAGGCAGGGGCAGCGAGGCTGCAGATCAACGAAAACTCGGAGCAGTGCTGAAGAAGCGGCAGGGGCAGGGCAGGGACGAGGCGAGCTCAGGATCCCGGGCACCCGAGCAGTCGGGGATGGGTCCCTATTTTAGTGAGATAAGTAATAATAAGGTCAGTTCAGTGACTGCTCTCACGAGCAGAGGCTCACCCCATGGCAGAAGAAGGAGCTCTGGGCTGGGCTCTGGTGGTGGCAGCGAATTCCCTTCCCCAAGCAACAGCTCTGACTATCCTCCTCCAAAGCCAAGTAAGAAAGAGAGAGAGAAAGAGAAAGAGAGCAGCTGCCCCAGCTCCGTCCCTTACCTGCCCAATTCTCGGAGAGAAACTCCCAGATAAGATAAGTGCAACCAGAACCAGATGCCCTCCTCCCCTGAGCTTGGCCACTTCTTTTGTTTTAAGTACTCTAGTCATTAGTGTTTCCTAGCAACTTATGGGAAAATATTCCTGAAGTATAAAGGAACGAAATGAAAGAAACCTAACCCCCAACGGCCTATTACGTGCTCCGTGATTTCAAAAGTTTGGTGGTCCCTATAAGAAACGTAAAAAATTGTTTAGAAGATCCTTTACCCTCTAGCATTACTTATGATACTTTTTTTTTTTCTCCAGTGCAGTTCAGTCCTTATTCTTGAGGAATTAGATAGATATGTTATGTGTTGCTGGTTTTCTAAATTATATATGAATACAAGATATGCCATGGCAGAGAATGTAATTACACTGGTGGCAAGTGTGATAAATATGTTACAGTGTTGGCTTTCACAATTGTTAGAGTGAATACTATGTGGTTTATAATGTTGACTTTTGTAAGGGAAGTTTTGCTAAATTTTATAGTTCTTTTAATGCAAATGTTGCGTTGTGATACCAGTGTTGGTGAAGAGTTGTTGTAAGGTTAACATTTAACCAATGAATCAAAACTTGTTGGATATATCAAAAAGCAACAAATGATCACCACTCGGACCACTGCACATGCTTTAAAAAGGTGGCACAAAGGAGGAACTATGTTAAAATGTGTGAATATGTATGACCATTTATGAATATGTAGTTAGTGGATGCAATACCAGGGTATATAAGGGATGTTGCTGTGTCAACTGCTGTGCCTCTGGCTGTAGCTAAGCACCCAGTGCTGTTCTTTTGCTTTGTTGACTTTGTACCCTGTTTTCCCTTATTAAAGTTTCTTTAAATTTTAACTGAGGAGGGGACTTTGTTTCTCTCAACAAGAAATAATAGCATACTTACCATATGACTTACCACGGTCAGTTTCACAGTAACTCCTGATAATCTCCTGATAATATTTTATTTATTCCATAAAATGGAGTTAAAAGTAGACAATTTGTTTTGAGGGGAAAACCTCAACCTTTGATGTTCCTTCCATACTTCACTTCCACTACATCCTACTTATCTGTAAACAGAACCAATTACATGATTGTAAAAAAACACAAACCTGAGAGGAAAAATTATGTAGTCTTTCTATACACATTTATAATAATTATATGGTAATGTATACAAGATCAATAAAATGTGCACTCCCATATGATACCTTTTATCATTAGTTTCCTAGGTTAAAAAGGTTGCAATCACCATGTTTTTAATGCAGCCTGCAGTGGACGAAAGACATAGAACACAAGAGGCAAGCCTATTATCAGGTTAGGAAGAAGACCAGGTAGAACACTGTGCTTAAGTTAATTAGGTAATGCTAGTCGGACGCTCTAAAATTTAAAACAGAGTAGAATTTTTCTTCACATACTGGGATAGAGATAATGACATTTTAAGTTGCTGTCTCGTATTGTTTTTTCTCCACTCTGTCTGCATGTGCCCTGATTTTATTGTTACACAGAGCAGACAGAAAAGTCACTTCCATCAAGATGATGAATAGTGTGGCAAAGTGGACTTCCTAATAAGGTTTGTACAAGAGAAAACAGGAGCTTATCTTCACTCCATGAGGGGACCTCTTAGGCATTGCTACTCTGGAGAATCTAGAAATGATCAGTCATAATCTCAACTGCATATTGTGGTAGCAATTGGGAAACATCCTAGTGTCTATCTACATTGCCCTCCTACTTACTCAGGCACTAGCCTTTAGTGCAGAAATTTTGCTTACAGCGCAAGTCAACTGTATCTTACAATAACACAAAAAAATTTAAATATTTGTTGCTGAATCTAATGAAATGCTGTCTTGAGCTTAGTACCAGACATAACCTTTTTGAGGCCTTATGTGTATATAGCTACTGCAGAAAGTGAGTTCTTCAGAGCTAGTACTGCTTCAGCTGACCCTGAAGTGGCTGTAAGTCTTCGAGTAGAGAAGCCAACCTCTACCGTCCTCCAAAACACCTACCAAGAGTTCAATTAACAATAATTCAGCTGAACTGGTGATAAGAAAAATGGGAACTTTTGTTCTAAATGTCTAACATGAGAACAAAGTTTAGACTGTCTCAAAGATGCAAACGAATGCACTGTTAGCAGCGTTGACAGGAAAATCAGGGATGTAGGTAATTTTTTACACCCTGAGGCAACAGAATTGTTTTAGGAATGATGAGATTTGTGTTTTCCTTGGGGAAACTTCAGGTGACAGTTAAAAAATGCTCATAACAGGCTGACTGTGAAAGAAAGCCACAGAGCCCTTCTGTGGAATTTAGAGTGCTGTTGCAATGAATCCCTCAGCAAGCAAAAATACAGACTTAGTGATTGTTAATTTGGTATTTACTATTGATCTATGTGCAGAGCAAGTATGCAGAAAGGCATATTGATAGTGATACTAGGATGTTTTGTAATAATTTTAATAATGTCTACAGGTGGGGACTATAATCAGAAAATATTTTAATGAGTAGTTTAGGCCCCACATGTTTTACTTTGTTAATATCTCTTTCTGTCAAACTTATTAGAGAAGGATTATAAAGCTCAGATAAAGCATGCTGTTAAAAGCACAGCAGGTATACACAGCTGGTGTAGAATTGGGTTTTTAATTCAATAAGTATACTGGCCAGTAGGATAAAAGAGCCATCTCAGGTTGACACTGTTATCCACACTAACTTATATGCAAGCAGAAAAAGAAGTAGACTAGCCTCAGGTACAAGAAATGAGTATATCACAACTCAATATTTTAGTAGACAGTTGTAAGAAACAAGGAGACTCATGGTGATAACTTGGAGAGAAAATTTGAAATATTCAGTATAAAATGCATTTGAGAAGGAAAAATATCCTTTATTTTTAAAAGGAAAGCAAATATCTTTCTACTTCAAAGTAGCAGATTTTCTTTTTTGGTAATGAGTTATAAGAGGGTGTTAGGTTTAGCTGTATCCATATTTTGTATTCACAGACCAGACGATCTGGTATAACATATGCTACATTCTTTCCCTGGATAGTATAGTAACTAAACTAATTTACTCTTCTAGAAGCATAGAACTGATTTAATTCAGAATATAACCTGAAGCAATTCCAACAGTTTCATGTTGCCCCATACTATATCTTGCTGCTTCATTGAATATAATTTTTCATTTTTGTGCACTGCATTTACCAGGAAACTGAAGTTCAGAAAATTGCTAGTGACTTTTTTTTTCTGGTGTTCTATTTACTGTGCTTCAACCACTAATGCAAACGGTTCATACAAAGCATGTATTTATTTTTACAAAGTTGTATACACATCTGAGCATGCTAATCTTTTCTTTACAGCCACCAGAGCAAGTCAGCAACATAATGCAGCTAAATTAAAACTAGCAAGACAAAATTGTGAATATAACCTGCAGTTTAACCTCAGACTTATCCTCAGGAGAGGGTTTACTTTTAATACTTGCAGGCAAAACTGTGGGGTTCTTTTAACAAATGAAATTTTAGAGAGATTATATAACTTTTGCATTCATGACAACTAGAAAGCAGGCAAAATCCTGGAACAGATAATCCTAGCACCTTGCCTGCTTATGAAGAAAAATTTGATGATAATTAAATACTTTTTATCAGGGAGTAGAGAAAGTTCTTGCTGAGTGACCGAGTTTAAAATTCTGCAGAGAAGACAAGCGGTTCTCAGTACACAGTTCAACAATGCAATTGTAGCAATGTTGTTTTAGTCTGTAGAAGTGGAGCAGAATAAAACTCTTCTTGATAGAATGATCAAAAGATGCAAGTACAGTGACTGTAAATGTTCACCTATACATCATGAATTTAGGAAGAATGCCAAATTAATTCTAGAAAAATAATGTCTGTAACTGTTGGTATAGGTTTCACTGTACTGTTTTTAATCTGTGTGATTGAAATGTTAGCTGGTTCATTAAGAAGGTCAGGTTTTTTTAGAAGAGAAGAAAAACCTCTATCTACCAGAGTGAATTAAACTCGATCTTTTTCCCATATAGCTTTTTCCCATTTCTAGCCACCATATGTTTTCTCCAGTAGTTGAAACATTGTTTCAAACACATGTTGTTTGTGTTCAGGTGGGTATGTATCAGAGGCAAATAATAATCGGTGTGTTAAGAAGACTGATGAATGTCAACTTCCAGACTTTTAAGAAAAGATTTCTTCAATTAATAGTCTTTAAGAATACCTTCGTGCTAATGGTTAATTCCTATCCTAGTTCTCACTGCACATGCAGAACCATTATCCTTAACAGTCATGTTCTAAATTAGTGAGTGTACACCACCAAAAAATGCACAAAAAACAAGAAGTAGTCAGTCATATGGATTGTGACTGAGATTTCTGCTCCAGTTGCCTATTCTGAGTTCCTCACTGACCTCATGCACCCATATTTCTCTTTTAGGATGGTTTTTGGGACACTCTCTGTTCTGATCCCTGTGGCAGGAGTTGAGATCTCACTAGCTCCAGAGGCTGGCACCATAAGCCAGGTGCACCTGCACCCCCAGTCTAACTCCAGCTGTTGAAGGTGCATCTATTCACACAGCCAGTACCACTTAGTCCCAGCAGCACACACAGACACAGAAGAGAGATGCACATGCTGACCAAAGCATTTTATACTTCACTATCCCCTTTTACACCCATTTCTGCCTACCTCGACTTTTTTTTCCTCCCCTGTCCCTTTCTCCTGCACAGTCCTCTATCAGTTTGCATAGTCCTACTGGCCTCCCAAGCTCCTGGACCCTCAGGTTTGTATCCTTGTCAGCAAAGCCCCTATTTGTTGCAGTTCCTTGGCAGCCCATTAGTCAGTGTGTTGGACAGTTTTGATTCTTGCCTTTATCTCCATTATATTTACCTGTCACTTTTTTGTGTCTGTATATTTTGCCCATGGCTTCTCCCTTTTCTTTGCCATCCCCTTTGTTTAAGTGCTCAGTCTGATGTTCCTCCTGAAATAAAAATTCCCATGTCCCGGTACCCTTACATATGGGCACACATTATGAGATTTGGTCATTTTGTCTACTTTATCATTTTGTCTGCTTTGTTGATCACTTTTGGGACTCTGTGTGTTCCTGTTTATGTCTTCCTACTTTACTTACTTTCCCTTTTGCACTGAAAAGGTCCTTGGCTAGATACCCTAGAGGAACCAGACACCTGTTTTTACATAAATTTAAAGCATTTAAAATCCAACACATACATCTTATAGAACAGCAGACAATGAAATGGAAGTTATTTTTATGGTATGGTGATGAAAAGACCTATCCATTCCAGTAGTAATGATTTTATTTAGAACCACTTTTATAGCAAAAAGGACTTTGGATGATATTTAATGTAGTTTAGGGTAGATGTTGAATATCAGAAGGCAGGGTTTATACTGATGTTATGGTTTGGTAATAATTTTAATTTTACACATTCTAAGCAAATGCAATGGTCTTTAGTTATTGTTTATTACATATTTTTCAATAAAGTCCTCTTTGTTGTAAAATCAGAAATATTGAGTTAAATATTTACTTTCATCTAATAAAGATTGGAATAATTTCTTAATTCTCTAGAATTTTCACAGGAAGGGAATGCTATTTTCTATTATTTTCTAATCACCTCTATCCAAGTACATATTGTTATAAGAAATGCCTGTGCAGCATGTGTCAGGATATTTAAACAAAAATGAAAAATTCATTAAAAACCTGGCAATAGAAACCCAATATTTAGATTCTGGAATTTCAAGTGCACAGAATCAAACATTTTAATATGGGATTTGGGTTTTTGCTGCATGCTATGAAGGCACTTAACTTACAATAGAGTAGTATTGCTGGCACTCTGATGACTTTATGAGATTAATATAATCAGAAAGAAGGCAAGTTTTAACAAGCTCAGTGCTATTAACACGTCTATTAATGTTGATAAGAAATGCCAGACTGCATTGTGGAAGACTGAGGAGCTGGCCACTTTTGGCAATGTCATAGTGGCCAATGAGTGTCTTTTTGAAAGGGTTTCTGGCTGTCATTTACTGTCAGAGTATTTGACTTACCTATTCTTTCCGGAAAACAGTGTAGAACCTTAGATGAAAAAGTGATAATTTATCCACAAACCTTTTAAT
>JAWWEY010000130.1:34514822-34538285 GCA_035582745.1 Loriotus luctuosus | reverse complement strand
TCTTTTGTAACTCTTCACATTCATAGTTGGTTCTTTCATTGTGCAGAGCTGGACAAAGGCCGTCTCCTGGTTGATAGCCAGCATTGATCGAATACGGGGAAGTCGTATTCACATGTATCTTCCTGGCAACTTCGACTATCTTGATTGATGTTATCTGCAGGATGATGATCGCTCTTAGGCGGTTTCCGATGACTCGAGAAACCGGTGATCATCGCGTTGGGTGCATCTATTCTTGGGCTAAAGTGCCACTTGTTATCTAGCCGACTACAGGAATTTTGGAGTTTGAATAGACATCCGCCTCTTGGGCTGCTTGTGGTCAGAGACTCCTTTGGGTTTCACAATTTTTATAAAATACATTCTTTGATAGCATGAATTATTTCTAACATATATTACAATCCCTCCCCTTTAATATCATCGCATTAATTCATGCTCCCTCTATATCCCAAAATCACTAATATCTATTTATTTCTTACTTCTACCCTTCACCTTTGAGGGTCTACAAAGAGAAACTTTATTAGATTCTTATTCCATGTTCTCCTTGTGGGATTCCCTGATAACCAGTATACGTGCTCGTATTCGTTTTGACATGTTTTTCAAATTTTGCCAAGACTTCGGCAGCATTGCTTGCACACTTTCTCTCTCCCAAGCTTATGACCTTGCATGTGTTGTTTCCAGAAGCCAACTCCGGGTCCATGGGTACTATAGCTATCTGCATACCCTGTACCATAGAATGAATCAGTCTAATAAAACAAGGAATTATTCACGGGAGAAATAGGATTCCTGCTACTGAACACAGCACAAAGAATATTATTTTGTTCCACCAGGCCCCATCAAATAATCTGTCCCACCAGGATAATTGTAAAATCGAATTCCATTTTTGAACAGGGACATGGACCACCTTCTTAATTTCGGCTGCCAATCCTCTTATGGTTTCCCCATAATCATCAATTTCGATACAAGATTCCAATTCATTGAATTTTCCACAGACTCCCCCTTCTTCGGCCAACAAATAGTCTAAAGCTATCCGATTCTGGCACACAAATGCTCGTACCTGGGTGTGCTGCCGATTTAGTAAATCCAGGGCCTCTGAAGTGTGATTTGACACAATTTCCACCACTGCCTGCAACCTGATCAGCCGGTGCAGTAGATAAATTGGAGTCCTATATCCATAGCTTCCGTCTTGAGCCCATGTGGCCGACCCATAATAATCAATTATTCTTGCTGCCGACCACTCTTCTTCCCGCCAAGTTTGCCTGCCACTTATGACAGGTATCATTTTCTTCAGGCTTCTTCGCTCCCTCCTCAGGGTCTCATACAAAGGAGACCCTAGTAAGTTAGTTTTTGTTTGGGGGAGAGTGAAGAAGACTGGCCAGATCACGCCCAAAGTTCATGATCCTTTCCACCTTGGAGGCAACTCACTGTATGCTTTCTTTCCGCACATCCAATAAATTCCATCTGGGGCTTTCCATCTAATGTTAGTTTTCCCTGGGTCTCCCCAATATTGTCTCACACCCGCCAAGGATTGGGAAGGATTGGCTCCAGGACTTTTGACCCAGAAAAGTCCTATTTGTCTGTTCCATTCTGTGGGAACTCAGCACATCACTCCAGATGTCCAGAGTTGCTGAAGACCCCTCCAGGGGGCTCGGAGATCCTGGCATGCTGCCCGGAACACCTGGTGGCTTGACTTTGATTCTTCTAGCGAATTACCAGCTTGGTATGGGGATTTGAAAGTCACACGAGTTTGAATGGTGAAATTACAGGGTGTTCACAGGGTGAAAATATAGATTTTAAGATTTTTGGTATGTGGGTTATGGGGACAAGATGGAGGAAACAGGGCGTGTCTCGTCCTTCTTCTTTCTTCTTCTTTTTCATGAAGCCCCAAAAACAGATAGCCTTCAGGAAATAATGGGTTAAAACATAGAATGTGAAGCAGTTGAGGAGAGCCATATTTAGGAAACCACCTAGGGCAATAAATTGGCTAAAGCATGGAACACAATGGCAAGAAAGGGAGATAGGAGCAGGGAATTGATGGGCTAAGCATGTCTGGAGCCAACAATGTCAAGCTGACCCAAAGAATCCTGCCAAGCCATGGGGACCGAGCCAAGTACACCGAGAATTGCCCAAATTAGGGAAAGAGTTCAAAAGTTTAACTGAGGAAGAGTCACAAGACGACCCCTGCCCATGGAGGAAGGCACAGGAACCCCCACCAGATGAATCCCCAAAAAGAAGACTCCACCTACACCACGCCTACACTCCGCCTCTATATGAGTATGCATGTAAAGATATGACTATGCATGTAATATGATGTAATCTTGTATTCAACACTGTATAAAAGACCTGCCTTTGTACTGGCTAGCTTAGAAATCCATTTAGTGATTTCTCCGACGCGTCGCTAATAAATACCTCCTGCCTGATTGACTTAAACTGAGTCTCTGAGGCAGTTATTCTCGCCTTTTGGGGCAAAATCTGGAATCATTTCTATTCAACCACCTGTTTCTTGCTACCCTATGTATGTACACACATGGAGGAAGCTTTTGAAAGTAAAAAATGATTTTTACATACAAGGTTTTCTCAAGGTTTTTACTTTGAGAAATTATGAATTTGAAACAGTAACTGTGAATAATAAGTTAAAAGCTTTGATTTTTTTTTTACCTGAAGGTTTTCCTGGGAATAATGTTTTATTCAGTGCACTTGAATATTGATAGTTTTATATGTATAATCAACTACTGATAGTGTAATTTGCCAGATAAGATTTGCTTATATTCTGATTTTTAGTAGCCTATAAAATTTTTGAAATTGGCCTTGGTGTCACCATATTTTCACATCTGCTCTTTGTTGAAAGATGAAAATTAGAAAAAGAATTTTAAATTTGTGAATTTCTTTGGCTGACCATGCAATTCCAGGTAGCTCATTGTCTATTGAGCCTAAACATGCAGAAAAAACTCACAAAATTTGAAATTTAAAAGTAATTATGGTTCTGTAAAGGACATTATATTACATGTGACACTACAGATATGTAAGCATGGCAAAATAAACTGGCAGTTAGCTGAGAAGGTGTTAATTTTTTTACATATTTCTGAGGTAAATTAAAAAGACAAAGTATGCCCCAGATGTGTTAGTCACTATAGATTATTTTTGCAATCTATATGGCTTTCTAATAGCAGTGGTGGTGTCCCCTTAAGACATGGAATAAACCTTGACTTTGCTGTCATTAAGTATTTTCCACTATTCTTTTTCCCAGAATATATTGAGATGACTTTGAAATGTTAAATAGTAGAAAGACAGAAAACTTAATAAAAAATTTGAAAATAAGTCTTATAACAACTCATATCTGACTCAGCTGTCTGGTTTATATTGTGAATATTCTCCTGTGACTCTTATTGTAATTCTAAAGCCAGTAAGTCTGCAGTGCTTTTCACAGGTTCACAGCTGCCTCCTGGGAAGACAGCTGAATTCAAAAAGGAAAGAGAGACAAAAGACTTACAGTAAAGAATACAGTATCTTTTCTGTGTCAATCCCAAGACTGCATTATTTTTGTATTATTCACATCACATGATCAATACATGTTGTAGGATTGGTAACACATCTTTCTTTCCTTCTTCCAAAATAGTTCTGCTAATCTGGAGTTTCTTAAACCTTTCTTTACTTGTGCCACAATCAAAATCTGACTTTCTAAAGAAAACAGAAGTGTTTCCTAGATAAGCAGGACCAACTGGCAACCAATGTTGCCAGTAAGGGCATAATTTTTATAAGGGATTTGTAAGTGGTTACACTAGTAGTGAAACTTAAACTCAGTTATGAAGTGAGTTTCAAGCATGTAAATAGTCTAGAATTTTTGTAAAAAAATTTACCAAAACAGTGAAGGGTGCTTGAGTCCTGATCACTTAAGATTTGGTTACTAATATTAGTTTCCATATGACAGAAAAATGAAATCAGCTTCATTAAGATGTTTTACATGGAGAAATGTGAAGCACTAATTCATAACTCATAATTATTTGCTTAATTATGTGAACAGATTTTACACAATCATCTCAAATAATCCAGTAATTATGAAGCAGTAATAAACCCAACAATTTAGCTGATTTATCTATGGCCCGTGACAGAGTTCCACCCCATTTTTAATAAGTGAAGTTTCTACCCTCAGTACCCCATATTCATAAACTGTAACAAAAGGAGGCCAGCATTTTCTTGTCTGTAGCATGATTTTCGTACATATGGGTCTAAACTACATATAGCAAGTTTGAATTAGGTATTTGTAATACTAGGAGTCAAGTTCAAATCTATGCTTACTTTGAAGCAGTTTTTATGGATAAGGTCCCAAATTTGGGGGATAAGGGATTTTCTTTTTATTTTTGGCATCCTATTATATAGGGACCCTTGATAATTAGAACTGTGAAACTCTATGTCAGGAGGATTTTACAATGCAATGAATACTGCAAGCTTTGAATGAATAATAAAAACCTTTGTGTCAGTTTTGTGAGAGCAACAGACATTCTTTTGCGGCTCCATCAGAATGCAATTTAATTATCTCTATTTATTTATTTATAACCTCGAATACAGTTAGAGAGATTCAAAAAACATTATGTGCTGAAGGCTTACTAAAGACACTCAGGAAGAACACAGTGGAAACAAAAAATTATTTTGATTTTTGGAAAGAAAGGTCATCTAGTTTTGCATCTCATGTCCATCTAGTATTGTAGCTGAAAAAATGTCCTTAATTTTGACATATTGACACAGGCTAAATTTTCAGCCCTTCATATATTCCCTAGGTGTCCAATTCTATGGTGTCTAAAATTTATACTACACTTTAAGAAACATTAATAGTATTTCAAGTATAGAAATTACAGCCCTTAGATTTTATAGAGTTTTTTTGTTTTGTTTTCTATTCTGTATATTCTGCAAGTTTCAAAGGCCGCCTGAGGAACCTTAAACAGAGAATGCTTAACTGTGAAATACATAAAAGCTAACAGAAAGGAATGATGGCTTACACGCTTGGAAAAGTATAACTGTGAGTAAGTACGCTCTGAAATAAAAATACTGGATCCCATTGATAAAGACTTCATTTCAGCACTATGGTGCTGAAGGAGGTAGAATTAACATTAGAGTAAAATTAATTAATTAATTAAGGAATTAAGGCAATGATTTAAAAAATGTGCCTACAATGTTTTTTTTCAGGACAAAAAAAATTTAGAGGAATTCTTCTACCTGTACTCCTTGCAAACTATTTGGTTGATCACTGCTAGAATGTTTCATGGAGGTGCTCTCTGAAATGGTATTATAACTACGTTACTTTTCTTCATTGATTTATATGATTAATAAAACCAAAAGAAATAATTAGAAATTTTAAAGTCTTTATTAGGAACCCAAAAGAGCATTATAAACTAGATAGATAGATTAAGCCAACTTCAAAAAGACAAGCTTTTTAAAGATTATAATACCACACAACTGAATTCAGGAGAGACCCTTAGTTAGAGCTAGAGAAAACTAAAGAGATATATTTGCTTAGAAAAAAATGAAAGAATTTGAATGGTTATCCTATCTGTGATGAGAATGATAAAAGATTTAACAAACCAAGAAGAGTTTTGATTTTTATTGTTCCGTCAAACCAAGATTTCCAACCCAGATCTGTAAATGCTACAGGTATGCTTCAAAATAACACACACTTGCCAATAATTAATTCTCCTTTTTGTGTTTGCATACTCATTTATTCTTAGACATTTCCCCACAGATGCACATAAGGTACAATTTAGTCTGGAAGGTTTGACAAGATGATGTCATGAAGCACAGCCCATACTGTTCTTGATACAAACAATACTTAAGGTAATGGTTCTTCTTTTGTTTTACTTAGTGTTACAACTATACAACCACTCTCTTTTTCTCATTATATATACATATATATCTATAGTATATATATAAACTTCTGGGTTTCTGTGTCTAAGTAGTTTTTTTAAAACCTTGAATAAAAGTAGCCATAAAATCAATCCCCACGCAACACCACTAGTGACAGGTCACTAGTATGATGTCATCCCATTCACTATAACCTCTTGTGGCCAGGTTGTTCACATATCACATGATGTGTTTGTTCAGCTGTGGGCTGGATATTTTCTCCAAAAGGATCCTGTGAGAGACAGCATTGAAATTTTCATTAAAATCCAATTTATATCAACTCACTTTGAACAGCTAGTTGAACAAGCACGTCATAAAAGGAAATTGGGTTTGATGAACAGAATTTTCCTCTCACGAAACTGTGCTGCTTCTGACTGATGACTGCATTGACCTCCAGGTGTTGTATAGTATCCTAGAATCTTCTCAATAACTTTATCAGGTACTCAAGTGACAGCCTGTAGTTTCCAGGATCATAGCTCTTACCCTTCTTGAAAACTGGGACAATGTTAGCCAGCTGCCAGTTGACTGAGACCTCTCCAGATTCCCAAGATCATTCAAAAATCATTGAGAGAGGCCTCAGGATGACATCAGCCAGCTCTTTGAGCATATTCAGATGAATTTAATCAAGCCAAACAGACTTATAGGGATAGAGCTGGAGCACTGGATTGTGAACAAGTTTGGGGTTGACTGGGAATTTATCACTCTCATTTATCACAGACATGATCCTCCAGCTCAGAACTCTAGTAGCCCAGAGCCCATCATCTGTGTTATAGAAGGAGATAAATAAAGTACTAAACATCTCTGTCTTGTAAATGTCACTATATACATATATACACTTCATATTCATGAAGTGACCATCCTCATCAGGAAATGAGCTTATTTTAATCCAGCACTTCATTTTGTTATTTTAAAAAACTCTTTTTATTGCTTCCCACAGTACTGACCACCTTCAACTCCCATTGGTCTTTGGCTTGACAAATTTTCTCCCTAGAGTGGCAAGCAACATCTCTATATTCTTATATCACCTGACCTTGCTTCCACTGGGCAAATACTTTCTCTTTTTACCTTAGGTCCATTTTGGAAGTGCCAGCTCCTTGGCCTTAGGAGGTGTTACTTAAATAGTGATCAAAATTTATGAATCCTGGCACCTTCAAAAACATTTTCCCAGGAGACCTCACTAACTAGTTACTTGAGCAGCCTTAATTCTGCTCTTCTTTTGTCCAGAGTTGAGGTTTTTCTGGCCTTTTTCCTCCTAACAACAGAAATATTAAACTCCATGGGTTTGAGTTCAGTGTGGCCAAGACAGCCATCAACCACCACTCATGAGACACTCTGTTAACAAGCAGCAAATCAATTAGGGCATATTTCCTTGTTGACTCCCTCAGTATGTGTACCATAAAGCTTGTTTTTTCAATAATCTTGTTAAGATTCTTTTTTAAGACTCCATGTTTTTTAAGAATCTTCTGGACCTCATTGCGCCAGCTGTGTGGTCTTCCCAGTTGGCAACTAGCAAGCTGGAGTCCCACATAAGGACAAGGGCAGTTAATTTGAAGGTATCCCTTAGTTCCTTGAAAAATAACTCATTGGTATTATCACCCTGGCTAGGTGGTCCCTAGTAGACTCCCACACTGTTATCCTCACTATTTGTTTGTTCCTTAATCCTTAACCAGAGTCTCTGAACCACGCCATTTCCAACTGGAACCTCTGTACATTCTAGTCCTCTCTTACATACAATGCCACCACCGCCATCTCACCAGCCCTGCCTATCTCTCCTGAATAACTTGTAACCATCCATAGCCTTAGACAATTCCCCAGGCGTTCCCTCTCCTAACTCATCGTTTTCGTGGTCCTCAGTTTCTAGACCCTCATATCTCTTCCATAGGGGCACCTCGGAAGAGAAGCAGATTCACCTGGCACGCTGAGCAGGGACCTACCTCGATTCCCTTTCTGACTCTTACATCCACTCCAGCCTCTTGGGGAGACAGTAGGGGATTGTCCACTTCCTGAGGAGCAGCCAGCTGCTGTGCCAGCCTCAGAGTTTGTACAGATCAGCTCTGCCTACAATAATCTACACATATGCCCTGACACTCCTTAAACTTTCCATCTCTAGAAGTAGTACCATCGGTAGTATCAATTCACCTATTTTATTTTACCTATTCCTTATCAGAACTTGCAAATAGATTTAATTTTTTTTTCCAAAAAATATTTCACTTAGATAAATATAAATTTAGCTTATTATCTAAAACCTTACTTTGAATTTCAGAATTTTTAGCAGTGAAAAATACTCCTTATGTTGTTGCTGGTGTAGTATTCATGGAGTTTTGAAACATTTTCATTTATATAGTTCAGTTTAGTTGATGTGGTTTAGTTTATTCTTGAAATATGGAGTTGCTATAACAAATGTATCATATTTTGGAGTATTTAGTAAATGTTAAGAATTAATATGAAGACTTTAGATCTCATATCTTCTTTGTATTTCAACATTCCTTACATATTTTAAGACTGAGAAGCAAAGAGAATTAAAAACCATACAGGGTGTGAGACATAATTAAGGAAAAAAGATTTACAATTTCTATTGAGCTTGAGATGGAACATGTAATATTTAGCATATTTACTTTATATAAATCCACTGAACCTTCCCTGTGATTCAAGCTGAAGTTCTCATTGGAAATACAAAGATATGAAGAGAATTAAGGTGGGATGAAAGCACAACAGGGACAAAGAGAATTCTTTGCTGTCAATCTAGGCTACACTTCTTCGTTAACTGGTCTGGCTGGGATGCAGCTAATTTTTCACATAGAAGCCCTCACAGGTCTGTGCTTTGCATTGGTAGCTACAAATGGGCTGATAACACACCAGTGTTTTGGCTACTGCAGAGCAGTGCTGGCACAGCCTCAAGTCTGTCTTTCCAACATTCCCACATTCCCACCCCTGCATGCCAGAATGGTTTTGGTGTTTTTTTTGTGGTTTGGTTTTTTTTTTTTTTTTTTTTTCTGTTTGAGGTTTTTCTTTTGTCTTTTGTTTTGTTTTTAATTAAACTTCCTCCTTCTTTTTTTTTTCCCTCCACATGTTTTTTTATCTTGCCTTCTTTCCAGTTGTTCTGCTGACAAGGGTGTGTGAGAGCACAGTTTGGTGCACACCTGGTGGCCAGCCAAAGTCAAAACACCACAACTGGGCAACTTAAAAGCATAAGAAAGTTTTAACCTAGAAACAAAGTAAGTTTCTAGATTAAAAATTTCTTATGCTTTCTTAAGAATCTGTTGTAGAACAGTATAATTCTGAATAAGTACAAAGGTATTTTTAAATAAAACTCTTACTTTAAAATAAAACTAAATTTGTAGTGTACATATTTATCTTTTTTGTTGGAAAGCATATTGTTCTTTTTGGTAGAAAACAAGAAGGCTCTGTAACTATAACCAGATTTAAAATTCTTCTTTTGGTGCTCCAATTTTACTTTAAATCATTATGTTTTTGCATGCATAAATACAACAGCCAACCATTCAGGTGAAGAAGTCATTATCCTCAAATAATTTTTAAAATAGTTTGTCTTCTTTGACATGTGGTGCTTATAAAATACTTCTTTTCAATAGAGGACATAAACAAGTTTTTCAAAACAGAAATAAAATCACAGAAATTGATGTAAGGTAACCTAGCAAGTTGATTCTTTTTCAAGTCATATTTTGGCACTATGTCTTACCTGCTTACCTGCAGGGCTCTTTAGTCAAAGGAAAAGTCCTCTTTGAAAGGTGATTCATGTGTAGGTTACTAAAATTGTAAGTCTTGTTTGCATAGCTGTGTCATTAACTTCTACTGGCTGCCTTTCTTCATTACCGAATGCTCTCCCACCAAAAGTGCAGTGAAAGGTGTCCACCCTTTAAACACATGATGGATGTTCCATAAATATGTTAGCATGGATGAATCAATAGCTGTTAGGCAAAAAAATGAGATAAACATTTATTTCATACACCAGGCACTTGTCAAGCAGTATTAATATCCTTTAGTCAATAACAGAGTGGAAAACAGCTGCTGAAAGGACTATGATAAACAGATGGCAAGAGCAGTCAAGTCAAGCTGGTATTGATTTAACCCCCTTTATACAATTTCGCAAGTTGCATCCGAAGGACCTGTACTGAGAAATAAGTTTAAATTGAACTTTCTCCTTAACAACAATAACATATGACAGCCTACAGTAAATGTCCCTAAATTTCTTTTTGTTAGGTGCGTTGCATGAAAAAATTAATGGACCAGTAATTGTATCAGGCAGGAAGTAGCTGAAAATTCATTTATTACACATGCTGCTAGGCTACATAAGAATTCTGAGGGCCTGTGGTTTTGGAGAATAATAATGCATGTTTTGTTACTTTGAAAGCAGAAATTTTTATCTGGTCTGGTTTGGTTTTGGTTTATTTACAAACTGTAAGTTCTTGTATTTCCACTGCACTGTTAAAATCTATGTTTCAGACTAAGAACTGGTCCTTCCCTAAACACTGGGGGCTTGAAATCCATATGTCTAAGAGAAGATCTTATCAGCATGCAACATTTGTTGCTCAAGGCTCATTGACCAGCTTTCTTTTTCCATAAAAGTATAATGCCAGATTCTACAGCAATTTTCATTTACTCCCTAGGTAAACTTTTGAATGATCTCTGTAAAACCAATTTGAATAACATCTGTTTCTCCTCCCAATTTGAGTAGATGCTGACTGAAATAGTGAAGAAATTTAGAGCAGCATGCTGAACTACACTTCCAGAACAGTTGTTTCTTTTGACTGGAATCAACAATCATGGTTTTTAGACCAAAGGAAGACACAGGGATTTTACAGTTTATATTCTAATAAAATATAAATTAGTGATGCCAGTCATTATAAAAAAACAATTGTGCTATATAATCCAACAATAGCATAAGAATATACTTTAAATTAAATACCTGGCAGTATCCTTAGGTTAGGACTTGATAACTTTCATTTCCAACGTTAAGTAAGATGCTCAAAAGAAAGGGGCTTCTGTACTTCATCATCATACATTACTTAGAAAACATTTAGCTGTCATGCGAAGTTTCTATCCAATAATTTAATTATATTTCAGGCTTTTTAATTAGCCTACAACTTTACATTTTATTTAAATTACAACTTTAAATTTTATTTAACTAGTTGCATGAAAAAAATTACTCATTTACATATAATTTATTATTAGAATAAGTTTGCATTACCCGTTTTATAATTTGGATACTGGCATTTAAAATAATCTGACTAATTGGATATTCATATGTATGGAAGATAAGTAAAATAAGATCAAAGGGCTAAGATTCATACATTGATTATTATTTTACTCTCCCAGTAGCACAGTAAAAATCAGCAAAGCTATTCAGCAATTACATACATGTACAAGAAACTATTCAGGGTACATTAGTGGGAGGCGGTCCATTTCTGTAACTATGTGCAGGCAATGCAGTGTTTTAAGTATCCTAGAATATATGAGATTCTTTCACAGGATTTTAAGACGTGATTTGATCCTGTGCTCTTCTAGATCAGCAGTCTGTCACAGGAAAGGTGGTCCTTATTCGTCTGAACTGCCATTGGATTCCTCTGCTTTGGAATTGAGTTCCGCTTTAAAGTCTTGTATGAACTCTGGAAACAAAGTATCTCTGTGTCTTAACACAAAGTATCATTGTACAAAAGAAGAAAAGAAAAAAAATCCCAACACAACCGGCAACCCTAATCCCTCGCAAAAAAAAACTTTCCCAACAACAACAAAACAAAACAAATTAACAAACAAAACCACAAAAAACTCAAGGCTACAAAAAACCAGACAAACTAAAACAAAACAAAAACACCCCAAACAAAGCAACAACAAAAAAACCCCCACCCAAACTTAACAAAAACAACCAAACACAAAAAAAACCCCCATAAAACCATAAAGAAAACCCACAAAATTTATCAAAATTAGGCTTAAAATCTTTTAAAATCACAGCATTGTTTTGAAACTAGATACTTACCTCTCGGTTAGACCTATTGTTTTCCAACACAACTTGGTGTCGTGTTAAATCAAGAAGTGTCAGTGCTACCTTGAGGTATGATATGGGATTTGTCTTGAAACAAATCATTAACTTGGAAGCTGCCGTATTAGCAATGGAATTTACGAATGTACTACTTCACCAAAATTCCTACATAATTCAAGTTTCTTTCATATAATTTCTTCCATATAATTATAAACTCTTTCAAAATGAAAGCATTAAAATTAAAGAGCCACTGTATGGTTAAATGGCTTCTGCACTGTGATTATCTTAAAAATTTTGTTTCCTCTGACAGCTCTCTATAACTATAAACATTATTATTCATTCTGCAACATCAAATAAAGTAAAAGTGTGTCAAGTTCTAAACAATAATCATGTTTGTTAAGGCATACATTGTCTCTCAGATAGCTAATATGGATGGAATTTTTTTCTTTAAATTAATATCCACCGGGAGAAGTTGATGTGGGTTGGAAGGTGAACAATTTTGTCTTGCTTTTCCTAGTGAGGCCAAAGGCTGAGAGTGATAAAAGGTCTGCAATAATCACAGTACAAGAATCTCAGGTTTTAATTTCCTTGGAATTATCACTTAATAATGTTTACCTTTCTTTCAGAAGCAAGAGTCACAGATGGATTTTTTTCTTCCTCTCACTAATTTCATTCAACGGCCCCTGATCATATAGGGATGGGTTTTCTATCGTTTTACAAATAAACTACCTTTATCCACAGATAAGATGCTGAAATATGCATCTGATGTTCAACTCACTATTTCACATACATCAGTTCAGTACAATATCAGTGAAAGCAGATATCTGTGCTTGGTATTAATAACCTAGTATTGTCGTGATTGCAATCTTACTTAGCTAAAGAAAACAACAACTTAAAACCACAAATGTTGCTGGTGGCTTTAATTTGGTTTTGATTTTGTTTTGTTGCTGATGTTGTTTTTTGGATTCTTTTTTTGGTTGGTTGGTTGGTTTTGTTTGTGGGTTTTGGGTGGTGGGGAGAGAGACTGCTTTTTAGGTTTTTTTCCCCTAAAAGGCCACAGCCAGTATTGGAGTTGTTCAAATGTTTATTACATTTTTTAGTGTGCATATAATTCCTTTTTCCCAGCTTTGATAAATCCTTTATTTACTTGTATGATGATGACACTGTCTTGTTGCTATCTGATAAGGGGACCACCAAGATTAACACTATTTTTCATGCTAACCTAACAGCAAGTAACAAAGTGACTTCATGAAAATGGAGCTAATACTCAATTTAGATAAGACTTCTGGGGTATTGTTCACTCATGACCTCTGCCAAGGAGGAAGCTTTTCAGATTAACTTGGACAAGAACACACAGTAACAAAACAGAGATTACTAAACATCTTCCAATATCCTATCTGGCCTGTTTTATCTAATGGCAAGACAGCAGTAAAAATGACAGTATCTGTTTATATAGATGCTACCAATATAGAGTTAATCTCCTGAAAGTTTGGTTTTTATTTTCTTTTTTTTTTAACCCATTGGCTTTAGAAGATTTCTCTATCTTTCTGTTGTTAGATTTTAATCTTTTTTATGAGTACTTGTTCCTAAGGTAGAAATAGTGTCATATCTCCCTATATTTGTTTGCTATATAGAAGTTCACACTGTATAAAAAGCATTGTTTCTTCCAGAGCAAACAATGCTATATAGAACTTATTATTGACTTACGATTTTTGTATCTAGAGTATTTGGATCAAAAATCTGTGGATTTAAAGTAGTTTTTCTAGAATAGTAGTCCTGCTGGAATTGTAAGGAGTCTTGCAAATTAATTTTGTTGGGGGGTGGGGGTGAGAAATGATGGTGGCAAGGTACATGTGTAAAATCTGACATTCTGAAAGTGTAAAAAGTTTAGAAAAAAATCTTACCATTTTTAAGCCATTTACCATATATGAAACAGTCAGGTCTGTATATATATTTGAGTCCTTTCTGATCATTCGCAAATCTATCAGACTTTTATTTTTTGAACATACAAAATTATTAACTTGAGAAACGTGCTAAAAAGGAACTTTAATTCAGAAAAGCTTGTGCTGTTTAACAGTCTATAGTTCTGGGTTGTTCTAGGTAAGAGTGTGACTCTTACCTAGTTTTGTAAACACAGCCTTCAATAATCTTGAAAGAAAAAATAATAACTATCCATTTGCCAGTGAGTGTATCTGAATTATGTTTTACTCTCACAGAGGGACTTCAGCTGAAGTAAATTTCAGACTTCAGACTTCTGTAAATTTCTTTACCATGGGTGTCATGACGTGAGCTGGCAGTAGTTACATAGCAGGAGCATGCTCTTAGCATGCCTCTGGCTATTATTGAGCTCTTCACCAAATTTTTACTGTATATCACCTGACAAGCACTAATCTCTTTAATCTCTTAGTTTATATGGTCTGTTTTTCTTAGCTCTAATACAAACTAATGAGTCAAAAAATCTGAGAACTTTTATTTTTGTGATATAAATGAAGTACTGCAACACAACTCACAACAGAAACAAAAATAAAACTCCTCTAGAATATGCAATATAACTCACTAAGAGGATTCAGAGACAGAAATAAATGTAAAATAACTGCAAAGAACATTATGAAGCCTGTTAATTGCAACTGCATGTATCTGCATTCTACTACATATACACATTATATACGCCCACACGTATGTGTTGTAACAAAGCATATTTTGGATACAACATCCAGCTAGGGTGACACTGGCTGCTATGGAAAACAAATCAGGAAAACATGAAAGGAATTGTTAAAAGTTTCAGAACTGGTGGAAAAACAACTCAAAGTACACTAGTTACCAAACCAATATGATAGGTTATCTGTGATAGGTAAATGTTACTAATGAGATATATTGACCCACACAGTAAAGTCCTTAAGTTTCCCTTGAAAAAAAATTAAGACTACTTGTATTAAAATTGGAAATTAGGCTTCTATTTTTCTGGTTGTTCCCCCTCCCCACCCGGGATGTGCCCTGTTTAGTTTGAGTTATACTGTGTAATCTGCATACCCATCAGGCTGCCTGCATAACGCAAATGCACTGGCACCTCTCGGAGGCTATAAGCAAAGAGAAAGAACAGCTGCTAGCAAGCCTCTGTGAGATAATAAATCAGCAACAGGTGCTCCAGGCACTCAGGAAGACTGGAGATCAGGTTGCAAATTAAATACATTTAGAAGGAAAACAGCAGAAATAAAGGAAGCCGTTGGTAAGACAACATGTAGAAACTGTGTTTGATTTTGGCTCCTATGAAACGAAAATTGGAAAAGGGATGGAAATCAACACAGCTAATAAGTAAAGATACAGGGAGCCTTGCTGAAAAAAGAAAAAAACCAAAACCAAAACCAGAAAATGAATAAGTGTATTCTCTTTATTCATCAAAATAAAAAAAAAATTCAATTACCCATGAAAAAAGGTAGACAAGATTTGCATTTTCCTCCTAAGGGCCAAAGAAAAATATGTTGAAACTAAACCTAGTTTGTGCAATGGTATTTCTAATAGGTTTCAGAAAATTCATATTATTTAGATGGCCATATTATAGTAATGCTGTGACTTTTCTCTATACCTCCCTTCTCTCCATGACAAAAATCAAAGGTATTGAGAACTCAAAATGTCTGCCACTGATATATTTCTTCAGATTTTCTTTTCTTTTGGTCTCTTCTGGCAGTGTCTGTGCATGTAAAATGAGGCTGAAGTCAAAGAGGAAATGAAACAATGGACCAAGAGATTTTTAAAAACATCAGAACTGGAAAATTATTTTTTTAATTCAATACTTTTTTTCAGTTACTTCATCTTCTTTATAATTTTAAGCTTTTATTTCCCCTCTTACATCCTAGAAAACAGAAGAAATTCACAGATATGAAAATCAGTTTTAATTGCTTCTTTACTGTTAGGTGGTTTTCTGTTTACATTTAATCTGTTGGATTTAAAAAACTGAAGACGTTGTTGAGAGTAAGAACTAATTGTCTATTAAGAAAAAGAGTTGAGTGAGAGTTATTGTGTAACAAATTGCTCTTATTATTCCTTGTAGGAATTTAGAAAATCTAATTGGAGAGAAAGACAAGACTGTTCTATGTCGCACCAACACACAGAATTACATCCCAAATACTGTACAAACTCTGCAAGAAATAAAGAGTCAAAGCATACAGATACAAACCTGATGGAAATGTATAGAGACAGTGCACACTTATTGAAAAATCTTGGCACCAGAAGCTTAAATAGTAAAAGTCCAGTCTTTGGTGTATTATACAATGAGCCTGTATAATAGTCCCATCAATTTCAGAGGGAGCAGTGGTGGTTGTAAATAAAAAAAACAAACAAAACTTGTGGTCCCTTAGGCTTTTTCTCCCTACTTCTCCCAGGTCTTGAAAGTACTTTCAATCAGTTATCTGCACATTACAACTGTTAAGCAACTCTCACAAGTCATGACCCAGGCCTTACCCAGACCCAAACCATCTTATATCTCTTCCTGAGGTCACCAACGATTATGACTTTTCTTTTTTTGTAAATAGCAGTAGTTGTGGTTTTAACACTTATTTCTCCAGTATTTGTGTGTATTCATATATATATATTTATACTTCCAGAAGCATAAAAAATTATTCCTTGAACATGTACTCTATTACTTTGTTTACTGTCATGTGAAAATAATTAATGACTTCTAATGAACAATAACAAAACAGGATTTTTGTGTGTCTATGTTTCACCATCTATAATTTATCTGGGCAAGACAAAATTGTTGCTTAAATTGGGAAGTATGATTTTCATTTTAAAAGTAATTTCTTGTTTCATGTTATGACTTTAATAATAGTCAATGCCCTCCATGCCCCAGCATAGTAGTAGAAATGCATAAATAAATTACAGCCCAAGGTAAATCATAAGCTGTTTTACATTGTTCATTGTTCAATAGTTCATTGGCTGGCAGAACTGGTAGAGCAAAATATTTCAGACTTATTGTTCTGCTGGAGCACTCAGAATTACATGATGCCAATAATGAAGCAATGAGACTACAGTCTTTTTTTGTACTTCACCTCTGCTTTTATTTTATAATGAGCCTTTTTCTCAAATCCAAAATAGGTTTGTGCATTTCCTTTTTGGATAAAACAGGAACAAGTGTCTTTACTGGCATAATTTATAGTTTCTACCCAGTATTACTTTTTACACTTCAGATTGGGACAGTATCCTCATTTAGTAATTTGTGCTTCAAAGAGAAAAATGTGTTTTGCACAGCTGGGGGTTTGTTAGCCCAATGGGCATGATAAGCAGCCAGCAAAAATCCTGCCTTCATCTTTCACTCTGCACTCTGCAGTGACTTATATCTCTTGACCAGCGAATAAGTCTTTACCTCAAAAAAATTCTATAATTGGCTTGAAAGGGTTTTTTGGTTCTGTTTGTGACAAGACATATAAATGCTAGGACCAAAGTTTTCATGATGTTTAATGGAATAATTTAATGCAGAGAGGTTCCTTTAGACTTTAAATGAGGTATCAAGGGATATTTACTGGGAAAGAATATTACTTGTGAAAGAGAAGTTAATGGAGTTAGTAAACAAAATCAACATCCTTTCTTCTTCCGCAAATTTATATTGGCTACAAGACACAGCAGTAGATTTTCAAAGTAAATTATTTGTAGTATCCCACTGTCACTCAGTAGCTGGAAAATTCTTTAACTTAGTGAAATTGTATTTGAAGAGTGCATTTATGGCTTTTGAAATTATGGCTTTAATTATTGATCCGACACTTCAAAATGGAATCCATAAATGCAATGCAATAATTACTCTAGGAGTTAGCTGTGAAGTTGAAAAAAATGCTCAATTAGGTGCCTGCCTAATTACTTTAAACTCTAAGTAGTCTGATGTTGGTCACCAAAGGAAAAGCATGTGGATCCTTCCATAAAATGTAGCATACACTAGCTTTTTATGTGTTTAATTCAAACCAGTTCATATAATACAATCTGTAATAGATCTTGATACATTTTATGGGCAAAAATCCTATAATCTCCTAGGCATGGCATATAACTCAAGTTTGTAATCCTATTATTTTAAAGAAAACGTGTCTCTTAAAGTATTCCTTAAAGTATTTGTGTATTAAATATTCACCCTTTTCTAGGATAACCACCTGCTGAAACTCTAAAAGAATGGTTAGTAAAATCTCATAAAATTTGGACAGTATGTTAATATATTCTGCCTCTGTATGTTCCTGTTTAATAATACACTCCATCTCATCTTGGTGTTTAGTTTATTCTCCCCTCAACTAAACATTTGTTTATAAATATTATAACAGAAGTTCTTCAATTGTTAATCCATTTTGCGCAACAACTTGAGAGACCCCTCATTTTACTGTGTGCCAGAAAATATGTGCCAGAAAGCTGTTCTGTGAGATTAAACATACAAATAATTTAGGTCTTCTGTAATGATACAGAAAGTAAAGTAATCCTGTTCTCCTAGACTTTTAATTTTTGTAACAGTCTGTCTTCGAATAAAATTTATCTGAATTTTCCTGATAAAATGGCGATATATTTGTCTATACCAAAAATAAGTAAATGAGATTTTACATTTCCATATCTTGACTTGAACATATCTTGAACATATCTTGACTTCATCACATTAATTATTTTATTTCCTTTTTCTCTATTCCCTCCAGTGTTGACAGTACTTTGATGAATAATTCATGGTGATGTATGTGTATGTATAAAATGTATTAAAAGCAAGTTGTTGGAATGGAATCATGAGGCTAATAATTACTAAATGCAATACTTTTGCTGATTAAATCTTGCTGATTATTTCTGGTATACTTCAGCAGTCAGAAATTTTTGTCAATTTGGTATTTCTACTTTAAGAATTAGGTTAGCATGTCCGTCTCAACTGTACTATCAGAGTACGAGCTGCAGAAGATTAACTAAAATTTGGAGACTAGAATTTCTTGATTTGAAATGCCTGGACTCAAGTGAGAAGTCAGAAATCATCCTGTTAAGCCCATAGGTTCACCATGCAATGTCTGCAAAACAATATTTAGAAAATAGTCTGTTGTACAGAGGTGTTTTTAACTCCATACATATACCAGACTCTAAAACGGGTAGTAGTCGAGGGTCAAATAAGAATGCTGCAGGAGAGATATCCAGGTGCCAGGATAATGCTCCTCCTCTGACAAATAACTCACAATACCCTCTACATTTTATCAAAAAAAGGAAAAAAAGGCATTTGTTGCTGATGTTATTTGGATATTTTGGTAATTCACTTAGGCTTAAGGGATAGAATGATTGTTCCTATCAGGAAACCCTTGATTCCTCTATGAGAAAGATTAAAAATTGTATTCAAGGACATCTACCCTACTTCTAAGGTTAATCAAGACCAAAATCCCAATCAAGAACATTTTGAAGTTCTAATAGGTGTGGACTTCAAGGGAAACATATTGATATAACCACTTTTCAAGTTTGTCTTGTTCCTCTCATTCAGATTATATTAAGAGATGTACTAGGAAGATCCAAAGAGATTGTGAGTTGTTTGTTCCCTTTTTCCCTGTCCATGAAGAAATTTCTGTGGCTGGAATCTACACTATAAAGTCTGACAGTGGAATGAATAATTTTTGAAAGCCTTATGTCACTATAAGGCTTGGTTATTTTTTTGTTCAGACTTTTCTGAAATTTCTCATCCAATTTAAAAGAAATTTAATTTTACTTGGTTAAGGAAAGGCTGCTTGCAAAACTCCATTTTCATCTTGCTCTTGCAAGACCTGTTTTGAATTCAAACAGTTTTCAAACACGATTTTGAAATGAATACTGTTTTGAAAAATACACTAAATATATTTAGGTTACTTGCTGTAAATATGGGCTATTATAAGGTGCTGCTTCAAATATGGTGGGGTGTCATAGTTGCTTTCAACCACCCACGGCTTTCATATTACCTACAGAAGAAAGTAAATTCACCAAATTTTCCAATAAATAATGAAATGTTCCCAACATTTGGCTTAAAATTGTATATTTTTTTCCCTTTTCTAAGTCATCATATTAGATTCCATTCTGATTTACTATTAATTTAATGCTAGTTACAATACTTTTACTGAAAGAGTACATAACATACAACTGATGAAGGAAATTCATTTAGATGCTCAAATATCTTTTATTTCAATGTGTTTTCCTTCCTAGTTAGTAACAACAATATTTAGGATTTTTCTGAAGAGGGTTAAATTTTAAAAAAAAGTTTTCCCTGAAAATTCAACATTTACTTTCAATTTTTTTTTTGGTATCTCTGATGCCTTCATTCCTTTACATAAGCTGAAGAAGATAGATAAATAAACTTTTTTTATCACTGGCTTCTGGCAGAAGAACCTTGTAATAGATTACCGGTTGGTTTGGTTTGGCTGGGTTATCTTTTTACATTTTGTTTCTGGTTTGGCTTTTTTAGTAATTCAGTGTTATCAAATACTTTATAATTAAATTAATTTATGTTTTTTGTTTTGTATTTATCAAAATTTTGTGTTCAAGACAATAATAAGCAGTAAAAAAAACCAACAAAAACAAGGCACTATTACCCAAAAAACCCTCCTGATAAATAGTTTAGAGTCAGAAATTTGTCTTAATTATCCTTATAAAGCAATTTTAAAGACAAGAGTAGCTGGTTTCCAATTGATTATCTGTACTTCTGGGATTGCCCCTGCTGTTCAAAATGACTCTTGCCTTAGGGTGACATAGATCACTGAAATATGCTTCCTAGTAATGCTAGCAAGCCACAGAATCACTAATTAAAACTGAAAATCTATTTTTGTGAGCATAATAACGTAAAATTTCTTAGCATCCATGCAAGCTTCAAGAACATTTGAACATTCATTTACGTCTTTATAGCCCATAGTCTATTCAATGCTTTGTTTTTTCCTTTTTTACATATGATACAATTCATAGATTTAGTAAAAAAGTTTTACTTCTATATGAATACTTGATCACCTGTATATCTCAAAATTTTCAGACTGCATAGTGGATGACAATTGACTTAATCACTCTTTCTTCAAGAAGGGGCATATTTAACAGGAGGTGAAGTGAAATGAAAGCTCAGCCAAGTTTCTCTGTATATAATTCTTCCCCAGACTGGTTAAATAAGTTGACATTCTTCCCTGGGAAAGCTATGGCTTAACAGAAACTGCAGAGAGACCTAAGTGCCTCAAGCACAGAAACTTGGCTCTTCTCTAGAGGAAGTGGAGTGATGCTGTTACTAAGGCAACTGGCCCTGCTACACACAGAGAGCTTCATGATTTGTTATTTGTGATAGGAAAAGTTGTGAGATGCTTTGGAAATGCTTCTCATAAAATTCTCAGCACTTCAGAATGGACAAGCAAATTATAGGACCCACTTCAGTAATGTCATTTGATTTGCCAATACTGTTTGCTTTCCAGCAGATCCATAGTCATTAAGATAATTAATTTGCAAAACATTTACAGAAGCATGTGGCAAGATGACCTGCAAGCATGCAAGTGATCAGCAGTGTCAAATCAAACATAATGGGCTGATCAGTATATTCCTGTTTGTTACATAAATACATTTATTAAAACTGCAGAAATCTGCACTGTTATGAGAACAATGATGTTCCCTTAAGATAGAAAAATCAGCTAGTATTCCACTATGCTTAGACTGCTAAAATCCCACACACAAAAGAAATTAAATTGGAAACAAATTTGGCATAGAGCATTTCTTTTTAACATTGACATATGTCCATGCTCAGAACAGGGACAGCCATTATTTCACACTTTTGAGTAATTGTTTTTTGTTACCTTGTAAAGGCACGCTGAAGATCGCAGTAAGCAAAATTTGCCAGTACATTATTACCTAATATTGAGATTCACTCGTAACACAAAAAAGTAAGTGAATGTATGCAGTAAAGAAAAAGGAAAGGATATCAACTGTGGGTTGGAGAAGCTGGATTTTTCTTGAGTGCATGATAGTCTACATGAAGTGGTAAACTCTAAAGCTATGTCCAAAGTGATTCAATAGATCCAAGTTAGCTATCTCTAATTGTGAATTGAAATGACAATGCCTTTTCTATTTTGGTAAATGTGTGTTCATAGTTCGTGACAGAAGTCTGTTTTTTAGCTCTCCTTAGTTTACAGATTTATAACTTTCTTGTGTAGAAAATCTAAAGTATTCACATTTGGTATTGTGGCAAATACAAAGTAGACTCTTCTGCTAGAGAAAATAGCAAGATTTCAAGCACCAGCCTCTTTCAACAGTAAGTCTAATTTAGTTTACAGATGGTCCTCACTATGTGTCCTTTGACTGGTTTTCAGTCAGGTTTGCAGTGCTTGTAAATGCCCTAAAAGAATTTAACAGATCTAAAATGGGAATTTAATCCATGCTAAATACTCTCCTACCTCAGCTCACACCATCTACAATTGTCCTGAGAAAAGATGTTGTGGGAAGAGGTAACCTTTCTAACACAAGCTCATCTGTTACCTCTACACAGTCTGATTGAAATATATCTCCTGGTTTTATTGTGAAGCATCAAAAATCAGAGGAATAGCATCATGTACCGGCTTTTGGCATTTACCGTTTTCTTAACTACATATTTGCTAATATATTGTACATATTCTCAGAATCTTTTTCATAATAATTTGAAAAGCTCTAGCTCTAGATTTGAAAAAAAAATTGAAAAGTTTTTATTATATATAATTATCATATCTGGTTATAAATCATTGACAAAATAGAATCCCTATAGGATTGTCTGCCACAGTATATTTTATTTTAATTAATTTATTTAGTGTTTCTTTCCTTTTCTTTTTTCCTTTTTGTTTTATATTAGTCAGTGGGAGGGGTCAAGAGATGGATTATGCCTACTAATTCCTCCTCTGCCATTTCCTGATTGCATTAGTTTTAATCTTGTGAACAAAATGGCCAGGCTGAAAAAGTTCGCACTGTTGATAATGCAGCAAGAAATTGACAAAGAGCCAGGATGGCAAAGACAAATGACTCAGGTGAGGATAGCATTTCATTAGATCATATACAATTGAAATCTTTCTCAAGCAATAGGATTTTAATGATTTCCAGAGCCATTGGTAAAGCAAACAAACAGAAAATGATAGAATTATCTAACTTGGCATTAGGTGGAACTACATCTTTCTGGGCTACACAATTTATGAGTTTTAGATGTGATGGACAGAATCACAGAACAGGTAAGGTTGGAAGGGGCCACAGTGGCTGGTCTGCTCCAGCCTCACTGCTCAGGAAGAGTCATCCTAGAGCATGTGGCAAAGGATTATGTCCAGCCAGTTCTTGAATACCTCCAGTGAAGTAAAGTGCACAACCTCTCTGGGCAACCTGTTCCAGTCCTTAATCACCAACACAGTAAAGATGTTCTTCCTCATGTTCAGGTGGAACTTTCTGTGCCCGTTGCGTCTCATCCTATCGTTGCCACAGCCATGAAGAGACTGGATCCATCCTCTTGACACCCTTCCTTTAGAAACTTACAGAAGTTGATAAGATTCTGCTATGATAGGGTGTCACAGACATTTTTATGAAAAATCCTTTTGCTAGGATTTTTTCTCCTGAGGAGCTGAGAGGCCTCAGAAACAAAATGTAAACCATAA
>JAWWEY010000130.1:34504324-34514372 GCA_035582745.1 Loriotus luctuosus | reverse complement strand
TCTGACCAGAGGTTACGCCACACACAAAACTCACCCGCTCTCCGCTTGGTTTTGGAGGAGTGTGTGCAGACCTGGCCCCAGCAGATGATTGTGTGAGCTATGACCTCCCCCAACCCTAACCTAGCCAGGGGCGATTTTCTGGACAGCTGTTGGGTTTTGCTTTCTTTCGGATGCATTCTTCTCCCTCAGCCATGTTTATTTTTTCCTAGACCCTAGATGATTGAACAGCAGTGTCACCTTTATCTTATCTCAAATTCCCTCATACAATTTAACTCAGTCTAAGGTTCCATTCAGGAGACATTTTCAAGGAGGGATGGGCTTCACTGGTAGCAGCTTGTTTATACATGGTTTCGCCATAATGGGCAAAAGTCCTTCATAACAATGTTTAAACCATGAACCATAAGATTTCAGCCTCTGACAGGTTTCCTGTCAGTTATCTCTTCTCAAGGCTGAACAGGCTCAGCTCCTTCAGCCTTTTCTCATAGGAGAGATGCTTCCATCCCCTCTGGAGCGTGGAATGCTTCCACTCTCCACTGGATTCCCCCCCAGACCTCCATGTCTTGTACTGTGAAGCCCAGAACTGGACAGCACTCTAGATGTGCCTCACCAGGGCACAGTAAAGGGGCAGAATCACCTCTTTTGAACTGCTGTTAGTGTTATTCCTGATGGACCCCAGGACACCATTAGCCTTGTTGGCCACCAGAGCACCCTGCTGTCTTGTGGACAGCTTGTTGTCCACCATGATTCCCACGTTCTTCTCTGCAGAGCTGCTTCTCAGCAGATCAGTCCCCGAGCTATTTAAAGATAATTGATGTCACACAGGCTTTCCAATTTAGTAGAGTGACTAAAAATACACTGAAATCTCAAAACAAAGGTAGATTATGGCAAAACGCAGAAGTTTCAATCACAATACCAATGTGATTCCCACTACCAGTCTCACCATATGCTCTGAGTCATGATGCTCAGTGACCTCAATAGGAAGGAATAGGAAGATTGATGCTAGCCCAAGCCTGTTGCTGTCTTAAAATTAATTTGCTGGTTACCTTGTTTTTTGTAGTCTGGGATGGGCTGAACAATTGCTCAGGTGCTGGTTTGGCTAAACCAGGTAGGCATTCACATTCTTTTAATGAAATCAGGGACAAACATTTACACCACCAGTTCATAGTTGTTTACTTAAAACTCAGGCCTTTGTTCCCTTTGTCCTGAGATCAAGATGAGGTTTCTTGCCACTGTAATGGTCCATCACACTCTACATTATTCCCAGAGCTTCAGTCTTGATCACCACTTCTGAGCCTTACTCTCTTTTAGGCATTTATTGATCTGCCACAATGTGAGTCTATCAAAGGGAACTGAAAAATACAATAAACTGAAATATAGAAATAGTGTATAGAAAAATATAGAGAAATGTTTATAATCATGTAATCAGAGAAAAACAAAAGCACATTCAAAAAGAGGAAAAAATTAATCCATTATTATTATTCCCTCTTTTTAAAAAAAATTAAATTACCAAACTGGATCAAACCAAATATTGGTTTCCAAAGTAATACTGAAATTTTAAAGCAATTTTAAAACAAAGTACAATAATCAAGGTCATAATAATGAAACTAAGTAATTTGAAACATACAGAGAAAAACTGGGGAAAATGGTCAGTGAGAATTGGAATTAGGGAAAATTAAGTTTTGGAATCTAGAGTTGTGGAATCATATCTGGTTTTGGGATTTGAAATGCTGAAAGCATATTTCTGTGCTGGTCTGAGCTTAAGTGCCTTCTGGGGCTCACTGAGTCCATACTATCTGTTTTGTCAGGTGCTACTTATTTTTCCATTGGGTGATGGATTAGGTACATTAAGTTTATGGCTTTAAGCAACAGCTTTGTCCTGTTTATGCTTACAAGAGAAACATCAATCACATTCACCCCATATACCTGTAAGTTTTACTCATGTCTCACTAGTTTAGCACAAGTACAATGCAATTTGTAGAGACAAGTATTGCTCCCAGTGGTGCCTTCATACTGTTGTGGTCTTTCCTCACCAGCTTGGGAAACCTCACTCTGTGAATTGAACTCTACCATGCAATAGGAAAAGCTAATTTTGACAGCATCTATTATCTGGAAATTTGTAATTATTTCTTTCTTGAATGTCAAAATATTTTTCATTTTTATATGTCTATGAAACACTGTAATGAAAAGTAATACAGAAACTGTTGGCTAATATAAGATGACCTGCAGTGACAGATCATAATTTTGTTATTGCTATTTACTTTGTGCCTCATAGTGTTCACATACTATTGAAGAATTTTTGCATATTAACATCTAAAAAAAATCTTTACATACCTTTCTCCTTGCCGTCAAGAAAAGACAAACTTATAATCATTGAAACATCAAGACAATCCTATCTCTAGAAATGGAGATCAAACATGTAATCTGTGTATTTTATTTTATCTGACAAGATGTTACTTGCATGGCTTGAGAAAAAAAAAAAAGAGCCAACTTCGAAGAAGACATGGAGGGGGATCTTTCAGAAAGTGTATATCTTTTTCATGTGCATAATTATTTTGTATAGAAATATTTCATATGTGGTACTAGGGTTGAGCTAAAGGCTATGCCCACACGTCTGGCCTCTTCTAATAAACAGCTAAATTTACCTTAATTGTATTGTTTTCATTAGAATGGGCAGTTAATCTTGATTGACTTCTTGAGTTTATATTTTACTCAGGAATTGTCTTTTGTCAGTAAATGCATTAAAGAGAGAAACTGATAGTTTAGGGACACATTTTAAAAACTTTTACTGAATTTTTTTTAAAAAACATCCCAAACTCCTCAAACACATAGCAAAACAATAAACCAAACCAACCAACAACCTAAAAATGCCAAAAATTCCAAAACCCACAAAAAACCCTCTGAAAATAAGATCAGAAGCAACCCCAAAACCAAAAATACACGTATGCACACACAAGCCCAACGAGCTTAGTGGAATAAAACAGAATTTGACTTTATCTATTTATAATTTTTTAAACTTAGCCTGATAACCTTTTGAAATGTAAACACAGTACCCCTCTGTTTTCTTTAGTTTCCATGATGTCTAAATTTTTTGTGGGCTTCTGGTATATAAATAATTTTGACAAAATGTTCATGCAAGTTCTCCTATTGTTTATACACCCTGTTTTTTGATGCCAATCTTTGATACAGCATGTGGTCCACTTCAACCGTACAGGGTCTATGTAATAGTAGCACATAAAGTCATGTGGACAGTTGAAAATGTTTTCATAGGAAAGATATGGATGATGATTTGCTATGGCTTATAAGTACCTGTGTTCCATTCTGTTAACCTTGGCTCATTTTTTCATAGAAAATGCCAGTACTTTGTCCAGTTGTTAATTTTGTGTCCAGCACCATTTCTCACAAATTCCTCACTTTGCACTGTTTTCAGAATGTCTGATACCTTGAGCCAGCTGTACAGCCTCTCTGCAGATTGCCATCTACACCTTCAGAAGAAAGTTCTTACTTGTCTTATTTTCCCATCCTTGGAGGCACTTGGAAGGGAAGCCCATTACTCCTTCTTGAGGTCACTTCTTGCCTTGCAGAAGTAGAAACTGGAGACTTCATGGGATTCAACACTGCTCATGGTACGTCATTTGAGAAGGAGCACAAATGGTACTTCATCCCAAGTGGTACACATCCACTTTTGCTAAAATTGTGGTTCCTTATGTAACAAATAGTCAGTCTACAGAAGGAGTTTGGTGCTTAGGGATCTGAGGCTAGGACACTCAAAGTGATTTATGAATATTGTAGTGATAGTCCTTTCTGGCTCCTTGTGTATGCTCCTCACATTGCTGCATTCCACCCCTGGATGTGCAACCTTGAGGCAAGTTGAACTCCTGCCATTCTCATCCTGTATATTAAGGTATGTAAACCCATGCAAGAATCATCTGTTGCTACTTGTTTGATAATTATGGAGGGAAAAAGAAAGGAGCTAAAAATAATTTCTACAACAGTACTTTTGATTAAAATGTGGTAGACAAAAATTGTTGAGCACTGGTGACTCCAGACAGATGCTAGAAATCATCACAACTAGATTGCAAGGAGGAAAGGAAAATGGGACATTTAAGCAGCCTCATTTAACAACATGAAAATCTCCCAAAGACTGAATGCAACCTAATGTGAATACTGTAGGCAGAAAAGGTATCAGTAAATTGGAATATCAAAGCACCATGTGGTTACAAACATTCTGTAAAAATAACTATTTTTCTTAGTTAAATAGGAATTCAGTGATTTCTAATAATATTTTTTCGATGCCGAAGTTAGGGAATCCAATATTACAGGTATAAACTCTCTATTCTTCATATAAGGAACTTAGTTTTCAAAACAAATAGTTTTTAAAATATTGAGAAATTTGAAGAAAAGCCAAGAAAATGTACCAGAAAAACCTAAAAATTAAGTAGAAACAGGGAGGAAACAATGACAACACTATTATAAAAAGCCCAAACCAACCAAAAAACCCCAAAGCCAAAAATTTTCAAAATAGAATCAGCTTTGTTTATAAAAATTAATGTTGTATTTAGCAGGTTATCAGAATTTGTTAACAGTGTTCAGACAAAAACCATATTAATATTTTTCCATCAATTGTCTATTCTGTCTGCATCTTTATAACCTGCGATAGCAAATATTGTTAAGAACACTTTTCAACATTTGATATTTTATTTAAAGGGTGTTGCTAGAAGGTAACCAGGTAAACAGCACAGTAAAGATAGCAATATGAGAGATTGTTCTGGTAAACACATAAGGTTAAATCTACAATTCTTTTAAGTTTAAGAATACTTGCACTATCTGGACAGCAGTGGATTGGGAACTAGTCTGTTTGTGTATATTTGTGTGTGTTGTGTTCATAGAGAATCAATTTGTGTCTAGCATGTAAATAAAATACAGCTATCTGGAAGCATAGTGGTTTTCAGCTTAAGCATTCACATTTCTGAAGACACATGAGAAGACTGATGAAGAATTAAGTGGCTTTCCTTAGTGTAAGATTTATATTCTAGCAACTTACTTCATTCCAAAGATGACTATTATTGAAATAAACCAGACCAAATCTTTGATAAAACAGAACATTCCAGAGTTCAGTGATCATTAGGTCTAAAAGAATTCTGGTGGGTGTTACTATACTAGCTAAAGGATGCTAGTATAGTAGACTGCTTTTGTTCACAGAGGTTCAGTATTATTCAATTTTTTCAAGAGCAAAAGTAAATACTCCAAACAGAAGACCTTTCAAAATGCAATAGTAAAGGATTTGGAAAAATCCTTTATGAAGTTAATAAAGGTAAGTCAGAAGAATTCTGACTACATCATCATTAAATACAAAGTGATCATCAGATTGCTAAGACTTTTGAACACACAGTGGCAAATGGAAATAAAGAAACAATATTAAATTTTTCATTTTAGAGTGAGACCCCGTGCTTGTCAGTGAAGAATGGCACCTTCTTTTGAACATTCAAAAAAACCAATACACTGCGATTGCAAAACTTAAACTGACTTCAGAAATGTAAACTTGAACCTATAAAACTGAATTTCAAATGAAGATAAAGGTACCATGCTGAGTATAAATTAAGTTACAAGATAATACTTTTCTCTATCAACCCATTTTATAAACACAAATCTTCATTATTATATATAAAATACAGAAATGTATATAAATGAAACCTGTTAAAAACTGATTACAGCAAAGGTCTAAGTAAAATTTATGATATCATGTAGTTATTGCTTCAAAAGGTTTTAAGACAACAGCATCATTCCCTCATTTGAAAACCATTGCCAGAATGACTTCCAGTACCTTAGATTAAGGGATTCTGCCCAGATTGGTAAGATTTAACCCACCAGACTCTGACGCTCAGCTAACTTGAAGCTCAGTGAGAAGTTGCTTACCTTTGTCAAAGGAGAGGCCCACACAACTGTGTCTGATTCTGTTCAGCTGACAGTGAATTGAAACTGCCTGTCCTTCAAGAATTCTGCTTACTACTGTGCTTTGATTCTTCCTGTTTCCATGTCAGTTAAAAAAAGAAAAGGAATTTGTTGACTCTCATTTTAAGATGAAGGTGTTCTTGAGTCAATACAGAGGTGAAATAATGAAAGACTAAAATCTCTGGAATCTGACTGGGAAATGCCTGTTAAATCCTTTTCATGATTTTAAATGTATATGTATATGTATATGTACATGTATATATAATATATATATTTATAATTCAAAAATGTGTTGTGCTATTGAAAGATTTTTGGATATTTTAGTGACTTAAATGATCCTGAATTTTTTCCTTTGTCACATTGGTTGCATCTGCCCTGGAGTTCCAAGTACTACTGAGAAGTATTACAATTTATGAAATCAAATTTGTTTTTCCTTTTGTTCTTGTTGCTTTGTTTTCCTGCATATAGTATTTTGTTTGTTTGTTTTGTCTTTTTGGCTGTAGAAGGCAGGTGTTTCCAAAAGGAATGAGTTTAATGAGAAAGCTACAATTCAACACTTTTCTCTCGTTTACATTATGTCATTCTTTGCATAGTTAGGCTATGTTAACATAGCTTTAATGCATTGCATTCATCAAGCTTTTAGTTAAAAGCGAACATTTTTATTTTAAAAAGAACGGTATGTTATTTTCCTGTAACCTGGAAAGATATTATTTCTACTCTGAAGAGAACATGGAGATTATTTAGAGCACTTGTGTTGACATGGCAAGTATGCTATAGGTGTGACACTTTGGTACTAGTTAGAGACAGCGTTGAGATACATCCATCTATGTTAAGAATTAACTGAAGTTAGTCCTGGAAATGATAACTTAAGAAGTGGTGTAGTATTTACTGCTTTGTGAGAGAAAAAAGATAGGAGAATTTAATAGAAAGATGCATTCATGCAATAAATGAAGATGTTAAGGAAATCTTGCAGCAGACGAAGTTATTACTCACCTGACTGCTTTATTCCTTCCAGATCAATGGAGATACCATCAGACTACCAAACAGCTATTTGAAGTGCTGTAGATAAAATATTTTAGAGAGTTCAGAAATATTCTTTCCTATCATCCTGACATGATATGATTCTCTATTAAATCCTCTGGCTAGCGAAAGATGAACGTATACAATGGAAAATCTTGGTAAGGTGTCCAAGTTTTACATCACATTAAGAAAACTCTGTTGACATTTGATAATTTGAAAGTAAATCTTAATGGATATTATCTACTGGTTACCACATAGACAATTCTGTTTCGAGGCAGGAACAATTTGTTATCTGCCAAGTTTCATTTCATGATTTCTACCTTGGGAAAGATAACAATAATTTAGTGTATCTGTCTAGATTATAGGACTAATCTCTTTGTTTTGCATTTCAATTGGTCTTCTTACTCTTAACAGCTACTGAAAGCCGTTGTTACTATTATGTCTCATTCTTCTCCTTTCTGAAATTGTGAGTGGCTTGATGGCCTGTTGAGTGATGATATCCCCTTCACCACTGAACTTCTGCTTTTGTTACCATCATTCTTCCAGTTTGCTTGTTCTCCTAAAATTTGAAATACTCTTTATTTCAATAGGTCTTTGTGTTGTTCATAAAAAAAAAATCAAAAAGAACTAAAAAATAAGAAAGAGTTGGAGTTAGTTAATATACCGTGTATTCAGTATATTAATATAAGGGGGAAAACTCAGATAAAAGAAAGGAACAAGGTTATTTTTTAAATTTGAAAAATTATTCATAATTTTCACAATTAACTTCTGGGTATCTCTCTTGCCAATACAGCCACTCTTTTAGATATTTATTCTTCTGATCATAATGTCAATTAAATGGTAGAGGATGCTACTTTGATTTAAGAAACATTTACATACTCAGGTTACCTTATCATATCAAATTTTTTTTTCTTGCTTTATCAACAAAAAACAGATAAGCATTTCAAATCTTTATAATGGAAAACCTTAGAGCAATGTCTTTCATGCTCCTTAGATATTCTTCTTTTGATAGGATATCAAGAAATTCATACTGTTTCTATTTCCCCCTATAATTATTTTCATTCCTCCAATGTCTTCTTTCAATTTTCTGACACAAAATATATGTATAAATATGATTTCTGACTTTAGCACTTTCTTCAAAATGAAGTATTAACACAGAATGAATAAGGAAGATAAGTTATTAGTCGCATTAGAATACTGGAGGACTAATTCAGGATGAAGAATTCAGAATGAAATAGAACTTTTATTCAAACAAAAAAGTATTTGAAAATCTGACCTATATTCAATTAATTATTGCCACTCAGTAAACAAGTGCTACAGAATCTATATTGAATGCTCTGCAGTTTATAATGATCCTACCTCTCTGAAACATTGCTATGGACTACAGATATACTTAGGTTGATAAGTGAAAAAGGACAAATCTAGATATGCTTTCAGGGACTTCTCTTTTCTGAGAAAGGGATATGCAAGAAGCCATTCCTGTTTTTTTCCATTTTTTAAATCCATCTTTGCTTTATGATAGGATTCATTCATGTTATATGTAAGATGCATAGTACTTAATGTCTCTGAGCAAGATAAACTCCAATAAATACTGCAAGTCATGAAGTTAAAATACATCTGTTTCAGAGAAATTACACATTCTAGTAAGCATCACTTTCTAAACATATGCTTACTTCAATACGAAGATGAATATTTATTACTCTTTATGTTACATACTCTGTCATATCTGACCTTACGCTTTTTTGTGATATCTGTTGATGTAGAATCAGGAAAAAAATTAATATGGCTGGGTTCTAATGCATTAAGAGTTAGAAGCAATAAACAAGCCTTTCACAAATTTTACAAACTAATTATACCAGTACAGACTAGGTAGTCAAGAAAAAAGCTCAACAGAAATCAAGGTACTTTTACTTACAAAATCAAATCAATCTGTTTTGATTTCTGCTTTATTAGTTGGCAATTATCTGAATTATTTGTCAGTAACAGGCCAATATTTACTGTAAGTGACCACCAATTTATATAAACAGGAGTTGTGATGATATGTAAAATCATCAGTCTCCTGGGAACACAAGAAGAAATATTTGTTTCTAAGTCCACCTGTAGACCATACATTTTTCTGAATGCTCACTCCTCTTAATACTTCTGTATTAATTCTTGTATAGTCATCTAGAAATGTGTGCTTGACTATGTAACTTGCAAAGGCATGCAAACAAAGTAGTTTTACATAAGAAATGTCTTGTTATAAGCAATTTATGTTAATCAGCAGAACAAAGTGTGACTTGCTACTAAAAGATAAAAAATTGGAGGAAAGTCTTTATTTTGTAGTTATTCCACTGCTAAACAATATTTTACAGCTGTTCAGAAACAATATAGAAGATATTTTCAAATAAGTTAATTTTATTTAGCTGTCATGTCCTTACTGGATATCTGCAAATTATCAAAAAAGGTAAAATACTGAATTAGTTGATAGACTTTTGTTTTAAATATACAACATAGCATCTTGCCGACAGGGGTTGAAAACTTTATGCAGCTTTTGCTGGTTAAGAAAACTTTACATTTGATTATTGAGACAGTTAAATGGATGAGTTTTTTCTCTAGTAATAACTAAAACATAGTATGTTAAATTTGGTAAATTTACAAATGTTAGTAATGAGATGTTAGTGTCATGTACATATTTGTATGCACACCTTATTCAGTTTTTCAAGTGTTTGAACACAGGTTTTGTAGAGCTGATAAGCAAGTTTGTTTGTAAGAATTATGCTTTGTATTGATAAAAGCAATATTTTTCTTGACTTCAGAATAAGTTTTATCAATTGTGTTGCAACAGTATCCAGTTACTCAAAGCTTTTTTAATGACCATCAATAACCTTTCTTCCTTAACAGCAGTAAACAGAGATGGACTCAAGTGAAGAAATGTGGAATTCTTTGTTTCTTTATAAAAGGAAAAGACAACCATTTTCTTATGTCTTAGCTTAAGATTTATTCCCTGAATTCTAGTGCTAAAGTGCTGCTGCCTTCTAATTCCATAGCTGTGAGTGTGGAAAAAATAATAATACCAGTCTTTTTTTTCCCTGTTCTT
>JAWWEY010000130.1:34480395-34493616 GCA_035582745.1 Loriotus luctuosus | reverse complement strand
AGTGGGTAGAGGATGACGGACAGATGGGTCGCTAAGCAACAAAGGAGGGGAAAACCAAGATAATGAGAAAAACAAGGTGGAGAAAGCAACGAATGGCGGGAGAAACCAAGACAACGGGTGATTGGCAGTCAACTGCAGGAGGGGAAAGGGGAACCCGAGACCGAATCTTATAAAAATAACTTTTCACACAACTCAAGTAGAACAGCAATCTAAAATACAATTCAAAATACAATTTGACGCACCACAACAGCCATGGACTTAGTGTAGTGAAAAAGTGGCAACCAAATTCACAACTTTCACACTAATAGTTTTCTTTCCATTAATTCTAAAAGGAGACGAAAAGTTTTGTCAGTATTTTTAAACTGCATGAAAACATTACATTGACACACACAAAAGAAGGAAGAATTTCTTTTAGGACTTGTGCCATAACCTTTAAAAAAGGTACTTGTGTATAGTATAGAGAAAAAAATGATGACCCAATTAACTTCAGAATGATATATTGAGGAAAGTGTAGACTGTGATAAGTTCATCCCTCAGCCTTCTCTTCAAGACGAGCAAACCATGTGACTTCAGCTTCTCCTTAAAAAGTTTTGCCCTCAGGACCTGTCACTGTCTTGAGCATTATTCTCTGGAAACACTTTAGTACCTTTATATCCTTCTTATATTCAGGCCCCTCCACTTATTCACAGGACTCGTGAGGCCACTCGAGCACAGCGTAAAGTGGGACAATCCCCTCCCTTGCCCAACTGGATATGCTGTGCCTGATGCACCCTGGGACAGCGTTGGCCCTCCTGGCTGCCAGGACGCTGCTGACTCGTGTTCAATTCACCTTTGATGTACACCGAATTACATCTAAGCAGATGTAAAGAAAAATGAAAGCATGTTCATTAGTATCTGAGTCACTGTTAAGATGACTAGCCCAAATGAGGTAATAAATCAGCAGTACTATTAGACTGAGGACTATGATGGTGGAAATATACCCTCAATCTGTTTCTCATTCACTAGAGATCAAGCTTTGAGACATAACATAGTATCCTATTTTTTCTTCTATTTCAGTCATGTCACTCATTAAAATCTTGTTACATTCATACAATAATGAAATTTCAAGGACATTTTTAAAAGGGTGAAGGCAAATATTGTGAGGTTTATTTGGGCTTGTATATAATTTTACCATTATAATCAAGGTATCTAATTTAGCAAATAGATTAAAGAACTATAGAATTGAAAATACAGTTTGTCAGGTAGAAGAAGGAGTATGTTGGTAATTGCTTATTTAGGAGAACAAAACAAACAATTTGCCTCAGCATGTATTTTACAGGGAAGTGTAAGCCTGCAATGTATCAGTAATAATTAACATGCAACTTTTATCGTTTTCATTTCTACCATCCTAATTGATGGCATGCTCTTGTTTCTTATAAACAAACCACATGAATCTTTTCTTTATGCATTCTTGATAATTTATGTAGTTTTAGAATTCTGAGTGTCCTGCAGAGCTGTTAGAGCTCAGCTAATAAAACATCTGAAATAAAATTTCTACAAGACCTATAGAGCTAGGCCGTAGATTTAATCTTGTTCTAAAATACTGTAGTTTATGTGATTATCTGTACTTATCATGAAAATATCTTTTCTGTAAAGTCCAGGAAACTGTCAACTTTCCATGTTTCCAAACAAGAACAATATTAAATCTAAGGCTTTAGTCAGGATCTAAAAGAGAAGTATGGAAAGAAATCTATCCTGACTCATTTTCTCTTGTTAAAAGTAATAAGCCTGAGACATTTCATTCTGCAAATTACCCCAGCTTTCCAGAGAGATGATTATTACCTTTAACTGCAAATACCAGACCAATTTTTTTGATGCATTTGGAAGACTAAATGAAGCAAAGGCTCATGCACAGAGTAAGAGTCATAACTGTGAAGAAAGAAAAACAGTAATCATTGTAGAGTGGTAGTTTAACAGTTGTTGGCATTAAATACTGCGTACTTGGTAAGTTTTCAGAAACATAAAAAAGATTGTGCTAATTTTGATTTTCAAGAGAAAAGGGGGATGGTGTGCTCTTTTGAGAAGACAGGCTATGTGACCCTCGCAAAACCACTTTTTCTGTGTCAGGCCAAGGTCACCAAAACAGGTCTAGGGTAAAGTAATGGAAATACTATTGACACAGGAGCAGTCACAGAGCTAGTGTAGATGATTCTAGTTGATTGCTGCTCACAGATGAGTATGCCTAGCATTACAGCATTATACTTATGAACATGAATTGTAGCTCAATAGAAAAGTTATTTGGCTATGATTTTATGTGAAGATTCAATCTGTGATGAACAGTCCAGAAGGATTGAAACTGTACCTTAACAGTTGTTTAACACAGTAGACCATCTAGAACTCCTACATAAACTTCATAAATGTCACATAGGTAACAAGTATTAAACAAGGAATATTGACCTTAAGTTAATGTAGTACTTTGATTAAATTTTAAGGAAAAGAAAAAAGAAACATGTCATCTTCATAAGAAAAAAGTTGTGTGTGGGGGGGAAGCCTGAAAACAAACAAACAAGAGTACCAAACAAGCCCCTAAGAAAAAAATCCCCCAAACAAACAAAAAATCACTTTTGTTCAAATACTACCCTTATCATACTTTAAGTGGAATATCTTTCTTTTTGTTACTGCTTCCTAAACCAGAAAAATTTTCAGACTCTGATTTAAAAAAAGTAAAAATAATGAAAACATTAGCATTGTCGAAAATACAACAAAACTATAAAAATTTATACTACAAGAACAAAGAAGAATTTTGGTTAAAATGAAAATTCATTGAACTGTAGGATTGCTTGGGCTGGAAGGAACCTTAAAGATCATCGAGTTCTAAATCCCCTGTAGGGGCCACAAAGAGTTTCCACTTGACCAGGTTACTCCCAGCTCCATCCATCCTGGCTTTCCAGAGAGGGGAAATCCACAACTTCTCTGGGCAACCTTTTCTAGTGCCTCACTACTCCCACAGGAAAGAATTTCTTCCCAGTATCTGATCTCAACATACTTTCTTTAATTTTGAAGTCATTCACCCTGGTCCTATCACTCTATGCCCTTGTAAAAACTCCTTCTTCATATTTTTTTTGCAGTCTCCCTCAATATTTTTCCCATGCCACCTGACCTTGTCATACACCTTCCTTTTTTTCCTTACTTCAAAGTGAAGAACCCTGTTCAACCATGCTGACCTTCTGCCTCATCTGGTTACTTCTAACATTCAGGAATTGCCTGCTTATGTGCCTTAGGAGGTGATGGTTAAAAAGCTGACAGCACTGATCCACTCCAGATTTTTCCCAGGGGACTTTACTCATTAGTTTCCTGAACAACCTGAAGTCTGCTCTCCTTATGTCTGGAATTGAAGTGATGCAACATGTCTGAACTTTTGCTGGCACTTTTTACAGTCAAAATGTTTCCCTGTTGGGCTCTGTTACCTCATGTCCCTAAGACTGCAAGTGTATTCCAGGCTGGCTAATATGTCTCATAGTCACCAAGGGAGGTCCCTTCCATCACCCTGTCCCTCTAACCGTTTTGTATAATCCCACAGCTTTTCCCACAGGGATAAGCCTGATATTTTCCCCTTTTCCCATCACATCTAGTTTTAATCTCTGCCAATGACCCCTCCTAGTTTCTGATCAAAGACTCTCCCTCCTCGTAGAGAAGGGTGAGCCTAATCTGATGCCACCATGCCTGATGCTGTGTAGGCAAATTATAGCATTATGATTGTGAAACCAATCACACAACAGTGTATAATACCTAAAATCAGCACCATGTACTTTATATCAGGTTATAAAGTATAAAAAATCAAAACAAGCAGAGAAACCTTATTACCCTCAAACCTGCTAACAGATGGGACACCAAATGTACGCTCCTCAGCATGAATGTTCCTCAGATAATTTAGAAATATGCCATTTTGAGTAATTATATTGACCTGAATTTGTCTGGTGCTCTATGTAAACACATTGCCTTTTCTTTGATAATCTTACAAATATGAATGACATTTCAAAGGTGGGAAAACTGCTACCAATAAATTGGATTTAATATTTATATCGCCTGTATGTTTTTGTCTCTAGCTCTGGGCTGGGTCAAAATATGTAAGATGAATATTCTATAGAGTGAGAATTCTCTATGTGCATTATTTCTACCTATATAAACACTTCTGTTCATATAAGGGTGTAAAATGATATTTCTACATGAAACTTGTGCAAGATTTGATTGACATGCTTCAATGCAGTTTGCACAAAAATATGCTCAATGCAAGATCGCTTTCTAAAAGTGTCTGCAGAAACTTTACAATTCTGAAAGTTACTTATTCGGGTTCCATTTTTCTGAATTTTTTCAAAAGCAGAGAATGGAATGGAGTATCCCATATAGTGTAAGAGTAAAAGTCATTGTTCAGGAAGAAGCTGGAAAAGAGAATCAGTATTTATTCTGAATCTTTTGTTTGCACTGAGCAGAGTTACATTTTTTGCAAAATTCACCCAGAATTTTTTCTGTATTTGGTGAAAGTAAATATTTCTTTAACTAGAAACATTACTGGTTCAACTAGTAGCTTAAACATCTTTGCAATGAATGTATCTTCGCAAAACTGCAGTAATTTCAACCATAATTATTTTCATTAAATGTTTATTTGCATAAACTGTTTTATTCATGCTATTATAATTTACCATATACTGTTAACAAAGCCAAGGCTATTTCGTGTTCCATTTCATATGCAGCTATGACTGATTAGTCCAAGCACATTGCATGATCATGCATATCCATTGGCATAATTTTCATCATTTTGTATCCAGATCTGGCAAGTTTTGTTTTCAAGTAGATGATCTTTACTAATGAGGTGCAGATTTCTTTATGTAAATCAAGGAGCAACAAAAGACACCCCTCAGCTTCCTTGGTCTGAAAGCTGTCTAACCATTTGTGGTGACACTGCAGCAGACAGAGTCCTACCTAAAGTCTTAGGAGTTTTGGGTATTTTCATTTGAGATAGCAGTCAAGACCAGTAGTCTGTCTTCAAAATAAACAACATTATAAACTTTCTTCAACTTACACACATTATAACATTATAAACATTACAGCAATTTCCATTGTTGCAAATTAAGAAAATTCCTCCCCTAGCTGTTATATCAATCAGTCTTTACATTATGAAAGTGTATTATAGTGCCATGTAAGGTAATGAGCTAGTGGAATTTACTGAAAACTTAGGTATTAGAAGACTTAGGTATTGTCCATGCTTGAAGAAAAATACTAAATAATAGTCTAGCCCATAAAATAAGGGCCCTTCTTCTTGGAAGCTTGTGGCTGTCTGTGAAGGATAATGACACCATTGGACAGCCAAGATAGCACCAGCATGCCAGTCCCTCTAACACATCTTTCTTTGGTAGAAGGCTCAATGTTTTCTGATATCATAGATAAGTAACTATGGAAAGTCCATCTCCTTGGACATCTGAATCACTAGAAAAGTGGTGAGAATTCTGAAAAAAATGTAGTTACTTTTAGACATTTACTATAACGTGTAATGGGTAATGTAGTGTTACTGATTAATCAACTCGCAGTATCCGTGAACCTTCAAAGGTTATTCAAACCTTATGTAAAATCACATTCAGGATGCCTCACTACTGCTAGTACACTTCATGTGCATGAATAAATTTTTATTATTTTACATCAGTACTTTGCACCCTAGCTCTTCTCTAGTACTACCTTGGTTAGTAGTGGCCATTTGTGAAGTTCTGTAACAAAATATAAATCTGTGTGACCCAGCTACATATTACAGGAGAGACAAAACAATCTTGTCCTAAGAAAAGTAAAAGATAATATAAAGGAGGTACATAAAAGACATGTAGATGTGGCCCTCAGGGAGATGGTTTAGTAGCAGCGTTGGCAGTGCTGAATTAATGGCTGGACTAGAAGATCTCAAACATCTTTTCTAACCATAACATTCAGGACGATGGTATTAGACTGACTATTCAATATGAAGACATATATAATAGAAAGCATTTGAAGAGCCTTCTAGATCAAATATGTTTTTTGATATTCATAGATGATTCCTCTCAAATTTGTTTTTTTCTACTGTAGTTTTAGAACTAGCTAGCTCCTTGGTTTTCCATTTGGATTAATTTTTTACATCCTTTATGCAGTGTTATTTGTATTTTCAGGAAAAGCCTAATAGCTTAATGTATTTATATTTCCCAGAAATGCATTTTAAAAAAATATTGAAGTCTTGATCTCTGGATTGATTTTCTGCTTTGATTTGTTGGATTTGTTTGGGTTTGGGTTTTATTTTCAGTCTAACTGTCTCACATATTTAAGCATTTAAAATGACACAAGGTTTTTGTATCACACCTTTTTATAAGGATGACTTTGAGCTACAGAAATGGTGTTCATTCTAAAATCACTGCTATGAACTGAATATATACTCAGGCTAAAGTTAGCTATCAATTAGGATAAAAATATAGATAGAAGATTGAAGTCATAACAACAAAAATCACAAGGATGGATCTTCAGAAATGTCAAGCCATGTCAGCTGTATTGACTTAGATTCTTACCTGCTTTTCAGCTTTCAGCTTAATGTTGTTCTGGTTACGTGGTGATTATTTCTCTGTTTATTTTCTCTATTTCTATTTATCTTGCTTCATCACATTTATGTGCTGCAGTCTGATCACAAGGTATTTCTAATCAAATAAGCCTAGTAAAATCAAAAGCTGTTGTCCAACTCCTTTCTCATCTATGTCAAAGAAAAAAATTAAATCAGTAAAAATATTTAAATTAGCCTAAAAGTACTTAACAATATAGTTCAGTAGTCCCTCATGGTCAATGTCTGTCATTATACCTTTAAAAGAGAGCTTTTCTGGCAAATTCACTTCAAAAGGATCAAGCTAACAAAGCAACTTACATACTCAAATCCTGTTTCCTTGTGTTTTAAAATATGAAGTTGAAAGTAAAAATATAAAGTTTGAAAAGATAGGAAATTTGGGAGGTAAGTGCATATGTAAATCTGTGTAATTATATGGTAAGGTATTGAAGTAAAAATGGAGAATGTATCACTTATGCATTAAGGTATTCACAAAATCATTCCTGTTACACAGAAAATTTTGGATGCAGAGATTTTGATCAGTCACTTTAATTATATGACTACACATAAATTCGTATTTGATCTGAAAAGTAAAATTTCAGGAATTTCAAACACTTAATTTATACTTAATTTATATGAAGAGAGAAAAGCAGCTCACCTCTGCACTGTAAGTTTTATTTTGAATAGAAAATGTCAGTATTAATTGCCACTAAATTCCCTTTTTAATACAGAAGAGAGTTTGAACATTGGGACAGTAGCTATTGGTCTGAAGAGTTTTTCCTCTTGAAATTGCTATCTACTATACAATGCATTTATCATCACTATTACGTTTTGAATCACTTTTCTGTGCATCCAATTAAAAAGACTTGTAGTGTACTTTGCATTCACAGCTGGGCTGATGAATGTTAGTTTTCATGTATTTTGTTTTCTCATCCATCCCTGAAATTTTTACTTTAGTTTAAACAAAGGGTTCAGGGATTACTCAAAGCTGCTGCTGGATTAGACTTGGCTTCACACTCCAGCAATTTTTTTTTCTTTGTAAGAGAAAATTAAATATTAAATTCTAAGATCTGGCATTTTGGGGGAGATAATTCTCCATCTAAAACCCAAATAAATTAGCTACTTATTCATGAAACCAAGAAGTTCGAGAACTTTAGTTTTTCATGACAATATAACTAAACCATGAAGAAGGTTAAAAATTAAAGTATTTCAATGGTATCATTAAGATTATTTGATGACTGATATTAGAATTACAGATAAGCTTAATTATTTTGATGAAATCGATTTCAAGCCTTTACTTCTGATGTCAATAGATACATCAGAATTTGATGATGATTTGATGATGTGAACTCTGAAACAGAGAGATTTGCAGCCAGGAAAGAACTAATGATGAATTTTAACCTATCATCCTTGCTAGACTTCACTACTTCCTTAAATATTGGCACCTTAAAGTATAATGCTTTTTCGGGTATTTTATTTTCAGAAAGACAACGTGGTACAAATCAGATTCTTTTCTCATAATAGTGTCTGTAATAAAAATACTACACATTCTTAGATTATTTAGCAGTAAAAAAAAATAAATGGTTGGCAACCTTCTTTCATATATATCAGTTTGGACATAACAACTAAAGCTTTTGGACAAGTGTGGGAACTCAGCACATCACTCCGGGTGTGCAGAGTCTCCGGAGACCCCTTCGAGGAGCTCAAAGATCCTGGCATATTGCCCGGAACACCTGGTGGCTTGACTTTGATCCTTCTAGTGAATTGCCAACTTGGTATGGGGATTTGAGAGTCACACGAGTTTAAAGGGTGTATTTACAGGGTGCACACAGGGTGAAAATGTAGATTTTAGGATTTTTGGTATGTGAGTTATGGGGACAAGATGGAAGGAACAGGGCGTGTCTTGTCCTTCTTCTTTCTTCTTCTTGTTCTCCACTTTCTGCTGTGATGTTGGCACTTGGGGATTGGTTTAGAGTAGAAGTGCACTGTCTAACATAGGTGATAGGTATTGGAAATTAAAGGTAAATATTATGTACCTAGTTTGTAGTATAAAAAGACGACACCGCCTCGGGGAAGGTGGAGAGCATTGTGGCTGCGGTGCTGAGAGGATCTCAGCTGGGCAGAGAGAGAATTTTATAGATAAGAGATAATAAACAATTCGAAGACCGAACATCAGAGAGTCCAGTCTCATTCTTCAGAGCGTGGGGCCACTCCAGGACCACCCGACTTATCTCGGGGCAGAGAACAGACAGCCGACCCGAGAACAAAGTTCCCTTCAGCATCTAATAAAGAACAAAGGTTGGTCTTACTCTTCCTTTTACCATTAATATACATATAAAGCCACTTTTTGTTATCCTTTACAAAAGTTGGTATTTTAAGTTCAAACTGAGCTTTAGCCTCCCTAATTTTTTTCCTGCATGCTCTAGCAGCCCCCTTAAATACTTCCTGAGAGACCTGACCCTCCTTCCAAAGATAATACATCCTTTTTTTATTCCTGAGTTCCTCCAAAACTTCCTTGCCCATCCAGGCTGGACGTTTTCCTCCTCGACTTATCTTTTGGATGACAGGGAAAGTCTGTTCCTGTGCCCTCAAGATCTCCATTTTGAAGCACGCCCATCCTTCCTGATCTCCTTTGTTTTTAAGGACTACTTCCCAAGGAACTCTCTCAATAAGTCTCCTGAATAGCCCAAAGTCTGCCCCCCAAAAGTCCAGTGTAAAAGTCTTATTAATATTCCTTTTGAGTTCACCAAATATTGAGAATTTTATCATTTCATGATCACTCTGCCCCAAGTGGTCTCCAGCCCCCACATCTCCCACCAACCCATCTCTATTTGCACGAGCATGGTCATCTCACAGTCATCTCTGGGTCACAGTCATCACATGCTTACAGTAGTCTCACATTCGTGGTCATCTCATTATAATGGTCATCTCATGATCATGGCCATGTCATGGTTACAGTCAAAGTCATTGTATGGTTACAGTCATCTCATGCTCATGATCATCTCATGGTCAACTCATGGCCGCAATCATATCATGGTCATCTCATGGCTGTCGTTGTGTCATGGTCACGGTCATCTCATGGTCACAGCCATTTCCTGACCACCATCATCTCATGGCCATGGTCATCTCAAGATCATGGTTGTGTCATGATCATTACACGATCATCTTGTGGCCGTCTCATTGTCTCTATCATGTCATGGTCTTGATCCTGTCATGGTCATGGTCGCGGTTATCTCATGGTCATGGTAATTACATGGTCATGGTCATCTCAGAATCACCTCATGGTCACAGTGGTCTCATGGCCATGGTTGTGTTGTGGTCATCTCATGGTCATCTCATGGTCACAATCATCTCATGCTCATGGTTGTCTCATTGTCATTATCATGGTCTCATGGTCATTATCATATCATGGCCATTATCATATCATGGCCATGGTCATCTCTTGCTCATCTCATGGTCTTTATGACCCCATGGCCATGGTTAAGTCATGGTCATCTCATGACCTTGATCACCTCACAGCTGTGTCATGGTCATGAAATGCTCACAGTCACTAAATGGTCACGGTCATCTCGTGGTTAACTCAAGGCCACAGTCATGTCATGATCATGGTCATAGTCATGTTGTAGTCATTTCCTGATCACCGTCATCTTATGCTCAGGCTCATCTCACTGTAATGATGATCTCATGATCATGTCATTGTTACTTCAGTGTCACCTCATGGCCACGATCATGTCAGGGTCACCTCAAGGCTGTGGTTGTGCCATGGCCAGCACTCGGTCATCTCTTGGTCGAAATTATCTCATGGTCAGGGTTGTGGTTGTGTCATGGTCATGGTCACAGTCATGGCCATCCCATGGTCATGGCCATCTCAGGGTTGTGTCACTCATGGTCACTTTCATCTCACGGCCATCTTGTGCTTGTGCCATGGCCATGGTCATGGCCAGGGAACTTCGAGATCCCGAGCCCTGATTTTGGGACACTCAAGGACCACTGGGGACAACAAGGCCTGGCCTGACCCCTCCCCCCGTCCTACTGCCCCTCCAGGAGCCCAACGTGGCCAAACTGTCCTGGGGACACCTTGGACATGGGACACGGAGCGGGAAATGAATCCTGGGGGATGGAGCATGGCTGGCAAGTCTCAATCCTGCTCCTGGTGTCCCAATCCAGCTCCTGATGTCTCCATCCTGCTCCTGATGTCCTCATCCTGCTCCTGGTGTCCCCATCCTGCTCACAGTGTCTCCATTTCTGTCCCAGTGACCCCATTCCCATTCCTGGTTCCCAGAGATGAACTAACTGCCAGACACTGGAGGAGGGAACTCAGATTTATTGCCCCAAGCAGGATTTATTGCCCAAAGCAGGATAATTTCACACCAGTAGCAAAGCATTGTGCATATTTGTGGTTCTTGCCTTTAAAACATTGGAAAACAGGAAATGGATCTGTCAGCAAGAGCTGTGGGGTGGGTGGGAGCAGTGGGATGAGCTCTGCTGGCAGCTCTCAGCTTTCCCAGGAAGAGGGAAGGGGCCAGATCCAGCTCCATGGATTGCTCAGGCAGTGATTCCTGCCAGGATGAGAGAGGGTCATGGTGTCACCCTGTCCCTGTCCCCATTCCACAGGATGGACCTGGCTGGAGTCCATGGAGAGCAGGAGCTGCTCCAGGATCCCACGTGATCCCACCCCAATCCTGCTGAAATCCTGCTCCATCCATCCCACCTGATCCCACTCCATCCACTCTGCCCCAACCTTGCTCCATTCATCCCACCCCATTCCGCCCCATCCATCCTGCCCTGATGCCTCTCTGAAATTCCACCCTGATCCTGCTCCATACCTGTGCTCAAGCCGTTGGTTCCCATGTCTTTTCCTGCAGAAAGAGAAGATCCATGAGATTCCAGCACGGATCACACACTGGGATTAACCCCAGGATCCATCCTGGGATCTGCACAGAGGGGATCCAGAGCTGGATCCACTACTGAAACTCACCGGCTGCCGGGTTGTATCCATTCCTGTCCCTCCTCCCTGTGGAAACAAAGTGGGATCAGTGTTGGTGGCACAGGATTCCCAGAACGGTGCTGGGTGGATCCGTGTCCCTTCCCGACCCCCATCCCGTGTGTTACCGGATTGGAGCCTCCAGACAACGAATCCGATGAGGACAATGAGGATGAGGATGGCAGCGATGATGGACACAGCGACCACCACGGTGAGATTCCCGCCAGATGTCGGCTCTGGGAAATGCGGGATAGTGAGGAGGGGGAGGGGAATCCCCATTTGGGAATTCCAAATTCCCAATCCCCACATTCCCAGCCTCACCCCAAGCGAAGATCCCAGGCTCCGGCATTCCGGGATGCTCCACCCTGCACCGGTACTGCTCCCGCTCCTCCGGCAGTGCCTCGATCCTGGCCCAGGTGTGGAAGGTGCCGTCGCTGTTGGGAACGATCCCGCCCCACTCCATCTCCTGATCCAAGGTTTCACCCCCCTTCATCCAGCTGACTGCGATGGTGTTGGGGTAGAATCCGTACACACGGCAGGACAGGTTCAGCGTCCCATGTTCCACTTTTCCGGACACGTGGACATCAGGGGGCTCTGGAATGGGATAACAGTGAGATGCATCCATAGAATTCTATGGGAGTGAGATCTGACCATGGAATTCCCACAGGAATTCCCACGTTCCCAAGTCCTCCATTCCCAAATCCCAAATTCCCACAGGAATTCTGCTCCCACCTTTGCGCTCCAGCTCCTTCTGCCTGTATCTGACGAATTTCCGGAGTAATTCAGGGCATTCGTGCTTCAGGTAATTCATCGTCCACCTCTCAGCATCAACCCCTTCCTGTTCCCAGTGCTTCCCAGTGGTCTCAGCAGAATTGTTGGCCGGCATGAATTTCCCAGATTTCGGGTCAAAGGAGATATGATCCCGTCCATCGTAGCCGAGCCGACTGGATCCACGGATGCTCCCGTCAGACAGGAGATCACAGCCATAAACCCACAGCCGTGTGTGGAGACCTGGCGGGGTTGTGCCCACAGAGACCCATAGAATTGTATCCCATCCCCACAGAGTCCCATTCCAGACCTATGGAGCCCCAGCATCTGATGGAGACCCCCAGAGCCTCATCCCAGCCCCTTGGAGCCCCATCGATCCACATCCCAACACGTGGATCACAAGCTATCCCATCCCAGCCTAACAGAAGCCCATTTCAGCCCCTCGAAGCACTGTGAATCCTCATCCGAGACCTACAGATCCCATCCCAGCCCCATCCATCTCCACCCCAGCCCTACAGTTCCTATTCCAGCCCCACAGCTCTCCCCACTCACCCCTGCTCTGGTTGTACCACTCCCGCGCTGTCTCCAGGTTCCTGGCCTCCACGTGCCACCGTCCCTCGCAGATCTGGGTTTCCCTCTCCCAATATCCCGGCTCTGCTCCATCCTCCATCCACTGCGTCAGCGGCACCCTCCGGCCCCGCTCGCTGTCGTAGCGCACGAAGGGGATCCCATCCAGGTACCCAATATTCATGAACTGGGGGATCCCCGGGCTGGGCTCTGACACCACCACAGTCAGGAAATGCAGGGAGTGAAGAACTGGGGGGACACAGAGAGTTGGGGGGGTTGAGGGGCTCACGGATCAATGTAAGGGGAACTGGGAGAGCTGGGA
>JAWWEY010000130.1:34460946-34480295 GCA_035582745.1 Loriotus luctuosus | reverse complement strand
ACTTGGGGATTGGTTTAGAGTAGAAGTGCACTGTCTAACATAGGTGATAGGTATTGGAAATTAAAGGTAAATATAATCTATGTAGTTTGTAGTATAAAAGGACGACACCGCCTCGGGGGCGGTGGAGAGCGTTGTGGCTGCCGTGCTGAGAGGATCTCGGCTGGGCAGAGAGAAAACTTTGTAGATAAGAGATAATAAACAATTCGAAAACTGAACATCAGAGAGTCCAGTCTCGTTCTTCAGAGCGTGGGGTCACTCCAGGACCACCCGACTTATCTCGGGGCAGAGAACAGACAGCCAACCCGAGAGACAAGTACATAAATGATTAGCAATTTTGTTGAGAAATTTAATCTATCTTTCTTTTCTTTCTTTCTTTCTTTCTTTCTTTTCTTTCTTTCTGTTTCATTATCATCTTCCTAGTATCTATGATGACTTTGACATAAAAAGTATAAAGGTACTGGATAATCTGCTGAATTTGTGTTTTTAAAAGTCCCCAAACCTAAAAAACCCTTTAATTTCTGTTGCTTCCCCTGACTTTTTATCCTACCTGCATGGTAATGTTCTATCCAGCTCTCCTGACTGTTGAAACTATTACTGTCTACTTGCATAACCTAGTATACTTGTAAAAGTGCACTTGACAACTTTTATGACTCAGGACAACACTTGCTATTTCATCAGGTTTTCTTATATTAGTGATAACCTGAGCCACTTTGGTTTACTTTTATTTTTCAGTTATTCTTTGGTTTTTGGGGGTGATAACAGCAAAGGGAAGGACTTCATTTACCTATTTTCTTTCTAAGTTCCCTTTTATCCCTTGTTTGGGAGAACATTATCATTTTTTTATGTTTGAAGCCTTTTTTAGCTCAGATCTTTTCAACCTTAGGTACTTGTTTTAATCTGAGGGTTGTATTTAATTCTGACTGCCCTAGACATTGACTTTACTTTTAATACTTTTGAAACTAGTACAAGATATGTTTTTTGGAGATGAGATTAATTTCCAAGGTTGAAATCAGTTTTCATGTCTTCCATGAAGCTGAATTTATTAGAATTATTCTCTAGAGTTAATTATTATATCCATCCACCCTGTGCTCTCACTAGAACTCTTTCTTATGTGTGTGTGAGTAGAGGGAAAAATATCAGAAGGATATTAAGACTAAGCACTGAATAGATTGTATTCATGGGTAAGTCATGAAACAAGAACATGAAATAAAAGTCTCTTTTATCAAATGAACCATGTTAGAATTCGGGAGAAAGATACAGCAGTTTATTGCAGTCATGATGTATTACAGGTGTTTAGCAAAAGGGTTTTTTAAGAAAAGACATAGACAATGACATTTGTGTTTTCAGAAGAGAAAGTTGCATTTGTCTTCCAAAGTAATTTGGTTAACGTTTTCAGGGGATTTTAATATCAAGCAGCTCAAAAAAAAGGATTTAAAAAAAGTATACTTGATAAAGATAAACCCAGATAATACCACTGGTCCATGAACAAGCTCAAAACTCATTGACATTGGAAGAAATAAAAATTCTGGGGTTTTTGTTGAGTTTAGTGGTTTTGATTTTGGGGTTTTTTGCATTGCACGTGTGTGATGCACACTTTTTCTCTCTTATTAAACTGTACAATTACATTAAATGCCACACTAGTCACAAGAAAAATCTGCTGGAAACATGCTACTTTTAGTGATTTTTTTTAGCTGGGATATGTGTTAAAGATAAATAAGAAATATTTGGAGAAAACCAAGGAAGAGTAAAAAAAATGCCAAGGTGATTAAATATTGTCCTGGCAGAACAATATGGTTGTGTAGTTATTTTTTTGTCAAGTAAATGTTGTAAATATAAAGATGTTTATTTCTTTGATTTCTTGGTTATTCACAAATGAAATGAAAAGATTTGAATTTTGTTCTAATATGGAAGAGAAAGCCTTCTGAACAGAACACTAATTAAGATCCCAGATTTTGATGACTCATAGAATCATTAAGGTTGGAAAAAGCCTTCAAGGTCATTGAGTCCAACCTTGCATTGAATACCACCACATTTACTAAACCATGGCGCTTAATGTGACTCCTACTCACTTTTTGAACACTTCTGGGTATAGTGACTTCACCACTTCCCTAAGGAGCCTGTTCACTGCTCTTTCAGTGAAGAAGTTCTTCCCAACATCCTACCCCAACCTCTTTTGGTCCAGTTTGAGATTGTTTCCCGTCACTGGCTGACTGGGAAGAGAGACTGACTCCCTACTCGCCACACCCTTTTTTCTGGTAGTTTTAGAGATCAATAACATATCTCCCGAGCCTTCTTCTCTCTCTTTCCTAAAACCCTTCAGCTGTCTCAGACTTGTCTCATAGGACTTGTGTTCCAGATCCTTCACTAGATTCATTGCCCTTCTCTGGATACCCTCCAGCATCCGAATGTCTTTCTTGGGAGACTGATGGAGATAAAAACTAGAAGTGCAGCCTCTCCAGTGCTGAATACAGAGGACTATCCCTTCACTGGTCCTGCTGGTCACGCTATTTCTGATACAAGCCAAGATAGAAATGACCATCTGGAAACGCTGCTGGCTCACACTCAACTGCCTGTTGACCAGCAACCTCAGGTCCTTTTCTGCTGGGCAGCTTTCCAGCAACACTTCCACAAGCCTGCAGTGCTGAATGGGGTAGCTGCAACCAAAGTACAGGACCCTGAATTTTACTTTCCTGAAACTTCTATAATTTGCCTTGACCCATAAACCCAGCCTGTCCAGAACCATCTGAGTCTTCCTATAATTCAGCAGATCAACATTCTCCCCCAGCTTGGTGTCATCTGTGAACTTGCTGAGGGTGCATTTGACCTCCTCACCCAAATAATCAGTAAAGGTATTAAACAGGATTGGTCCCAGCACTGAGCCCTGGGGAACACTAGTTTTACCAGCCACCAACTGGATGTAATTCCACCACGCTCTGGGCCCAGACAGATTTATTCCAGCAAAAAACACACTGATCTAAGCCATGGGTTGCTAGCTTTTTCAAAAGAATGCTGTGGAAAGTTGTGCCAAAATCTTTACTAAAGTCCATGTAAACAATGCCCACAGCCCTTTTCTCATCCACTAGTTAGGTGCACATCATAAAAGGAGATCAGGTTGGTCAGGTAGGACCTGCCTTTCATACACCTGTACTGACTGGGCCTGACCACCTGGCTGCCCCATCACTGACGATGACCTGTCCCATAACCTTCCTTGGCTTTCAGGCCAGAATAATAGGCTGGTAGTTCCAAACATCCTCTTTCTGGTTCTTCTTATGTCTAGATGTCCTTGACTCCTTTGCCCTTCAGGACTGCCTCCCAAGAGACTTCGTCCATCAGTCTCCTAAACAAGTCTAAGTCTTCCCCTTGGAAGTCCAAAGTGGTATTTCAGCTGATCCCCTCATTACTTTTCCAGGATTGGAAACTTCTTTCATGACTGCTGTGTGAAATACAACCTCTGACCACTACATCACCCACTAGTGCTTCTCTGTTTGCAAACAACAGGTCCAATGGGACACCCTCTCTAGCTGGTTCTCCCACCAGACAAGGAGACAGTGTTAGCAGAACAGACTCATCTTGGCGAAAATGATCTTAAATTATTGCCAATTAAATATGTAATTACTCATTTCCCTTGTGGGATACAGAGAGAAAAACCTTTTAACAATCCCTTTGCCTCGCCTTTTCTCAAGTTGATCATTAATCCTGCACTACAAAACACCATTGTCCTCACCAAGTGGTTCAGGGGAATGTAGTCAGTGGGATTTAAAGTCAGTACAATGTACTTCCATTCTGCCCCTCCTTTCTCCTCACACTTCCTCTGTCCCAGTGTGACCCTCTATATTCTGCAGTTCCCCCAGAAATACCCAACTGCATTAGGGTACAGACAGTACAATTCTTCCACAAGAACTTCTCCAGCATGGTGTTCTTCCCCTCCCTGCTTTGACTTTGGTATTCCCTCTGGTCTCTCTCACTCTTTTTGTTTTTTCTATATCTTGCAGTTTTCAACCTTTTTACATGTATTTTTGAAAGGACACCAGCTGAGACTGATGGGCTCAGTGGTGTCCTTGGTGGTTTTATTGGAGACAGATGGAACCAGCTGTAGCTTGAGTGAGGTAGATCATGATGTCTTTCCACAGAGGCCTCCCTGCAGCACCCACAATGACAGACAGCATCTTGCCAATGTGCTGCCAAGAAAAGAAAAATTATCTTGCCTTCTAGAGAAAAAACTACTATAAAGCTGTCTCTTTCTCATGATGAAGTCAGTTATCTAGGAATTTTAAGCTCTTGTTCTTGAACTTAAAGCAATTTGATGAATATGTATTATAAGTACTTCATAGTGTTAATAATGATAAAATAAAACTTTTTAACAGTGATTATATTTAGGGTTTCTCCTGAACTGGTCTGTTTTTAGAAAGAGGTTGTAGAGAGGTACTCTTCAGGTACTTTTCCACTCTCTATTTTTAGCCAGAACCAGGAGTTTTAATGTCTTATATATTATACATAATTAGTTGGCTTGTATATTGGCCTTAAGGAAACTTGTCAAATTTTGTCACAACCATGGGACATGATTCCAATAATGCGGACTATAGGCAAATATACAAATGCCTATGTTCATGTTTAGTAGTATCATTATGCATTTGGGATTTTACTGTTCTGTGTGCACCAAACATTTTACCATTGTGAACATGGCTTTCATTTAATGACTTTCAGGCAAGCTGCATTCTGAGCATCTGTTGGGAGTATAGGCATAAGCAATTGCATTAGTTACATTAGTAAATAAGTCAAATGATATAATTGTGGACCAACACTGAGATCACTGATTTTTTTAAATCCCATATAATCTGCTGAAAGAAAGATTTTCTTGTATTTCAAGGCTGTTGGAACATCAGTGCACCATGATTCCCAGAGGCTGCTCATTTCTTCCCATTCCAAGAGTTTTAATTTAATGTCCCTGAGAAATAATGTCTTCCTTTTTTTTTTCTTAATATTTTCATGGTGTGCTAATGGTGTACACTTAATAATTTATGTTAAGAAAGGGTGAAACAGTTCAGTGAAGTCATAATGTCACTTTTCCGCAAAAGCAATTGATGTTGTAAAAATGTCATGTGATCATAACAACAGGCAATAAAAGAAACATAAAAGTATATTTTGATAATATATTAGCTGTGGGAAAATATTGGAATAGCATGACTGAATATTGTAATGTCGGTTCAGGCTTTATTCACAAGTCAGCTTTACTTGGCTGTTGAAATTCACATGCAACAGTGGTACATTTTTTTGTCAGATCGAGCATTCTAGAAAACTGTTGTGTATTTAAATGTGTGCAAATATAATTTGTTTCATTTCAATCGTTCTGAGACTTGTGTAATCCTTTGAACTGTGAGCAGATGACATGTCTGTCACAAGACATTTTTACTTTTAACATTTGCTGAGTGAAATACTTATGTTAAAATATCCTGTTAAATATGAAGTATCAGTTTTCCAAACATCAGTTCTCAGAAACCTACGATATACTGTTCAAGCAGGGTTGATGGCTTTTCCTAGAGAGAAGATAAGATTAGAAAACTGTCACTGAGAATAGCGTGACACAGCTGCTTTTATAGAAAATAGCAACTGAAGGAGTTGTGATTGGCTGAGAGAGGAGCTTTAGCCAACAAAAGCTAGAAAAACTAATGTGGACTTTGTAGAACACACAGTAATTTATTGCAGTGAATAATTAGGCATTATGCTTAAAATGGTTTCCTGAGGTGAAGAGATCAAGAGCTGTTTTAAATACTGGTATATAAAAAATGTAATTAACTCTTCTATGGTGATAAAATATTTTCGTTTTCCCCACAACACCTGTATCAATTTTACTGTTGTTTCACCATGTAACATTATGTGCAGTAAGTAGAGTAAAAGAGTTGCAAAGAGCAGTTTTAAATTGAGTTCACGGGTAATTTAAAAGGAACATTATATTCTCCTCCTGTTCTTAATGGCACTCGCAACTGCACTGATGAAACACAGTCATTGATGGTAAAGCAAAGTCATTAGGAAGCAAATCCCTGATTGAGAATTTTAACTCCGTAAATGAGCTGCATAGGTGTTTAACCTGGGAACTCCCAGGGTATTTTAAAGCATATTTCCAATTAAATCTGTCTTGAGGAACAGTAAGCAGAATGGTACTATATTTTCTTTAGAGTTGATGGTATTATTATTTTTCCTTTGACCTGATCTGCTGTGAAGACATTTGAAGACATTGGTCAATGTGTAGAATGTAGGCAGGAGTTCTATAAGTGCAACTTTACAGTTGTCATGCACTTTTGAGAAGGGCCACCTGCTCTGGTTGACATGGCTTTGTGCAAGGAGATTGAACCACATAATCCTTAAACCTCAGCTATTCAATGATTTTATAGGATAGGATAGGATAGGATAGAATAGAATAGAATAGAATAGAATAGAATAGAATAGAATAGAATAGAATAGAATAGAATAGAATAGAAATTACCTTAAGTGTCGTGGTAGCGCTTTGATTTCCTCATATGTTAAGGTAAGGAGTGTAATTAATGCCAAAGCCATGCAATGATTGAACTGAAAACTATGTTCAACTTGAAAGCTCCATAAATACATTGACATGAATATTTACTCCATAAATTGTGTATACATATATGTATATGTATACATATATCTAATATATCTATATCTATATCTATATGTATATCTATATCTATGTCTATGTCTATATCTATCTATCATCTATCTATATCATCTATATATCTATATCTCTATCTATCTGAAGAGCGGTTCAGTGTTACGCATTCAATGGTGGCAAAAAACCTTAATATGGAGAAAAATTAATTCTGTGGTATTTTTAGCAGAGACATGTATATGAATATTACTGTATCTTGTCTTAGCTTTCTTTTCCTATTCTAAAGAATATAGACTCCTTCCAGGAATGTATCTGATTGGTGTTCAGCTCATGATTCTTCAGAATCTGTAATTTCTTTTTTTAAAATTGTCTTCCTTTTCAGCTAAATTAGGATCAAATATCTGTTATGACCTATGTTTTCTTTCATAGGAAAACCACGCTTTTGGATATGCATGCTTTTCGTTTGTCGAGAACTACAGAAGCCCAGATTAGTTCAACTATTTTAGAATACCATAATATTTTATTCATTCTTTCCAATAATAAAATAGATCATATTCTATTTAAACACATACATAGTAAATATGATCTTTAAATATCTTAACAGCTCCTTTCTTCTAGAATTACACCCTATTATTCTAAAAGATGCTGATTTTTGAAAACTCTTATTTCCTCACCTTAGATATATACCAGCCCAAATAAAAAATTTTAAATGCCATGTGATGACCTCAGAATACCAAAACAACAATCCTTATAAAATTTTCACAGGTCAGAAGCCCTTTTGTCACAGTATCCCAAAGTATAAAAATTTATCATCTTGTAAAAATTTGCCATATCAGTTTTTTTTTTTTTGGTAGAAATTCACAAGAAATTTAATAGCAAGTATTTTTTAATATAATACTACTCTGTAGTATTATATTTTGGGATTTTATATAATATTTAAAATTTTTTTTTTAGTTGTAGAAAACTAAATAAATTTTTATGACATTCATATTCAGCTATGATCAACTGTACAATGATATGCAGACTGATAGGTCTAATTCAGTATGAAGTGTCTGTTTTTGTTTGAAAAGACAGATGTCTGCCAAGGAAGGGAGGAACCGCCCCTGAAACAGAAGATGTAAACCACCTCCCTCCAAATTGTTATAATTTTGAAATTTTAAAAGGTTCTCAGGCAAAGATATAGGAGTAGAAATAACAGTTCTTTACTAGGGAAACTAAAAATACAAATGTAATAGTACAAACAACAACAAAAAAACCCTATTGGCAGTCAGAATACAACCTGACACCCTGTGGGTCAGCATGTTGGTAGCAGCCCCATTAAATGGTGGCTGCAGCCCTCCTGGAGTGACAGGTATGGTTCTGTTGGAACAGTGATCCTGTAGAAGGGTGTAGGTTTCCTCTGAAGGTCCAGTGGCAGTGCAGATGGGCCTTGTCTTCCTCTGGGAATCCAGTGCTCTGGGACAGCTGCTCTTCTGGGAATCTAGTAGGAAAAGGCTGCTGTGGTTTTCCAAAACTCAGATTATATCCAGGTAAGAATGCTTGGCTCCACCCCCGCCAGGCAGAAGTTCTCACAACGAGATGATGTAATTCTTATCAGTCATGCAGTGACACTCAACGGCCCATTAACAGCAAATGTCTCCCCAGAGGGAGGATTGGTTATGGAAGAGATAAAGAACACTGCTCAATTAACAGTAAATAACTGTCCCACCTCTAACAGATAGGAATGAAATACACTCCCCCATTTCCAACCTAAGACAGTGTGTTAGGCCTTTACCTTCTACCAAAAGTGCTAAAGAAGCTATTGTATTATTACAGTACAATTTAGAATGGTGCCAAAACAACTCTGCACATTTCAGGCTATTAATTACAAAACAGTTAACACTACTATGAAAAGAGAATGAAGAGGGTGCCTCTCAAAGACCATAACTGGCTTCCTCAAGAGACCGATATATTTCAAAATACACCAGAAGTAAAGCTTAAAATAGACATTCTTTATTCTCCAAAACAGTCACCTGAGCTTTAATTTTCTCTGTCATTATGACAATAGCAATTTAATGGATTAAAACCCTGTTGACCTTTGGCGAATCCCATTTCCATGACGTATGTCTTGAGGTACAGTAGTACCAGACCTTAATGATATTTCTTGATGTTTCTCAACATTTCTTTCCTTTCAAACATTGAAATGACAGGGATGGAATTTTTGATTAATTATAGAAATTTAACTGTTTCTTTCTGTCTTCTCTTAAGATTATCATGTTTTTCCATAGAGACTTATTTCAACTTTACCTAAATATTTCTATTATTGTCACTTTAAATATTTTGTAGAAGTTTCAGGTGGCAATTTTTTCCACCCATTACTAAAATTTTGTTCTCCTGTTTACCATTTTAATACCTATTACTCCTGTTTTTTACCAAGGGTGGCAAAAATCAGTATATGTTAAAAACAAAGAGGTGATATTAAGATTTCCATTTATTATTGCCAAGGTTCAGGCCATATACTTCAAATTTCTTCAATTAACCCACACAAATATATTTATATAGACCTTTTTGCTTCCATAGATGAGTATCAAGTCAAAAACTTATTTTAAAAAATCTGTTTGGGAGTGTTTAGAGATTACATGGTTTGTTCACTAAAATCCATTATCATTTTACATATATTGCATAACTTTTAAAAGTAATGGGAGTAAAAAAAAAAAATAAAAAAAAATTGGTCCTGTACCTAATGTTGAACTTCCATAATATTCAATGATGCAAAAAATTAATAGATCCTTAGAAATAAAGAATTTTGAGTCCCTCATAGGAAAAATAAACTCCTTGAGCATTTCTCAATTTATTTATATAATCAAAGGTAATAAAGATAAATGTGTGTTACTCTTTTTATTTGTCTAACTGCCTGCTAATATAGTATTTCAACCCTTTTAATTATTATTAAAAATCTATAGTTCCCACAAAATTGCAATCTTTTTACAGGCATCCAGTTCATGTAGAGATGTATCCATATGGTCACATAAATATTTCTTAAAAGTTAGTGGACATTTAACAGTATGTAAAATAATGTTGTACCATTTGTGATGAGCTTACAGTATGATTTGCTGTACTTTAAGAGAATCTCTGTATTACCCCTTAGAACATATACCATACTTCTCTGCTTCAATGCAAATAAATAATGTATCTTTCCAAGTTTTGTATAAGAGATGCAATCTATTAAAGTCCAATATTTAAGAGAACATAACATGCAGTTGATATTCAACTATAATTAATTAAGGTATTTCGATTTGATCTGAATGATAATTATTATTACTGTCTATCATGAGTTTTCAAGTGAAGAAACATACTAAAGCAACTAAAGGAAAACATTTTTTTTCCTTCAATATTTAGTGTACTGTTAATATATTATATGTCATTGTATTTTGTTACTTTGATCTGCAAAGGCATCCTCATCAGTAAAACATATAAATATTTAAGAAAGACCAGTGATGATCTTTTAAGAAAGACCAGTGGTGTTCTGTGTAGTTTTAAGCACTGCAATAAGGTTTTATTTTGTAGAAATATTTCAGTTGATTTAAAATTATGGCATAAGAGGTAAAGTTTTCCATAAGATATCTAAAGATGTTATGAACAATAGATCCTAATTGGTTAGGCAAAAATATTCTTCTGTCAAAGTAGTACATACTGCATTCATGAAACTTTTTTTCCTTTTAAGGTGTATAACAAAATTGTCCAAATCTAAATTCTTGATAATGGTCTTTCCAACATTAAATCTATATTTAAAATTAAATTGTAATGCCATGTTTTTCTGATTGCATTTTTACTTTCACAGATTGAAAATAAAAGATCCAAATGTTATTTGTAGTAAATTATATTTACCAGAAAAATATAATTTCTTCAGTTACTATATGTAGAAAGTGAGTCATAAAAAAATGAAGCTAGTCATGAACACTTATTAATTATTTGTATTATATTAGTAACTTATTAGAAATTTAGTGATGCTAATGTTATTAAGAGTCAGCTTCCGTTTAGGATGTTCAAGTAGAGAGGCATAAGAAGCGCATGACCTGTTACAGAACATTAAGTATCTTTATAAAGGCGTTTGTGTACAATTATTTCAGTATTGACTATATGCCTCTAGAGCAAATTTCAAGCTCTGTTTTAGGTATTTTTCTTGTTTCAGGATATCTTGAAACTGAAACTTTAACTGTGTTTAAATAAAATCTGTAGTTCCATTCTCTGCTGTGCTGAAAAGAAAATGTTGCCTGAACTCACTATTTTGATGTAAACCATCAGTTGCCTGGATTTAATGATTGCAAGGTGCTGTTACTATATAAGCTGAAGTCATATCATGCCTTTTGCGAGAACAGAGAATACTTTTATGACCATATTGGGCTGTCATGAATTTTTTGGAAAGAAAGTATGATCAATTTTGACCAGCTTCATGCAGAAGTGACACAGTAAATCTCTCACACACACAGGCTGGGAATAAGAAAATTACAAAACCCCTATTTTGATTGATGTTGCTATTTAGCAATTTTCAGCAAACTGTTCAGAGATGCACCTTACCCTTTTTCTTTCTTCCTTTCTTAAATGTTTTTTATTGAGAAAATGCTATACCACAGCCTCGAAAAAACAATTTATTCAAAAGCAAAGGATATCAATAACAAGATAGATTATTATCAGCTCAAATGGCACATGAACTTGTAGGTCTGTAAGTAGATTCTGTGTAAAGTATAGCAGAAGGAATGGTATTCTAATCTGCCTTATTCAGTTCCTAAATCAGATATGAGAAAATCCATTATATGCTGTGCATTAAAGGTTTCAAAATGAATACACCTTTCTGAAACTGCTGCAGTTATATGGCCAGAAGTACTACTATTTTAGGGCTTCATCCTGCTATCATTTACATAAATACTATTTTTGCAGTGGAATTTTCTGACAGCAGGATTGAGCACAGATTTGAGCACCATCTCCTTGCAATTTGTGCTTTTCTTAATAAATACTGAATGTATTCCATAGTTGTATGCAAAGTGTTGCTAACAGGTAAAGACAGAAGTACAAAAAAGCTGTGAATAGCACATCCTTGTGACTCTGAATGTTGATTTGAATGAATCAAATTATATTCTGAGCTGATATTTTTCCTTCAGAGCTCCCACACTGTCCTGTGCTGGAAACCATGTGACAGAAGTAGTAAATGGTAAAAAGATATCTCCATAGCCATACTCAAAGCTTTACAACCCTGGGTTATTTCTTTTGTTTGTTTTTGGTTTTTTTGTGGGTTTTTCCCTGGAGAAGAGGTATAAAAAGAAAGTAATTCCTGGATAGATATGAAAGAAAAAATTATCCTTCAAATTACTGAGGAGTAGGCACTGTTAATGCTTGTCTTCTTAGAGACCTTTCAGTACTTTCTGAATGACCCCTGCATGTCGGTGCTATTTTGATGTTGTCCTCTGTTCCAACATAATGAACTGAAGGATGGAGCCTAACTTATGGTTTTTTAATTTTATTTGGTTCAAACGAAGATTTAAAAACTCTTTTAAATTATATTGTCCTCAGAGCTTCTGCTTCCAGAGATATTGCTATCAGCTCTGTCAAAAATATATATAAGTATCAGTGTATATCAATATCTGGATGCCAGACTCAGAATATCAGGGAATTACTAAGACTAATTACCTCTCTTGAATATCTTTGGTGATAACCAGCTTGATCAGATTCATGACAAATACTAGTGTAAAATGCCCGACCTGATGTAGTCTTAGTGAAACTTATTAGATTGTGTTTGTTTGGGGATATTTTTGCATTTGGTTTGTTTTGGTTTTGGGGGTTCTTTTGTTTGGTTTTTTTTTTGTTTTTACTAGGTAGAAGTTTTTAAAATTTATTTTATTTTCACATGGAGTGCTCTAAAGATTCCCCGGATCCAAACTTTCTCTTAAATAATGGATACTTACAGTGTCTCCACTAGTCTGAAGGACACTAGGGAAATGTTTCAGTTCTATAAATATTAGCTTCCAAGTACAGAAAGTCTAGTTTACAGATTTATGTTCCAGCAAGATGGACACAGTGTAATGGGCAACACAAAAGGTGATATCATTATATAACAACATAAGGTACCATACACATCTGTCAGAGATAGTGTGACCTACTGACTTCAATTGTTGTGTCCATTGCCACTTCTCTTGTCCACTCTGTACAATGCTTGAATTTTGCCATATTTCAGAGAAAACAAAATTTAATTGGTACGATAATAGTTTTGTGACTTTTAGGAAGACAATTCCTCCTATACTCCCATTTATTAAATAGGATCAGAAGAGTTAATAATAGTTTTTCTGTACTTCTCAGCAGCTTAGACAATTTTGTTTAAATTTAATTTTAAAGAATTACATTTTCATTTTAATATTCTGCTATCAAATTTCCTTTAAAGAAATAATAAAAGAAATTTCTAGAAGCATCCCTTGGTGTGATGAGAATTGAGGAGTTGGTCTGATTTATGTATGCTTTAAAATGTTCTTTCAGAAATACCTTAGCAAGAATGAAATATATTATCACAAAAATTTCCCCTGCTTTTTAGACAAATTATAACAGGGATTTTCTTAATGCTTTATTAATTTGTTGTCAACTCTTTCCATTTTTTTTTTTCTGGAGATAGTTATGAAGATTTTGAAGACTGACCATACTGAACATTTCCTTACTTTCTAAATTTTGCTTTTCACCTTGAAGAAATAACAGACGTGCAAATTCTAGCAGCATTGTTGTTTGGGATGATGAAGGGATGCATAGAAGAAGTATTAAGCATTCATTTGCAGTAACCAGGTTAGACCAGAGTGAAGTAGAAAACTACTTGTAAACTTGATTTTAGCTTTATATACATAGTGCAGAGAACAGAGCTTGTGAAACAATGGGTTTGGTACTTTGGGAAGAGCAGAAGGAAGAAGAGAAAGATAAAGGAGTGCTGGTCCCTGGCACGAAAGAAGACTAGGAGGGATGTAAGAGTGGTGTGGGGAGCAGGATATGACTGTGTATGCTGGCTGAATATCTAAGGATCACTGAGGTACCAGAGGGACCTCTGAGGGCTTTAGAGCCACTGACGCACATGGGAGTTGTAGGACAGTGTGAGCAGGCTTGGTGAAACTCTTGTACTCTTTCAAGCTGTGTCTCAGAGGGAAACAGATTGTTCAGAATAAGGAAAAAGGGTAGGAGCTGGACAGTTGAGGAACAGATCTTTGAGCTGTAAAGCTACAGAGAATTCAGATCAGCTTGCCTTTTGCATCATACTACCTTTTTTCAAGGTAATGAATATTTCTTTATTTCATTTATTAATTTAAATAATGAACATAATGTAGATTTAGAGAAGAAGAAATGAAATAATTTTTTCTAAGGAGAAGCTATATGAACAAGAACATCCAAAAGAGATCTCTAAAACATATAAAAGTCATAGAAGCTTCCCAATAAAATGGGAAAAAAGAGTCAAGGTCTTAAATTAAAGTTGTAATAGAGAGTTTCCAGTCTCTATTGAGATTGAGACTGAGGACTGAGGTCTAAAGACTGAATGACTGTGATTGCGAAGGCAACTCACTTTAAGAATTATGTACACCAGTCACCTGGGGTATGGGAGAAAAGCTACTAGTCACAGTACATTTGTTACCAGTATAGGAAGGATATTCTGGAGTTTTATCTCAGGATAAGAGAGACTTTCATAGTCTGAAATATTGTGAGAGGTGTAGGATATAGGATGTAGGGTGTAGAGATTTTGAATCTTATGCATGAAGAAAATAATCATGCAAGGAGTAAAGATTCAAGTACGTCAGAAACTCTTGAACTCTATTGAGAGAGGATTTGATCTGAAAGGAAAGGTTACACCTTCATTCTAATGGAACCAGACTGTTATAACACAAAATTAAAAAGGTCATGGGAAAATGCTGCTTGAGAAAAATTGTCAGGCACAGAAAAACATCTGGTTTGAGTTGACAGGGCCAAAGCATCTCTGACTGACATTTAATGTGTTTCTGCAAATGCCATGAGGGAAGAAAAAAACACCCAAACCACAGACAAACCAATAAATAAAATAGACAAATAAGACGCCTGAATGTCAGATGACTGGAGTATGCAACATTAAGTCAGCAGGCTAAAGTAACACTCGCTAGTGCTAAACAACATGAATTCTGGCATTCTAAAAATAAAATGGGACACTACAGTTCTTGGCATCAATTACCCTAATAAAACAGGCATGTCAGAGACGTGTGAAGGAGATTAATTAGTAGGATATGGGTAACACCTGTGTGGGAACTGTGAAGTAGCACATACTGGGAGCAGCATTGCATTTGAAAGATTTCATAAAACCTTGTAGCATAAAAATGGTCTTGCAAAAGGGAAAACCCTGTTGTAATACTAAAGGTATAATAGTACACTAACACTGGTCATTGCTCAAGACAAAAATCCAGAAACAACCAGCTGAAAATTTGGGCTGTTAATACTGACAGACATCTGTCCACAAAAGGACAGGATTGATGACATATCAAAATGGGATATGGAAATAGAATTTGGGATTTAATGACTGACTACTATCAAATACACCATCCTCATTTTTATTTGGATTAAATCCATGGAGGCTAATTTGAGAGAAATATGAGAGCAAACTGCTTAATACCCTATAATTTAATAATTTAATAATTTAACACTATGGTGGAAACAGTAAGTCAAGCCAATCCAGCACACAAACATTTACTTTTAAGAAAGAGAGCTACATTTGAGTTATCCAAAATCAAAGCAGACTGTAGAAGCACCACTAGAAGTAGTGTAAAAGGTGGACACTATTAGAAACAAATGGTCTTTAGAAGCCCAAATAAATTGGATATTTATATTCAATGAGAAAACTAACAGAAAAACCAAGCTTTTGAGGTTAAGAGAATCTACCAGGAGGATATTTTGACTCTGGAAAAATAGATGGCCTATTCTAATGAAAATTGGAGGTATCATAAAGTATAATGGATGAAATAGGCACCTAAATTAATTTTTTCCTGTGCTGTATTTTCCACTAACTGCATTAAGGTCCATAATGTACTTCCTTATTTACAGATTAAAGAAATTGGTTTCTTTATAGTTACTTAATTGCACATCAAATTGTGCTCAACATTTAAAAATTTGTCTAAAGGATTTCGTTGCAGAGAAAGGCTAGAGCATAGTGGTGACTATGGTTAGACTTTGATATACAAATGGATATCAATTGGAAGGTGTATTTACTGATCACTTCTTGACTCTTCCATCACTGAACTAACTTGTGGATGCAAAACAGGGTGTTTCAATTGATGTGATGCTGTTGGTGCATTGTCAGGGTATTTAAAGGCACTTCCCATTCTTTAACTTGCAGCAATTCCTCCTCAGACAGGTGCTCTGAGAGACCAGGAAACCCATAAGCTGTTTAATCTTCTCTCTTCTCATGGCAGCTATACCTAAAGCTCACCAATACCCTTTCATTCTTGAAAACTTTTAACCTGATTTAGTTGAAGGTATCTGTACTCATTTGCTGGATTGTTTGTTTAGATGACCTTTAAAAACCCCTTCCAAAGCATGCTTCTATAACTGCAGCTACCAATTGAATTGTGCAGCGATTTAGTAAAAATCATGACCAACTTAAGATTGATTCTGCGATAAGAAAATTTGTCTGGATCATTTCATAGCAGGCATCTCAATTTACTGTCTTCTCCAAACAACATGAAAAATTTAAGAGAAAAAGAGCAAATATTAAAATAGAGCCTTTCTGTACAAATCTAAACTTCTACTTTCCCCTTCTAAGTAATCTTAATAGTAGGAATTGAGGTGAACTGAGTGTTATTTTCTTCCTTTCTTTTATGAACTCAGGCATTTTCAACATACATGCTTGTTGGTCACTTAGTGAATAGCTTCAGATAAATGGTATTAATTTTAATTACCTAAGAAGTGTTACCAGAAACTTGCACTGAATTCTGTCTAAACAGCTCTATCTCTTTTCAGAATACATTTTATTATTCAAAGTCACAGTTAAAAGTTACAATACTAACTTAGAGTATATTTAATCATATCACTTTATCACTGCCTTTTAAAACAAACCATATAATAACTTTCCCATCATAAAATAAAAGAAACTAGCTTCATTTTTTGTCTTGTTTTATATTAAGATAAACAGAATTTTACATAGGAAAGAGATGCAGAGAATACAATTATTCAGGCCGAAACTTAGTGATTCATTATTTTCCTAATAAGATAGCAAAGAAAAAAAAATTCAAATGTGTGATGTGCAAGCTGTGTGGTGCAATTGACATGCTGGAGAAAAAGAATGCCTTCCAGAGGGACCTTAACAGACTGGAGAGGTGGTTCCATACAAACCTCATGAAGGTTAACAAGGCCAGTGCAAGGTCCTGCACCTGGGTCTGGGCATCTCGATGCAGAAATATGGGCTGGGTGGAGAATGGCTTGAAAGGAACGTTGGGAAGAATATCTTTGGCACACCCAAAGGTTGGCACACCAAAAGCTTAACATGGCTTGGCAATTTGTTCTTTCAGCCCCAGAAATCCAGCTACATCTTGATCTGTGTTTAAAATCAGCATTTCCAGCAGGTCAAGGGAAGCAATTCTCCCTCTCTGCTCTGCTCTGGTGAAACCCCACCCGGAAAACTTCATCCAGCGCTAGTGCTACCAACATAACAATGACATGGGCTCCCTGAAGTGAGGCCAAAGGAGGGCCACGAAGATGATCAGAGGGCTGGAGCACCTCTGCTATGAAGACAGGCTGAGAGAGTTAGTGTTGTTCATCCTAAAGGAGAGTAGGCTGTGGGAAGATGGTTCAGCAGCCTTCTAGTACCTAGTAGGGCTCTACAGGAAAGCTGCAGGGCCTTTTCACAAAGGCAAGAAATTACAAAACAAGGGACATTGGTTTGAAACAGAAGGAGCATAGGTTTGGATTAGATATTAGGAAGAAATTCTATCCTGTGAGGGTGGTGAATTCAGGAACATGTTGCTCAGAGAAGCTATGGATGCCCCATCCCTGTAAGTGCTCAAAGCTAGGTTTTACTGGGCTATGAGGTACCTCGTCTAGTGAAAGGTTTCTTAGCTCATGGTGAGGGTTTAGGACAAAATTATCTTTAAGGTCCTTTCCAACATGAACCATTCTATGATACTTTTATATTCTTGAAGTACTCCAAAGAACTAAAACTCAGTTTGGAAATCTTTATGAAAGCTATATTGTCCATATTTAAGTGGGTTGGTATACTTTTTTTTTTTTTTTAATTTCTATAGTAAAGAGATAAAATAACTGTGTTATGCAATACCCCTGAAGTGAATGTAATTTTAATTTTTATATGGGAGTTCCTGTGAAATATAGAGTCATACCAAAAATGTAGATTCTAAAACATATTTTAACAACTTTTCAAAAAGTATGTATTATATAGATGTTAATGTAATATACTGAATTATATAGATTTTAATGTAATTCCTTATGTATTATATAGATTTTAATGTAATATACTGCATTATATAGATTTTAATGTAATTCTTAAAAATAGCAGCACAAAAGTTTTACTGGAAGTCTTTAGTTTATACACATTACTTCAGAGTAAATAATCCTTTTCTATAAATTAAAGATATATTGCATTGGAAGTTCCAGGTAACATAGAGCTAGGGAAATGTCATTATATACAAGTCATGTGTAAATTAAATATATGCAAAAACTGCACCAAAACACATATTTCCACTTCTCAAGCCTAAATGTTTTTAGTCTTTTTAGTCACTTCTAGAGTAAATTTCCCATCTCTCTGTTCCAATCTAAGGGAGAGGAAAATTGCTCCTTATTAAAGTTGAGTCTAGGAGAAAGCAAGGGGTGAGGTGAGCAGAATTTTTTAAAAGATTTTCTTTTATTTTTCATTATAATCTTTGGATTCAATTGAATTGATAATAAATTAATTCCTTCTAATCAAGTCTGGTTTTGCCTATGTTAGTAAATGCTGAAAGAGCTCTTTGTTTCTAACTTGGCTCCTGAGATATACATTATAGTTTGTTTCACCTGTTCAGTGCAGGAATGGAGTGACAGAACTGGTTCCTGGGCACCTGGTGGATAATCAAGGTCAACACACCACTTAATCTGATGTTTACACTACTTTATACCAGTAAATAAATAAGAAGCAGTCCAAACCACCAGATAAATCAACAAGCATTTTAAGTTTGTGACAATAAAGAAAAATTGTTTAAAGCTAAGGGAAAGAAAGACATATTTACCTAATTTCTCTAGGACAGAACTTTGTTCTGAAAAAAGAAAAAACAACAACACAGCAAACAACCTATAAAGTTGATCTGGTGTATAAATTGGTTTGGACTTCTGGTTCCTTATCTTGGTGTACTATTTTTAAAATATGAAAAAAAATGAAAAATATTTTTCTTACCTCTTTCTTCAGGTTCTTTTGAACTGTAAGTTACTATGGGTCTTGTATATTTTAATTGTTTTACTCTGTCTTTTCCTATGCCGTCTCTATTCCTTGTTTCCCTGAGTTGCATTGATAAGTCATAGACCACCTTCTGCTGAAAATTCCTATTTATTTTGAAACAATCATGACTGTTTATTACCACTGCTAATGTTCATGAGAAAAAAAAATCATTCCAGATGTCATATAGGCTAGCATTACAGAGCCATTCCTTCCTTCCTTCCTTCCTTCCTTCCTTCCTGCCTTCCTCCCTTCCTTCCTTCCTGACTTCCTTCCTCCCTTCCTTCCTTC
>JAWWEY010000130.1:34437438-34455338 GCA_035582745.1 Loriotus luctuosus | reverse complement strand
CCTCTTCCTCTTCCTCTTCCTCTTCCTCTTCCTCTTCCTCTTCCTCTTCCTCTTCCTCTTCCTCTTCCTCTTCCTCCCCTCCCCCCAATACTCATTCAGTCCATATAGAAACTATGTCATGAACAAAATTTTGCATTTCAGCAGCACTTCAATGAAAAGAAAGTACTTCATGAATTTAATAAAACCATGTAAGAAAATCTTAAAGATAACCTAGAATTTCAGTACTTTTTAATGATCCCTCATACAGTGACTTGTAAAGCTGCTCTAATTTCCTAATACCCCCCCCGTTATTACATTTATTGCTCACCTAACTGTGATGGTCCCCATGGCAATAACGTACAGATGGCTGCTGTTAACAGAAGCTACAGGTTATGGTGCTGAAATGAGTGTCTCTAGAAGAAAAGAAAATCAGAGGATATCAATTCCCTCTTTCTTACGACTACTGATTAGTAGAAGAACAACTTTTTACCACAATAAAAATTTTGTGAAGCTGTTTCAATTAACATTATCTTTGTTGACAACACTGCAAACATAGAGAATAAATGCAATTTTAAATTATTGGAAGCTTGCATCTGTTGTCATAGCTAATTGGTTTTAAGTCAGTAACATTTTGTCACTTCAGCTCTTTCTTTCTCTGTTGTCTTTTTCTGTCTTTTATTTCTGTCTCTCCCTGACTCTCTTTCTGGCTGTGTCTCTGGTTATTACCTTCTTCCTTATTCCCGTTTCCCCTCTCTCCCTCCCTCTCTTTTCTTATCTTGTTCTCTATTTTTAAATCTATTGATTGATCAGGTGTACTCTCTAATTTACAATAAATGGACTCTCATTACTGTGTGAAATTTACATAATACATAATCTAAATCAAGTGTTTCAAGTTAATACATGTGATCCCAATAATTTGTGGGAATATATTGTGACCATATAATACTCATTACATGAAGTTATGATCATTGGATTTGGCATGGTGTAATGGTAATTGCCAGACTCGCTGTTGACAATACAGTCTAAACAATCAGTAATGTTGAAGGAGAGTGGATGCGTTAACAGTACTGTCTGAGGAACCTAAATGAGTCCATAGGACCTGATGAGGTTCATCAGCAGGTCCTGAGGGAACTGATAAAGAACAAACTGGATTGCCACATGCAGAAAGTGGTGGTCAACAGCTCACTGGTCATGTGGAGACCAGTGATGAGTAATGTCCTTCTGGGGTCAGTGTGGGGGCAGACACTGTTCACCATCTTTGTTGCTGACGGAGAGCAGGATAGAATGCACTCCCAATTAATGCCAACAACACCAACACCACCAACATGTGTGGTGCAGTCATGGTGGAAGGAATGGATGCCAACCAGAGAGGCCAGGATAGGATTCAGAGTTGGGTCTATGCAAAAGTCATGAAGTTCGACAAAGTGAAGCACAAGGTCCCACACCTGGGATGTGGCAATCCCAGGCGCATTTACAAGTTGAGCAGAGAAGTGATTTAGAGTAGCCCTTTGGAGAAGGATTTGAGGGTGATGTCTGACAGAAACCTTAACTTGAGCAGCCATGTGCCCTCATAGCCCAAAAAGCCAACCATGTCCTGGGCTGCATCAAAAGAGGTGTGACCAGCAGGTCAAGGGAGGTGATTTTCCCTCTCTACTCTGCTTTTGTGGGACCCCCACCTGGGAGTACTGCATGCAGGTTAAGCGTGCACAGCATAAAAAAGACAGCTCCCTACTGGAAAAAGTCCAGGGAAAGATCATAGGGAGAATAAAGTCCCTTCCCTATGAACACAGGCTGAGAAAATTAGGATTATTCATCCTAGGGAAAAGAAAATTGTGTGTCATAGGCTTCCAGCATCTGAAGGGGGACCATTCGTCAGGAGCTGTAGTTACAGGACGAGGAGGAATAGATTCAAACTGAAAGACTGTAGGTAAAGATTAGATGGGAAGAAGAAATTTTTTGCTGTGGAGGTGCTGAAGCACTAGAATGGGTTGACCAGAGAAGCTGTGGATATCCCAACACTAGTAGTGTTCAAGTCCAGGTTTGGGGGCAAGGGAACTCTGAGATATCTGCTTTAATGAACAGTGTCCCTTCCATGGCAGGGGAGTTGAAACTAGGTGATCTTTAGGGTCCCTTCCAACCCAAGCCATTCTGTGATTCTAAGATTTGAATTATTGGTCCCTGTATTGGCATGGGAGGTATGTATTCATAACCATCTGTCAGCTGGACTTTGAAGTATTCGTAATGACCTTTTCACCCCAATGTTTGTCCCATTCTTCATTCCTCTTCATGCCTCCTATAGGTCACACACTGGTACCTCACTTCTTATGTTTCATTACCTCACTGCTTATGTTTCATTACAGGGGTGCTAATAGAGACTGAGTTAGAAGATGTGGTAAAGGCAAGTAATGTTCACTGGTGGTTTCTTGTCCACAAAGCCAGTTATTTCATCATCAAACGACATCATCTTGATCATACCTCGCTTTTATTATTTATTTTATTAGAAGTAAACCAATAAAAACTTTAAAAGTTTTATCTAACTAACTTTTTCTTTAAATATCTATTCCATGACTTTTTCTGAAAGTATTATTTGGCAGGATGTCCTTATAGTGTTCTACATAAATCTTCACAAATATTGATATTAGGTATTATTGATATTAAAATGAAAACATTTTAAAGAAGACTAATTAATGCTAAAGAATAGGGGCATAGGTTGAGATATTTTCATAATTTCTGTTTACCTTCCAACAGTCAATTTTGGGCCGAATATGATTCCCATGCATACTAATGGTGGCAACCTTGTAAACAATCTGTCCCTGTACAACAGAAATTGTATATTACAAAGCACATATTACTAAGATAGGTAGTTATAACTCTACATGCTACTGCTTTTTAGATGCTAAATGTAGCACTTTAATCATCACATGTAGGTTTTGTTGTATAGGAACAGATAATTTACAAGAAAATTTTCTGCTAGTTTCTGTTCCAAATAATCCTTTAAAATACAAAATAAAACCTGAATTTATATTTCATAAAATTTACTGCAAGAATAAAAAATCACAGTATCACATTTCTGATTAATAAACTTTCTATTGTGTAATATATTAAACCAAATTTTTTCTGTGTCAGCACATAAAATGTACACAAAAAGTAATGAAATCAATATTTGCAAAGAAAGTTTCTTAACAATTTAATAGTAATTCTTTAATATAAACTCTACTTTATGAAGCATGCTTTAAAGGTTTTGGTACATAAAGTGTTGTATTAGAAGTAACTGTCTTAAAGAAATTTATGGCCTTAACCTCTAGCAATGCTTGCCTAGACTTCCAAAATAAGATGCTAATGCATTTGGAGTAGGGGTTTAAACAAAGTCTAGAAAAATATGGCTTGGCTGAGTTACCCAGAAGACCATGGTCACGCTCTCAAAATAGAATGAGCCTAAGGTTGTGACTGAAAAATATTTAAAATTATCTACTAATTAACTGCTTGACTCAAAGAAGCATATGAAACAATTTTTGACAGCTGAAAGCATTTTCTCAAATAATGTACCTATCTGAGGTGAAAAAATACTAATGTTGATATTTTGAAATATTTATTAATATTGTTTTAGGTTATATTTCCACTAGAGAAATTCAAAAGTTTTCTATCATCTATTAAAAATTAATAATATTTTTAATACTATCAGGATCTTGGAAAATATGTATGCCTTGTGTCAAAAAAAGTCTTGCATAAACAAAGTTTTCTATAGTCTCTAGCAGCCTAGCATCTGTTATCTCAAAATATCCAAGTGTTTCCAATTTTGCATAAAATAACAAGACATGTCAGGCAACTACAAAACAAGAAATAAGCAGAGTGATTTTTTAATATGCTATTGTTCTAACGATTGCAGAGCTAAGACACTTCCATCCACCAGTGTCTATGATGTTTTACATATTTAGGAATGAAGTCCCAGACTACAATCAAATTTGCCCCTGTTTACAAATAAAAATGTGTAAAAAGAGGAAGATCATAAACTCTAAGATTTTGACTGGATTAATAACATAATAAGGTACCTAAAAGTAACACTTTCAGTTCTAATTCTACACAATTTGCTTAACGTTTGCATCTGTGACAGAACTGAAATCTGAAGCGTGTCTTTTTGTTTCTTCATGTCTACTCTGCCAGTTGAGAGTAGCTTTTTTTAAAATTGATTTTTTAACTGCAGTGTACAAGAACATTCAAGTCAATTGTGTTCCCAGGCATCCCAGTTTAACATCCCTCATTAATGAGGATGTTAATGCAAAAAAATAGTCTTTGTTTCATAATCGGTAGGAAAAGAAAAATCATCTTTCATGGATTAAACTTTTTTTAGAAGAGGTGTGTTGACTCCAAAAAGTAACAGAAACCGAGTTACTCATAGGTATTGTAAAATAATTCTCAAATATGTAATAAAAAGTGTAAATTTCATGTACATTAATTCATGTTTTGTACATGGCAATTCACAAATTTGGTTTTTTATGTGATGGAAGATCTGAAAAGTTGCTTCAGTGTTCACTTCTACTTCATTTAGATAAAGATTTCAAGTCTTGTTGACTCAGATAAGCAAAATTTGGAATAACTAATGCAGAGAAATATTACATAAAAACATAAAACCACAAATAGCTCAGTTTTGCATTTCTCTTCTTGAAGGGAGCATTACATTTTGTTAGAAATTTGTTAAAGTGAGGAGAAACTGGGAACTGGTCCTTAGCTTACAGTCTCCCCCTGACCTGATTTCTGATCGTGTAACCTGAATATAATAGAAGGGGAGTTTGTTTTTTCCCCTTAGAAATAAAGACTGCGCATGGAAAAGATCCTTGGAAGTTATTTATTTCTGAATTTTAGTTAAAATATTCAGACCATACAAATATTTGATTAATTTTCATCAAGTATGACAACGACTTTAATTGTTCCACTCTTGCCCTTGCCTTCAACAGCTATTACAAAGTAAGAAAAAGAATAAAAATGCTGTCTCATGCTAGCTACAGAATCACAGAATCACAGAATGGTTTGGGTTGGAGGGGACCTTAAAGATCCTCTAGTTCCAAATGGTGTGCTTTGGAGAGGGACACCTTCCACTAGACTAAGTTGCTTGAAGTCCCATCTAACCTGGCCTTGAATACTTCCAGTGACTGGGCTTCCACAACTTCTTGGGGCACGGTTCCAGTCCTTCGGCACCCCCACAGTGGAGCATTTCTTCCTCATGTCCAATCGAAACTTACCATCCTTCAGTTTGAAGCCATTCCCCTGGTCTAGCACTCTATGCCCTGTACCTGCTACATAATAGGATATTAAGAAGCAATTCAATCTTGAGCCTTATCCCAATAATCATCACCTCAGCTCTTTAGGCTGGAATCACGTGATGTGGCTTTGTTGCAGATATTTTAAGTATATCTGGTTTTCTGTTTTAATCATCTGTTTTTCTGAGCTGACAGGTAATGTCTGTTGGTGAACAATATAAAACGAATTATAGCACAAGTAAGCCACTGAAGGATGATCAAAGTTGCAAACAGAATTAGACCAGGGAACAGTGAGGCCGCTACGCAATCTCTTCATTTCACATGATTTTCTAGAAATCAAATTAATATCAAGGAAGAAAAAGGAGGGTTTTTTAGATATCAGATTTCTAGAAATCTTCCTTTCTGTAGAATCCTGTCAGGTCGAGAAGTCATGAGGTAGACTTATAACTCCATGAAAACATCATTTTGATACACAATAACAAAATATTATTATTCATCAAACTTATTCCCCCCTGTATGAAATAAGAAAGCCAGAGACTAAGAAGAAGAACTGTGAAAAGCATAATTAGTAGGTCAAATTTTATTAAACCTCTCTTGAGCTCATTTGCTACTTTAGTGTGGAGTTAGAGATGTTAGAGAAAAAAACCCAACAAATCCTTCGTAAATATAAAAAAGAAGTGAATCATGAAACCTCCTTGCTTTCGATCTCGCTAAGGAATACGTGATCTACATCATGGAAGTAAATATAACTGGGAAGGAAAGGTTAAAATATGCTTGAAAATACACAGATAAGTTCTAAACAAATCAAATAAATTGAAGCTGTATATTTTCTTTCTTATTATGAAATTAAATTTGATATTAAGTTCACAAAATATGCCTTTGCTACAGGATCAGATTGCTTTCTAGAATGTTAAACTTTGAATATTTTTTGTGTTTAATGCTTTATAAAATTGCTTTAAAATTTCATTCTTTTTCCTCATTTCTTCACTACTATAACTTCTAGCTACATCAAGTTCTAATGAAATTGTGAAGAATCTACAAACTCATAATTGTCAGATTTCAGCATTAACAGGTTTCTGTTCAGGAAGCAGGCTTTTTTTCAGGCATTAGATATTGTCTTTCTCTTCATGTAAAATAAGAAAAAACATTTTCAGAATGGAGGGGTTTATTTTTCCATTTGTCTCACTTGAGAGATTTCACAAACACTGATGTCTATACAGCCAACTGCCATTTTCACATCCCTGGCATTTTATTCTTGGCCAAGGGCAACATACAACCAGTCATCTCTCACACACTATCACTCTCTTGGAGAAACAAAGCAAAGCGAAGTGGCTATAAAAAAAATCAGATTTCTGATCTCTCTTTTATTACTCACAGAGGTTTATATATTTAAAGTGGCAAATTTTATACATGATAATGTCTTGACATTCATTATAAACCTTTTAAATTGCCCTAATCTGAAAAAGGTCATAAAATAGAATCAGCCTTAATCCTCTTTATATCAAGGATTCACATGACCATTGCATCTTAAATTCCAACTGTTCCCAGCTGTAGACTGTTGATCCATTAATCCATTAATCAAATGTTGTCTATGCTCACCCATTAGTTCTGTCGAAAGCTGTTGGGGGGAAAAAATATCACTGTTGCTTAAAGCATTATTCAGAAACTTTAAAATAGTGTTTCTTTCAGCCGAAAAAAGTCATATCATGCTCTTTCTTTCTTTGGTTGTTCTTTTCTGGAAACCTTTTGATCTGTCATTTGTAGTTGAAAGCAAAAGAAGTGTTTGCATTTCAGTTGTTACTGATGGACCTTTCTTTCCAGATTAACAAAATGCCTTGCCTTTTTAAGGTTCTGAGTTGGGCGCATATGCATAAATCATCACATGTAGTCATAACAGATCGTAGCCCAGTGAAATTTACAGGCAAACTGGCATGGGAGTCTGAGGTGTTAAATACCCAAACAGTCAGACAGGGTGCTCTGCTGAGGTTGGGTTTGCACCTCACAACCAAGAGGAAGAGGAGAATTTTTTGGGGGGGAAGTGGGGGGTAGGGGATGAAACCTCTGATCTACATAAGAACAGCCCAGGCGCAGAGGGGGTGCACAGCCACTACCAGAGGACATTTACAGCAAACCAGTCTTTATTTCCCAAGAAGATGCATTTGAGTCAGATGAAAAGCTGGTAAGAAGAGGATCTTGGGAGATGGGATAACACTTTTTATCCTGACCAAGTCCTCCCTTAAACAAGTGGCCCAGATGTAAGACTCCAACCCGTGTCCCATCCCCAGCCCTACGAGAGGTATCAGGACACTCACATTTAGGCCTGAAGATGTTTATTTCTCTGATAAGGCATAACTGGCTCAACTACACTAGCATGAGAAACAGCTGTCATGTATTAAAAGGGTTTAGAAATCATCAAAGACCACCACAGTGCCCCCAGACTCATTTCTGGGTCTGTCCATCAGAGAACTGATCCACAGTGTTGAGAAAGTGTAAAACTTCCCCTCCAGGGAAGGTACCTGGGCAATCCCAGCTGAGCCCGAATGCGTATTAACCCACAGAACTTTGTGTTTCACAGGCTTCACTCACCCCCAACATATCAAGATTGTAACCATGATTTTGACCAGGGAACACCATTATTGCAACAATCAAGCTTTCCCATTGGATTCACTGGAAGTGATATTTTTCCTCTCCTCTATCTACTACTATGCTTTCTTCTTTTTCTTTCTTTTCCTTATATATTTTCTTAAATTATATTTTTATTTATTTGATATTGTTATAGTTCTACAGATATCCCAGAAATATTTGTTTTTCATAATTCTGAAAAAATTTTTAGACTTTTCACAAGATATTATGTGCTTGGAAGCAGCTACAATTCTCACTAAACGTGCAACAAATTACTTTTTAATTTATTACAGCAGTGTGTGTGTCTGAAACTAGCAAAGGAATTAAATTTTTTGTAATTATCTAGGAATAAAGAAATAAACAAATTTGTTCATTTCAGTCATTTGGTTACTAATGCTTTCTGTCACATTTTGTTAGGTTAGTTTTTAAAATTTTTTTTCTCAAAACTTTGTAAGAATTGCAGTTGATGAAGAAGTGAGTAAATATTTCAGTCTCTGTAATACAAAATATAGTTAATTTTATTAGTTGATTAATCTAAAACTAGTTATTTTCTAAATTTTAAATTTTTAAATTTTTAATTTTAATTGTATTTAAATTTTAAGTCATGCTTCACCATAGTGCATGGGAAATTGAAATAAAAAATACATCCATTGCCTGTCCTTAAACAGGTAATATAAAATGTTTTAAGTCATGACAATTCTAAATAAATATGTGAGTGAAACCTTGATTAAGAGCATGGCGTAAGTTCACTGATACTTTCTGCATAAGACTTGCACAATCATTCAAGTTCTCTCTTGAATCTCCATATCCTTACAGCTGTGGTGTGTGACATGACTGCTCCTGAGGTGTGCAAGGAGCACAGTTTCTCTGTGTCACCACACTATTGTCTTGCTGTCTGAGTGAACACAAATTACAGCTACAAAGGTACCCCTAGAAGACAAGAAGCACTTTCAGTCATATCACTTCCCAAATTGGGGAAGTTCAGTGGAAAATCATCCTGAACACAATATTCTTGGGTAAATAAATAGCGTGGTCTAGCAGAAGGTCTCTCTCTGCCTGTGACACGATGGTTGGAACTTGACAATCTTTGAGGTTCCTTCCAACCCAAACCATTCTTAATTTCTATGAAATGTTGTGAGGGAAGACATTACTAGTTAAATAAATCCAAGAGTGAAATTCTCAGTTGTAAGCCGCATTAATTTTATGGCATTGCATTTTTTTTTAAATAAAAGATTATATTCAAAAAGCATGCTTTTTTTCTTCAGTAGAACATACATATAAGTTGCTCTTTTGCCTGATTTTATATGGTTTGTAAATATTTGCTTTTCTTCGGTTTAGAGCTTTTGTAGGGACTACCATGGTTGGAAAGTTTTACACAGAGTTACCGTGTACATATTTGCATTCAGCAACATTTTGAAGAAAAGTAAGAAAAATACTTTTCCAGCTGTTTAAATAGCTTTGCCAGGAATTAGTGGATTTGGCTGCACTATGTATCCTCTATGGAAAGTAACCAAAAACATCATGAAGCATCTAGGTATAAAATAAAAAAGGATTTAATAACATGCTTCACTTGCTCAGAGCAAATTGTGAAGCCTGTACATCTTCGAAACCCAGTCTTTCTAGCATGGTGGAGTCAATAACTGATGCAAGATGTATTATCTTGGAGATTTAAAGGTGAATTTATTTCTCCTCAACAAAAACCTCTACCTTTAAAATGAATAGACAATATTGAAAATAAAAAAATATCTGTGATATTTCTTTCCTTTTTCTTTTCCTGTTTTCCCCTAATGAGGATAGCCCAGCTGAAAAAAAAAGGGCAGTACAAGATTTGCTACGCTATATTAATAGAATAATCACAGAATCATAAATTGTTATGAGTGGAAGATGATTATGGAAATCACCTAGTCCAACTCTCCTGCTAAAGCAGGTTCACTTTAAGTACGTTACACAGAATATCCTCAGAGAAGGAACCCCCACAGCCTCTCTGGACAGGCTGCTCCAGAGCTCTTTCACATTCAAAGTAAGGAAGTCTTTGCTGATATAGAGATCAAACTCCCCAGGTTTCAGCTTGTGTCTGTTGTCCCTATTGTCCTCTTGCTGGGTGCCTCTGAAAAGAATCTGGCATCTTCTTGGCATCGTCCTTGAGATATTTGTATAATTGATAAGAATTTCTGTCAGTTTCCTCTTCTCCAGACTAAACAAGTTCAGCTCCACCAGCCTTTCCTCAAAAGAGAGATGCTATAATCATAATTAGAGACCTACACAGACCCCTCTGGTGGTTCCCTGACTTTCTGGAACTGAGGAGGCAAGAACTGGACACAATAGTCCAGATACTGCCTCACCCATGGAGCAGAGGGGCAGCATCACCTCTCTCTGCCTGATGGCAACGCTTTTCCTGATACATCCCTAATGCATCCTTGGCCTTCTTGGCCACCAGGGCACACATGGACAATTTGTTGTCCACCGGAATCCCAGGTCCTTCTCTGCAGAGCTGCTTTCCAGCAGATCAGCCCCCAGCCTGTGCTGCTGCCTGGGGTTATTCCTCCCCAGGTACTGACCTTGCATTTGAACTTCATTGGGTTCAATTCTTCAGCCTGTTCAGATCTCACTGAATGACACCACTGTTCTGTGGTGTACCAGATGCTTTGTCAAGTTTTGCAAACTTGCTGAAGGTACCCTCTGTCCCTGCATCCAAGTCATTGATGAACAAGCTGGACAAGACTGGGTTCAGTAGTGACCCCTGGGGGAATGTCACCAGTGACAGCCTCCAACGATACTCTGTACCAATTATCACAACATTCCAGGGTCTGCCATTTGACTGTTCTCAATCCCCTTCACTATTATTCAGGTAATCTGCCCTTCTGGAACTCTCCTTTGAGGATTTTAGGGGAGATGGCATCAAAAGCCTCAATGAGGTCAAGGTCGATGACGTCCACTTCTCTCTCCTCATCTATGCAGCTGGTCATGTTCTCAAAGAAGGCCTCTGGTAACTCTGTTCTATTGAAAATTCCTGTCTTTTTAGGCATGTGCTGACTCTGAAGGCGTCATTTCTGAAAGTCGTCTTGTTTGTTCTTATTCTGGAGACACCTGTCAACTAGGAACTCAACTGACAGCAAGAATATTATTATTAGAGAAGTGCCATGACCAAAGTGCCTGTTATGTCTTTTCTTGGTGGGAAAATGTGCCTTTCCTAGATGTGAAAGTATTTTTTATTTTCTGGCAAAAAAAGCATTTTAGTTGCATAAGACAGAGGCCCAGCCACAATGCCTGGCTGAGAGAAAATTAAAAAAAAAAAAGAAATGTTTATTTATTAACAGAAAGTTTTGACAAATGTTTGTATTCTGCACTTCAAAATAATATTTCTAAGTGTTTAATGGTTTACTTTTCAGTTTAATGGTTTACTTTTCAGTTTTGCTACACTTCAGCAGTAAGTATTAACCTCAAAGATTATGTCTAACTGTAAGTGAAGCACTGGCTGCAAGATGGTGGGTCTGAGTCTTGCATGTGGTTCCAGACTGGCTCTGATTCTCCTGGGTAGATTATCTGTAGCCTGTGAAAAAGAAAAGAATTCTCAAACCAAAACAAAAGCACATCCATTCTCCACCCAGACTGTACTCGTGCATGGGATTGCCCCAGCCCAGGTACAGAACTTTCCACTTGACCTAATTGAATTTTATGACGTTCATATGAGCCCTCCTCTCAAGCCCATCTAGGTCCCTCTGGATGGCATCCCCTCCCTTCAGGTGACTCAGCTTGGTGTCATCCGTGAATTTGCTGAGAGTGCCCTCGATCCCACTGTCTATGTTGCTGACAAGGATGTGGAACAGTGCCAGTCCAAATATGACCCCTCGTCATTGGTCTCCACTCAGACATGGAGCCATTGACAAAAGCTTATTGAGTAGGACCACCCAGACAATTTTTTATCCACTGAGTGATCTATCCATCAAATCCATGTAACTATTTTTAAAATAATTTCTCAAGAAGATGTGTAAATCAGTTTGTATAGTGTATGTATTTACCTACTAGATATTAAAATATTGCCTAATTGTAGCAATAAACCACTTCAAATATCAGTTCTAATTTTTATATAAAACCCCCAGAGATACTAGTTTAGTCCATGGAAGCTCTTAAGGTAAAAAAAATACATTGCTTGTGGGGAATAAACGTTTTGAATAATATCCATAGCTGAAAATACATCTTCATAAGCACTATGAAACATACTTTTAATACAGATTTTAAACATTTACTTACAGAAAATAACCTGCTACATCTTTTCAATACTACTGTATCAAAATTCTTATGATAAAGCACTGTAAAACCTGCTGCTCAAACTTTGACAAAAATAATGCTAGTAATTAATATACTTCCTCGATGTTTTTTTTTTTAAAGAAAAACATTAAAGCATGTGATGGAAAATCTATTATCAAACGTCAGAGTGAAAAAAATATTTTAAGAGTAAACAGCAGAATGGCATAAAAAAATTTGTGGACAATAAGGGAAATTCATTACCCTGCAGATTATTCCAAAACAGTTCTCTGTTTGAGAGATTGTTCTCTCAAACAGATTCTCTGATACTTACTATTGTACTGGTGAATTTTTTCCCAAAAATGGATACACAAACAGAAGTGGGTACTTTTTCTGGTTTAATTGTGGCCAGAATCAAATCCAGCCATGGGAAATGACTAAAATGATTGCTATAAAGACAGTGCAGTCAAGGGTGTCCATAACATGTCACAGTTTTTGATGCTTAGGAAGATAACAATCAGGAACTCTAAAAGCATAAACACTGAGAAAAGTAATAACAACGACAATATTTAGTGAGACTTCTAAGAGAGAAATCTAAAGAAGAAAAAAATTAAAAGACAGTACACTTTCCTAAAGAAACAACTATAAAGCTATATGCAATTTTTCCACTGGTCTGCATTTACAAAGGAATAATTGGAATTCATTTGCTGTTTCTTAATAGAACTATAATATCCTCTTCTGTTGTAAAGCCTGCTTCACCTTTCCTTTTCTTGGACAAAATGATGACTAGAAACTTTCTATTGCCACAATCATTAGAGGGCTTGACAGATATGCTAGAAAAGTGTCTACTTAATTACATATATGATCATCTATTTCACTGTATAAATTGCATCCATGTATTTCTCTCACAGGCTAATTTAAATATTTCTCTATTTCTCATTGTAGTTTTACAGTTGAAGCTGAATTGTAGTAGGCCAAATTGGCTAGTTTTCCTAGCCAATTTTTTTTCCCTTTTTTTTTCCTTTTTTCTTAGTTTGGAGTTTGTTTCTTTGTTGGGGATTTTTGGTTTTGGTTTTGCTTTTGGCTTTGGGTTTTTTTTGTTTAAAAAATACCTTAAGGTTTAAAAATTTTACTATCTTGTCACATACAAATTACTGGACTCAGAGATTATTTTCTTTGTTTAGCTCATGTCAGATATAGAAGCATAGTAGATTTTCTCCAGACATTAGTTCATAGAATGATAAAGCACACAGATAGCTGATGTGAGGAGTCAATTAAATTTTGATTTCTGTTGCAACCTCATTTGCCAGAGGAATGTGGAGTAGGGGTTGTACAAGTGCCCCTTGCAGAAGGCCTCTGGGAGAAGATGGGAGAAAGCCTGGTCTCTGGGGAGCCTTTGCCTGGCAGCTGTTTTATATCTCACATGGCACAGGCAGACAGCAGGAGACCACCAAGGATGCTGTACCCTCTGGAAAGGCTCTGCAATAGGATAGCAAAAGGTCTCCACCAATGGACTGCAGCGGAAACTTGGACTGGGCCAATGGTCTCCCATCAGCAGGTTGACCTTGGGAGGGGAGAGGGGGCATAAAAGGAACTGCGCCACAGCATCTGAGGTCTTGTCTTTTTAGTCTTTTGGTCTACTTTTTGCTCTGTTTCTAGCCTGTTATTGCTCTTTTTGCCCATGCTTACTTGTCCTCTCCCGCTGGGTTCTTGGCTGGACACTGGCTGACCTCCGAGCCTCCCACCGCCTGTCCTGCCTCCCTGTGTTCCTGTCCGATGCCCCGCCTGCTTCGTCCCTGCATTCCTGCCTGATCCACCTACCTCTAACCACAGATCCAGCAATTCCTGCCGTGACCCTGTCCGAAGTTCTGCACCTCCTGCCCAAGTGCCCAGCCATTCATTCCCCGCTCATCCCGTGGGAGCTGTGCCAGTGGAACCACTCAGCTCCAGGAGCTGCGCAGGCTCCCTGGCCGCAGAGAGTGCACATCCTGGGCTGCCTGGACATAATGGCACTCCTCGACCCTGTGGTGGTGATGCCTGCTATTTCTCTGTCTCTGCTTTCTCTCTCTCCCCAGCGCTTTTCATTTTTTGTTCCTCGTTTTCTAATTTTTCATCTTCTCTTTTGTAGGGCAATGCCTTTTTTACCAATAAGCGGTCCACAGATATAATATTGTCTCATTTGACTTAGTTTTATCCTAGACCATCTGTTCTGAAAGGACTCCTTCAGTTCCCCATAGTGTTGTGTTCCACAACACAAACTGACAGAATATAATGACAAAAAGAAAAGTAAAAAAAATATTTCCGTATGAAGAAGTAAGGAAACAACGACTTCGGGGATAGGTTATGAAAGATTTCTCAAAGTAAACCCTTATGCACATATTTCCCTGTAGTGTCCTTCACACATAAAGATCTGTGATTGATTTCCCCATTCCTTCTGTTTAAATAGAAGAAGAAATTAGAGAAAGTGGGTGGAAGGATGGGGGAAAAAATAAAGTTGTGTGATTTGAAGAATTTTATTTTGGCAAAATATTATTTTTTAATATATCCAGGACTAAAAAGCCACAAGTTATGTCAACTTCATATCTTTCTTTGACAAGCTAATTCAATATTTAAATTCCAAAGCCTTCAGGTGAAGCCGTATGAGGAGGGGCTGAGGTCACTTGGTCTGTTCAGCCTGGAAAAGAGGAGACATGATAGACCTCATTGCAGTTACAACTTCATCCTGAGGGTAAGAGGGGGTACAGGATCCAAGGGAATGAAGTTGTGTCAGGGGGATTTCAGTTGGATATTAAGAAAAGGTTCTTCCCCCAGAGGGTGGTTGGGCACAGGAACAGGCTCCCCAGGGAAGTAGTCACAGGATCAGCCTGCCAGAATTCAGGAAGCATTTGGACAGTATTCTCAGGCACATGGTGTAACTCTTGGGGATTTTGCAGTACTGTAAGGTGGACACAATTTTCCTTGTGTGCCTCTTCCAACTCAGCAGATGCTGTGATTCTGTCAGTATTTTACTATTAGACTTCTCTATCTTGTTTGTAGAACCTTGGATCCAGATTCTTAAGCTACAGCATTAATGATGCTGACCCTGCACCATAAGATCTTCCCTCGCTGGCCCAGAAAACACAACTGCTGCACTGGTCACATTGCAACTTTGATACAAGATGCTAGGTTTGCAGAACTCATGAAAATTTTTATTAAGGCTTGTTTTAGGTTGAAGACATTTTAAAATTCTCTTTAAGAACACAACAAGCAAGGCCTAGATGCAATGTTCACAGGTACAAGTCACCTTCTTCGTTACTGGTCCTAGGTGAGTCTTGTGCTTAACAATATTAAAGAGGAACACTGTTACACTGCAGCAACTTACCAAAGGATAGCACCCAGTCTGTCTTAGTGCATCACAAGTTAATATTAAGGAACTCCAGTAAAGACAACGCTTATTACTGGCCTTAGTAGAAATAGCTCCTTTTTAAGAACACGCAGTGAACTATTTTTAATGTGAGACATGTCCCTTCTATTCCCTAAAATTCAGATCAAAATATCTGGAAATTTCAATACAGAGACCAATAGTAACTCCCTTACAAGTCTTTCACAACTGAAGATTTAATTTCAGTATCACTTTCTTGCCAGCACATACATTTCTTACATCAAATTCATATTTCTTCCATGACTAAACATTTTAAGATTCTTGTGTTCTTCTATTATCTACTTACACTTCCTCAATCAGCCTGGTTTTTTCTTAATCAATTTACACCATTCTCTTGTTCATTTACTTGTGATGTTCTTTGAAGCAGTTTTCTTTCTTCAGAAACCCTCCCTGAAACATTTCTGTTTCACTCACACACTGATTTCAAAGGAAGCTGAGTAGTTTACAGAATTTACAGCAATTATTATTCTGTTGAAATAATCAATCTGTTGGAGCAGGAGTAAATCCCTAACAAATTTTTTGAAACTTCCTTTTATTTTTTTTTTAAAGGAAAAAAAGGAAAAAAGGAAGAAAGAAAAAAAGAGAGATTACTTCCACTAAGTCTTTTCCTTAACATTTTTTTTCAAGGATTCAGTTCAAAAAAAATCATTGCAAGAAGTCAACCTTTATAAACTAACTGACAGTTCTGGTGGATAACATTATATTTTTATTAGACTTTTAACATTGCACTAGTTACATAAGATAAATCAATATACAATAATTCCTACTTTTTTTTTGACAAGGTAAAGTTTGTGACTTCTGTAATGTCACAGAGGTTCAGAAAGTTTCATTTCAGAATGACAAAAAAATTCAATACAACATACAAAATTGATATCTCTCATCTCATATTGCTTTCTAGTTGAACATGCTTTACTTGTTCTATTATGCAAAAAAATCCATTGGCAACAAAGGGAGCTCAAGGCAAAATAAGAGCATATGCAGTGAGAATCTCCCGTATAGATACTAGAGATAATTTTTTTCTTAGGCTTATATGGGTAAATCAACTGCTGCATGTCACATAGAATTACAGAGAAAATTTCATCCCAGGAACAATATGGAGAGATTAACTGGGAGCCAGTCAATTTATACAACCTTTATGACATCAGGAGCTTTACAGGATTGTGACTGCTCCTCTTATTTCTGTAGGTCTCCTGTTGGAAGTTTGAGAAGAGCTTCTGTATAGAAAAGAACCTTTATATTTGAAATATTGGATTAAATATGAAATAACCTCCTGTCGCACTGTGAGTTTCTATTTAATGTCTCCCTGAACATGTTCTTTCTGTGTATGAAAGCCTTGAAACTCAGAAAATAAATTCAACACATTCTTCTACATGATAAAGGTTGAGGTTTTTTTCTCTTTAGGTTCCAATCTCTCACTGACCCAGTAAAGGCCAACTTATTCCTGGGAGGGCTTCACTGACATGAGTTAATATCACTGACTGCAACTGGATCATCAACCAACAGCCTCATGTTTCTGCGCATTTCAGTCACATCAGAAGCTCTCCAAAAAGGTCCTGTATTCATGAAACAAAGTGAAAAAACATTAAAAAAAAGAAAAAAAATCATAGAAGTACAGTCAAATAAGTACTAAAATAAATAATTTTAGCTATTTTGCTCATAACTAAAATTTAGTTCTACCTACTTGAATCAGAATGCCATTTATGTGTATTTCAGTTCTGAAATGATGTCTTAATGCTCAGTTACTTTGAAAAATAAGCTTGCTTAAATTTTGTAAATTTTTTTCTTGAATGTATGTCCAAAAAATTTTATTCACTGACAGCCTCCTCTCAGTGATACTAATGGAAAGTTCAAAAAGACATATTCCAAAGTTACAGCCTTTCATAAAAGTCTAGTTCAGAAAGTAATGAAAAATTTCTTATTTAATCACCTGCATATCACAAGCCATTACATTTTGCCCGTATTAGACTCAATAAGTTCATGAAGATTAAATCCTTCCTCAGAAGATAACCTATGATCAGAATTTCTATTCTCAGAAGCTGGTGAAGTCAGAGCTACTGCTGTGCATGAATTTGGCAACACAAAAAGCCATAGAAAACCATGTTTTTCCATGTCAGTCTGGTTAAATGTTCTTTTGAACATGAAATTTCCACATTATTTTGACTTTTGACACCTGGAAGTCCTACTAAGATGACCATGGGAAGAATGTCTTCACCATGTAAGTGTATGACCCCAAATCCCTTGGTTTCTTATTTCACATATTTGCAAACAGTAATGTGTTTTAAAGCAAAGACTGGAGAGAAATGTTGTAATAAGCACTTTTACAGCAATACTTACAACTGTACAATGATGTATTATACAACTATACTTTTTCATCTCAA
>JAWWEY010000130.1:34408561-34418863 GCA_035582745.1 Loriotus luctuosus | reverse complement strand
AATCTCCAATCCATTTTGACTTGAGATTTTGGCTGCAGGTTATTTCTGCGACATTATTAACGTTCTGTCAAGTTGTTGGCCATTACAGGCATTGATAAACAACAGTAACTCTAGACGTAGTGAATCCAATGATCCTCAAAAACACAGTACCATCAGCTACAGTAAGTGATCAAATCATGCTGCTCATGTGTCCCTAAGAAAGTCAGGTTTTCAACATGAATTATGAAAATCAAATATAGCTTTATTGGTAGTTAATTGTTTTGATCAGGGTCTTCAAGTGGTAGTTTCTAACCAGTAACTAAACTACTACTGTTTTCTCAAAAAGAAAACCAAAACACATGTAATTTTGGGTGCTTACCAAATGCCTCTGTATTTCACTTAGAATCATCTATGGTTGTTAGTGCATTCCTTCATAAGGGCCGAAATACTAATTCCTGCCTAGTAAGATGAGTACTGGTACCTGGGAGGAGCAGCAAATGGTGGAGCTGTAGATAGGCACCATAGATGCAAAACAAGGGAGTCCTGAAAGTGGAGAGGACTGAGGTTTGTGTGCACATTCTCATTATCCTGGTTGCTGTTTTTTTCATTCTCTAGATTTGTTTATCTGTCTTATTAGGATAAAGAAAAAGACTAATCTATTCAACATAATGGATTTAAAAAGAACTTACCGAAAGCATAAGATGAACCTACCTGAAGCATAAGATGAAATGTATATTCTGTCAGAAGCAATGCTGTCAGAAAGGCCATACAGATGGAAGTTTTCTGTTGGAAATCACCAACATAAACTTTGTGATAAATTATCTTTATCTTGATATAGCTGTAGATAATCTAAAGTATAGTTAAAAAGAACACATCTCTTCAACTGAGTCTGTGTTATTAAAACCTGATGCATCCTCACTGGAACATAGTGCATTAACAAACAAAAATAATTTTATTGAGTTACTGATAAAGAAATTGAGAACTACAAATATGACTCCATGATTTTGTTAATAGATTTATTCTGGGGATGGTAAATCTTTGCTCATTGGAAAGAAACAATAATATTCTTAAGACAAAGAAAATCATAGGGGAAATAAAACGTACAGGTTTGAAGAGAAAGATTTTAGCGTACGCACTTATTTTAAAATGCTTCCAGGAGTGGGAAGGGATCACTCTCACTTATAAACTGCAAAATTTATTAACTGCAAAGTTAAACATTGATGGTCAAAGAATCTCAGAACATGCTTTCTCCTCATCAGATAGTGGTAGGAACTTCTTTTTTCCCCCACTGAAATAAGTGAAAAAGATAAAATAGACAAAAAACCCCTCCAAAACCTGAATCCAAACCCCAGCCAACAAAACAAACAAAACAGTAGCAAGCCACCCCTAAATCTCCCACCAAAATCAGTCGTGTTACAATAAATACTTGCAGTGCTTTACTTCTTCTTAGTCAGTCAGCAGATCACGCACACTGCCAATAATTTTTCTTCCTAGATACTTCAAAGATATTATGGTCATTTTTCTGTTACCTCAAAAATATAGAGAGCAGAAGGAAATAATCATTCTATCTCAGAGTTTAAAAGACTAAGAACATATCTGAAAATATCTCTAAAGTTATCCTAGGATGTTTACATCTGACACAATATCTTCTGCATAGGTTTCACACTTCTATCCATTACAAAAACTGTCCCAGGGCTTTGTATGTAGAATATTATTCAATAGGTACTTCATAATGAAAATATGTTGGTATAATAGACCAACAAAACAGTAGTAATAAAAAGGAGAGATTTGTTTGTCCTTGTTGTTTTACATCTGTATTTTAGCTTCTCCTCAATTTATTTCTGTCAGTAGATAGACTCAGAACAATTTTGAACCTGCATGAACTCAGTCTATCTACATCTTAACATTAAACATTTTACCTGCAAAGGCAGAGATAAGTATTCTATTTAAAATTTCTGTATACCATGTTGTATAATTTTTATTATTAACAAGTAAAATGCTAAATACCAATATGTTGTAGCAAAACAAATTAAATTGTTGGAATACGTGGGAGTTATGCAGAGTAGCACTAGACCTTGTGATATGAATTTAGATATTAATTTAGATACCAAAGTAAAGAGAGTAAAATCTGTGTTTGTCATACATTTTTTATTACCCACTGTGGGCACAAAGTCATCTTGTAAAAGTTACTTAGTTCATATAATTTGTTTTCATTATAATACTATGTCTTAGGAGACACAATAGCTGTTTAATAGCTGTTTATGACTCTTGTATGTTATCAGCTAAACTCCATTTTAAAAAGGAGTTCTGTGACATTCCTTGTGCTGTAGCAATGGAGACAGTGTATAATGACTGCAATAATGGGGAGTAAATCCTGTAATTATAATAAACATTAAATAAGTAGATCTTCAAGTTGTTAATTTATTAATAAATTGCACCTTTTAATTTTTTTCATTTTACAAAGAGATATTATTAGCATATGTCTTTTTATGTTTAATAAATCAAACAAAAAATTTTTCAGAGTGTGTTCCTACCCATGTACCATGCCAAATCACAAAATTATTTCTAGCCAAAGGCAAGATTTAGTGTGCTAGTAACAGTAACTTGTAATAGAAGGATTCTGAAAAATAGCTTCTGGAAGTCAGACTGAGAAGGCAACTAAAAACTCAAAAAGTTACATAAGAAAGAATTAGGAAATCAATATGCCATGTTTGCAGCTTCCAATTTGTTGGAATAAAATCTTATTGATTTAAAAGCTGAATTAGTACATCCTGGTCAGGATCTCGTATGAACAGTATCAGAGTAATAATATTTTAGATTTAAAACAAGCAATTAAATAATCTCGAAGGACAGTGAACAAACTAGTCTATTAATTTAATTAATGGAGATTAAACAGAAATGGAATAGAAGAGACCTGGTTATACCTCTTCAGATGTATTTAGGCAAAAGAAAAACTTGCTCAAAAGCTAGAAACTTGGCATTTTCAGGATGTACACATTACACATTCGCCTTTTTGTATTTCATTTATACTTAGTAATGTCTGTGTCAGCTAATGAGTCAGAACTACCAGACCGCTGAGATCTCATGCCACAAATCAGAAACTATTTAAATTGTAATCACACAGCTATAAAGTGTTAGTTCTTCAAAGGATGCATCCTGTTTTGCACATTTCTAGACATTTTTAGCTACTGGATATTGTAAATAGATTTAGATAACACTAGCAGCTAAAGTAAATTGCTATGTGCCAAATATTGAAGACCTGGACTTTAGTGAATGTGAATTTAATTTGTGTTACCAAATTAATTTCTAAATATTGAGTACTATATGGATAAATATCTTACATAAAACACGTATTATTGCATGTTTGAGGGAAATTTTCATACAAAAAGGAACTCGCAAAATGTGAAGAAAATGTCATAGAATATATCTCACTTATGAGAGAACTGAACAAGATCCTGGAGGGATTATCTATTATTTCCCAAAGAGCCTCTTCTTCTCCTCATTCTATGCCCAATTCATTCTTTGACAATATGTCATCTTCAATACTAGCCAAAATTAAATCTCCTCAAAATACCATTCTTTCAGCCTGTAACATTCTTGCTAAAGCAAACAATTAATCTTCTATTCTAATATATAATTCTTTACTTTTACTTTAAATGCAATATGCAATAAGAAAGTACACTCACCTTTTAGAGTTGCCACTAACACAATCATCTCAAATAAATACTGCCATGAAATACTCAAAACCTAAAAGCAGATGTGTCTATTTGACATTTTTTTAATGTCATCAGGACAGTTTAAATTAATGATATTGCAAATCAATGTTAAATGTAGCAATATCAGATAATCATAATTGACCTATTCACAGCTGACTTTGCATAAAGTCTGAGTTCAACAACCACAGGAACTCTTTTCAGAAAATCCAGTGAGGGAGAAAAAAGGTAAGATTCTCAATAAAATAAAATAAAACAAAATAAAATAAAATAAAATAAAATAAAATATTTTCACTCTGTTCTGAAATTACATATCAGAAGTATATCAAGATAGAGTATTTCTGATTAGACATAAATAATAATCTTAAATTTTAATAATCTAATTCCTCTGCTCCAAAGTAACTGATTAATTTTTCTTTAGATATTTGATGCTTCTTCTGGAAGTCAAAACACTATGGAATGGGAAGAAGATGAAATTAAATTAATTATTTTTTAAAAGTTCTAAGAAGTCAAGACATTTTCAGCAAATAATAAAGAGTACTTGAGAAATATTCACAGAGATATTAAAACAAAGCTGAGATTTCATAAAATATTTGAGAAAGTAGTTAGTTGAAATCAGTTTTGTATCACCACTACAATCATTCTGGATAATATGGTGTCAGATCCTCCAAATATCTTCTACACAATGACAAGCTCCCTTACTTTTATTTGCGAACCAATTTGTAACCTGAGAGTTAAATAAACATCAAGGAATAGATTGTTCTGTACTTGGTAACATATTTTCTTGTCATCCAACATACCTTTTGCCATCTGGGACAAAAATAATCCAGTTTTCCAGCTGGTATTTTTTATTTGCATGGCACACTGCCAACTGGTTGTCATTTCCTCAGTCACAGTGGAATGGGAAACAAGCTCTTGCTGCATATACATACCCTCTTCTATTTGTACTTTGCCCCAGGAATAAACTAATTGCTGCTGTAAAACACTGTTTGTACCTTACCCAGAATTCCTCTAGGAATCCTGGGAGAAAGGGATATGAAATCATGCCAGTTGGCCCTTTGGCTTTGACTAGACAATTAATGGGTGGTTGCCAATTACCTGTTCACACTGGAACTTTTAAGAAAGAAAAGGTCTACAGAAATGAAAATTAGATTCAGCATCCACTGCTCATACTGATCACTCTTTGCTTCATGGGTCTTAAACACTCTAGTTGGAAAAGAAGGAACAAGTCTTGTCATCTGTCTCTCTGCCAATGCAGGTTTAGTTGATATTATTAAGTTCATTGGATGCTGTCTATTCTAGTCAGGCTTTGAACGATACCTTCCCTACTTTTTTTACTTACAAATCTATTCAAGAATTGAACAGATTCTTTCTTCTTAAAGTTTCTTAAAGTCAGCCTGAATGTTACTTTTTCCTTCATTGATCTTCATGCTTCAAAACATTCTTCCTTCATGGCTTTGGTTTTTTCCCTTTCTATATTATTTTGCAGTCAAATAAAAGTTTCAGTATTCTATTAAGTGATGCAGTTGCTCTTATCCTTCCCCCCATTGCAAAAGAATTACACTTTCTTTCACCAATACATATGCACATGTACATACCATAATTCACAAAAGAAATTGCTGAAATTTCTGAAAAGCCCTTTTACATATAGATACCTGAACTTCTATTATTTATTGTTATCAAGAGGGACTCAGGAACTTAACATGTAACTGTATTCTAAAATACTAGATTTATTGTGATCATTATAGAAGCTCTAACTTGCAATGGATTAAATAATAAATATGACTTATAGTTTGTGAAATGGAAAATGTAGGTCAGTCCCTCACAGATAAGGTATCTCCAGAATTATCAGCCATTTGATATCACTTTGTGAATAAGTAAAGACTTTTTCTCAAAAATCTGAAATATTTAAATCATCCTGACACTAGGAACAGGTTCTTTGTTTTGTATAAAGTTCTAAAAGCCTAGAACTGCATTATAGAATTTCCTTACGGTGAGTATCTATCTGAGCTGACTGTGAGGTGCTGAATAAATAACAGACAAATTCTACTTCTATCACAATTACAATGGTGAGAGTGCAAACCCCTGACTGGTATGAAACAGGCACTTAGTGCTTCTGATTTGGTTGACAAAACACTCCCCAGAGGTTTGCCATCTTGCAAGTAGCGATTGCACAGGTTAATCAATACAAATTCTTTCTGACTTTTTTGGTAATTTTAGAAGGAAGAAAAAGAAAAACATTTTGCAGGATAATCAGTTTTGTCAGTTACTTTAGACTGTCAGGAAAGCTGGTGTTTCACAAAGGATTGTACTATTCCAGATCAGCTGTTCTCAGAAGGCAACCAATAGGAAATGAACTGAAATATTATATTCATATATAATATATAATTCTGATTATATTTGTCCAACAAAGAAAAGTTCTGTTTCAAAAAAAGTCAAGAAAAGGTCTTCTGGTATAATCAATGAAATTAACAGTCTATGTAAAAACTTGCAGAGCCTGATTACCTAGTAAAATGGAACTAAGAAAATAAATCTCCTCATTGTGTCTGGGAAAGAAGGATTGCTAAGAACATGAGGTAGTGAGAAATAGTAATCAATATTCTACACTCTAGAATATACATCAACAAGTTAGCAGTAAATTTGTGTTTGAGGTTAAAGGGAAATATTAATTGACAGTAGGGTTCTTCAAAAGTACAATGGGAGCCTAATATACTGCTGAGCAGGAGTGTAAGTGTTTTGGTAATAGCTGGTGTCCAGAAGAAGGAATTGTATGTAAGGTTGCATACAGTCTTATAGGATTATATGGGCTGACTGACTACAAGATAAATCACAGAATCACAGAACAGCTGAGACTAAAGGTCATCTGGTCTAACGAGCCTGCTCAGTTAGTCATGGTCAAAGAGTGCTGCCCTGCATTCTGTCCAGACAACTTTTGTAGATTTCAAAAGGCAGAGACTCTCTGGGCAACTTGTTCTCATGCTGTCACCCCCACAGCAAAAAGTGTTACCTCATGTTTAGCAAACTGCTTCATTTTGTGTCCTCTTTTCCAGTTATTGCTACATGAGAGGTACCATGTGTGCTGACGGCATTAACTACTCAGTCACTATGTTTTACAAAAAAATTATTTCAAAGCTTAAGTTTCAGGTATTCTCAATTCTTGATACTAACTGCTTTGTTTTGTGTTTTCTCTTTGTGCAAAGCTGGTTTTCCGCCCAGTGCAGTCCTAAAGTGCTCTTGTGCTCTTTCACAGAGGCTGGAACAAAGCTTCTTTTGAAATACCAACCAGATAACCTTGAGAAAAAATAGCTGCTCACCTCGAAATTTTATGTAATCATATAAAGCCTTAGTGTATGCATATTTTCTGGGCATAGAATTGACAGGTGTCTGATTATTTGGTTATAAATGGTAGTTGCTTTAAGAGTCATCCCAGTGATGTCTTGTGCATTGCAGGCTGCTACAACAGTGAAGCAGCCTGTGAAGCATTTGTGCCTCTTCTGAGGTTCTATACTTTTCAGTGATGGCGGTTTGAGGTAGCTGACCACATTTACTAGTTTAAATCAGTCATTTATGCCTCTATCTAAATATTAAGCTTCTCTAATAATCTCTAATCCTCTATATCTAATTATCTCTATCTCTAATAATCTAAAAAGGTGAAATATGACCTTCTGTTTGCTGAAATTATTTGTTTTAATATGAAGATTGTAAGTTGATACCCATACTTATAGGTTTTGTCCTCTGGAAAAATTTCCCTCCAGCATCTTTTTGCTTAGAAAAACTTGGTAAGATTTTCGTTATAAAATAAAACATCTTTAGGCAAAAAAAATAGAATTTAATATTATCTTTCTATGTTTGCATATTCAAATCTTAGGACGATTAACTAACTTTTCTTATCCTTGAAACACTGCTAGAATTATAGTTTTCTCACTCTACATTTGTGCTTATATATCCTACTAAATAAAAGATATGCTGAGTGTCAGCAATGGCACTATGAAACAGACTGGATATAAACCTGATTGCTATAACAAATATACTTCTGAATAGAGATAGTTAATTACATATTTAATGCAAGCAATAGAAAAAGAGATAAGATATGAAGTATATTCATATCTTCAAGTATATGAAGTATATTCAGAGATTTATGATTGACCTGAGAATGCAAAAAGTAGTGTATAGTAATTATGCCACTGTACATCATAAATAGAAAAACAAAAAGACAATTTTAAAAAAAAGTTCCTGTATTTAGTCTTATTATTTGGTAATAATTAGTGACAATGAAACACTGAAATTATATTGTCTCTAGAAACAAACAGCATTGACATCAATGGATTTTTCATTATTTCTTGCTATAAAGTCTTATCAAAAATAAAGATAACTCTATACAAGAGATAGTTTTTGACTTGTATTAATGCGTATAAACATGAAAAAGATTAAGTAAAAAATTACAAGTTTAAAACTGAGTTAGGCAGAAATTTGAATCAAAAGGATTATATTCAGCCAGATTGATATACATATGTAATTATAGGCACATATTACATTACTTTATATAGTTACATGTAAAAACACACACCTGTAACCATGCACTTGTTTTAGGAATTCCTATATACATCCCACAGTTTCCAAAGAGCATGGGTAGCATGTTGATTGTTTTATCCCAAAGCTAAACTGACACTTGATTATCTCTCCTAAATTATCTAGTTAAATTCTTAATATACAATATAAAAATTTAACAGTAAATAAAAATTATTTCAAATCACTTTATTTTTGTAGCTATTTTCTGGTAGTTGTTATTTTCTCCAAGTTTAACAATCTTTATACAAAAGCAAATATACAAAGATATAAAATACCTGTTTATTTCTATATGAACAGTGTGTTCATAGGCTTGTGTCCTAGTCTCTACTTCAGAATGCAAAATTTATTAACTTAACTACTAATGTTATAGAAAAAGAAAAATGTATATTTATATAAACATACATGTGTCCATGTACCCATATATGTATGTAAACCTTGATAGAATTGATAAATATGATATATAAACATTTGAAATACAGATGCATAAATTTAAACATAGGTGTATATAAGGGTATATATAAACATACAAATACATGTTTATATATAAATATATTTATGTACATAAATATATCTCTCTATATCTCTCTGTATATTTTTATGGGGTTTTTTGTGTAGGTATGTATGAATCTATTTATCTATCTATCTATTTATCTCCTAGGATACTATAGGTGATAGAGAGCAGGGCAAAGCAAATGAAGATGTGTTCCTTAGAAAAGGGAAGAGATGACCTTGAAACTTCTATGCCTGAGAGACTTCCTCAGAGCTGAGTGCTTGTACAGTATGTGCAGCATGCACCTTTATTGAAGTTTGTATTGAAATTTCCTTCTGCTATCTAAAACTTTGATGTGCACAGTTGTACATGGGTGATTTTACTCCAATTTTGTGTATGGTTTCAAATCTTTGTTTGTAATTCTAACAAACATCAGAATGTTTGTAAAACTGCCTTGACTACTTATGTTCTAACATTTCTTGTGAAGTCCTCCTATTTGTATTCCACCTTTTTCCTCCTCACTGATGTGAATAATTGTTCTTTGGTCTACTGAATCACAGTTCTAGTTTCAGTTGAATGGCACCTGTAAATGTTTGGAAAATATAATTACTCATTGCAAGTAAGCACAATATCAGTATGGTTCTCTGCTCAATGGAAAGAAAAAGAAAAAAATAAGACAGCTTAAAAGTGACTCATTCTATGCTTTGCCACATAATGGCTCAGTTTTCTGCTCAGTGTGGACAATATAACCACCTGTTAGAGCAGGAAATAATTCTGTCATTAGAAAGACGAATCTCTTCTATTACTTCATTAACTCTTACTATTTCCTTAGAAATAAGGTAATTAATTAAATTATATTTGACTGAAGCCTTTAAGATGCACATCTTCAAGAGCACATAAAATGTCAATACATTTAAAATTTGCACTTTGTATTTCTCCATGGAAAATATCTCCTCCTCATGCCAGACAATCCAGAGGCAATAATTTTTTTTGTAATTATTAACTTACAATTAAAATAAAATGTAGTCAGGAACCTTACAAAGAAAACCTGGTGCTTTTCAGACCCTCTGGATACAAACCATCATATTCTTTGCTTCAGTACTCTACTTTTATGAGAAGCAGTGCTTTTCCAGAGATTTTTGCTGTGAGCATGCTCAGAGTTATAATTTTAGTTGTCCTATAGGAGGGAAAAAAATAAAATTAAAAAAAAATACCATTAATAACAGAGATGAAGATATTGAGTGAACCTTTGGCAAATTTGCAGGTGACACCTAGCTGAGTGGTGCAGTTGACACACCTGAAGAATGGTATCGCCTCTACATGGACCTTTGAAAACTCAACAAGCGGGCCCATGGGAGTCTTACAAGGTTTAACAAGGCCAAGTGTAAGGAGCTGCACCTGGGTCAGGGCAACCCCCAGTACCAGCACAGGCTGAGGATGGGCAGATGGACAGCAGCCCTGCCCAGAAGGACTGGGGGGTGCTGGTGGGTGAGAGGCTGGACATGACCCAGCCATGGGCACTCCCAGCCCAGAGAGCCAAACGTGTCCTGG
>JAWWEY010000130.1:34360691-34380821 GCA_035582745.1 Loriotus luctuosus | reverse complement strand
CAGAAGACAATTTTTCACAATCTTCTCCAATGTGGATCCTTCTCACAGGATGTACTTCTTCATGAACTTCTCCAGTGTGGGTCTCTTCCATGTGACACAGCCCTTCAGGAACAGACGGCTTCAACATGGGTCCACTGTGGATATCTGCTCCTCCATGGACCTCCATGGACTGCAGGGGTACAGTCAGCCTCACCATGGTCTTTACCAACTCCTGCCAGGGAATTTCAGCTCTGGGGCCTGGAACCAAGTCTGTCATTTAGTCTGCTGAAACTTGCTGTGCCAGATATGGCAGCAGCCTTTGGCAGCTTCTCACAGAACCCACCCCGTGGTACCCTCACTGCCAATACTCAGCCACAGGAACTCTATACAGAGAAACAAGGCAAAGTAAGGCTGCTGAGGACTGCCTCTGATGGGCAAAACATAGATGTGTGTGGAACAGCTGAAATGAACAGGTGCTTTATTTTGTAGGGAGTGGTTATTGCCATTTTTAAGGTTAACAAATTTTATGGGACAATATCCACTTTTGAATTTAGAAACTCACATTTTTCCTGGTAGAGACTGCATCAAAAATGTATCTTTGTGGCCCGCTTGGAAAAGCTGTACAGTTTATTCCAGGTTTATGCATTCAAACTTTTATTTTAAATACACATTACCATAAAAATCCAACACAAAATAAACAAAATAAAATACACACAATCGTGAAACTACTATAAAGCTTGCAAATTATTTATAATATGACTTACTGAAATCCTTTTAGTCCATTTTGTTTTTGTATGACTGTATGATTCACTGGCCTTTAAGCATTTAATTAACTCTCCAAGGGCTTTAATACTTGAATGGTCTCTCTCATAAAATATTTGACGCAGCAATGCTTGCCTTTTTATGCTATGATTCATTACTGCATTTCCTTAATTAGTTTAACTGTAAGGTTAAAATAAAGACATACATAGTATGTAGTTTCTTACATAGTAACAAATCTGAGATCTAACGAAAGGGTTTTGTTACTCCTGAAGATATTCCTCATGGATTTTGAATTATAGCTGTCCTGTACCTTAATAATTTTTGCATTGTGAATAGTTAGGAAAATTACATAGTCATAGGCTAAACCAAAACATAATTTTTAGATGATCATCTTCATAGGTGTCATAATGTTTTATAAATGCAATTAGAACTGATAGTTCTAAAACTAAAATTTAGACACAAATATTAAATTAAATATAATGAATATTCAAATGAAAATACAATTTCCAAGGTGTTTAACTAATATAGCTTATAATAAGACAATTCTTAGCTGTTAAACACTTCGCTTGTACATAGAGTTAGGTTACAGTCCAACAACATGATATATGAAATAGCTACAATAGATCTTCATATCCAAATTATTTGTAGACATGAAAACTGATACTTTCAATACAAAAATTGAACCAATGATCTTGTTTCACACATAACTAACTATGTGACGGGAAATGACACAAGGAAAAGCTTGCATTCTCAGCACAGAGAAGCTAAAACCGAATCACAAATTCTTTCATGTCTCTAAAAACATTGATTTCTCAGTAGTATTGGATACAGGAATCCTAGGAAGCTTGTGTAGCCGCTGGTTGTGCTGTGGATACAAAACATCCAGCTCTAGGGCTGTCAGTCTCAGTATTTTATTCTCAAAGACTAAAATGAAGAGAAAATGCCATTTTCCTAAAGCAGATATGATATAGTGTTGTTATTAATCACATTTTAGAGCAGCTGAAGGTATACAAAACCTTTACTGCTCATGACAAAACTTAGTTTTAAAGAAAGTACACACCAATGAACTTGAAAGTCAGAATTAAAGAAGAAAAAAAAAAGAAAAACAAATCCCATAACATATTGAAAACATAAAAGAAGACAATTAATTTGAATAACTAAATTTCTCTTTAAAGGAAAATACTTTCAGTCTGAAAGGAATTTAAAAAAAATGGATTTCCTTACCTATTAAGTAGGTAATTCCACTGTCAGGGGTATTGTTTTCCCAAACTTTTCAACTACTTATATCAACTACTCTTATCACTTAGAGGCAAAAATGTTTTCTGCGGTGATCATGAGAAAAAGGCAATTGTGCATGGAGAATTGAGGGATACACAATACACTTGACCTAGACATTCCCAGGCCAGGGCTGTGCTGCATGGGGCTATGAATCTGGTGTGGCCCTCAGCCTGTGCTGTGCTGGACAGGTCCCAGGACAACCTCAGCCCCCTAACTGCAACAGGCAGCTCTCTCTCCACATCTCCATGGATCATGCCACTGGTGTGGCCTTGCCTTTATCAAAAATCTCAGCAAGAAGTTATTGTAACATATTTCTCTTTAACTGTATAAATCATTAGTAGAGTTTTTCATTTGTAAAGAAAGTCTTGTTATAGTTCAGCTGACCAAAAAGGGGAAAACTGTTATGGATGGGGTCTGCATGGCACACTGAACATGGGTCAGAGCCTCTCTAATTTTACACTGCTCAGGGGTCCAAGCATCTAAAGGTATTGATGTCATCTGTGCTATTCTTTTGCAGTTTTAGCAGTAATGAAAAGTATTTTCAATGATCACTTGCAAGTCTAAGTGCCTGTCTTGCTGGGACCATAATGAACCATCTCCTCCCAGTGCAAGACAAACCCCTAGATCAAATTAATTTGATTTTTAAAATCTCGTATCCTTCTGTGACTAAAAGTCTTATAAATTCATATCTAAAAATTCATTCTCAGTTTCAGCCACCTCTACAGGTATAATTTTCATCTTATTGTTATCATATTTATCCCTTCTTTTGCCATCCTACTGGGGTGTCATTTAAGGCATATCCTTCATCTTCCTTTCTCTCGTGACTCTTCAGGATGAAAAATTACAGAAACCTATTGTGTAGGGTTACTTCATAAGGGCATGTGGAACAAAATGCCTATCAACTTTATTTTCACTTAGCAACTGAAATTGCGCGGCCCTTTTATTCCAATTTCTCTCTGGTTCTTGAACCCCTTACTGTTAAGTTAGTCTGTAAAGGTCTTCAGCAGAACCTATCAGCTAGAGTATGTGCCCCATAGAGGAACTAAAGACTTACTTTCCATTGCAAAAATGATATTTAATCTTTCATGTACCTAGTATTCCTCTCACCTGTATTGTCTAAATTCTGGAAAACATGAGACAATGTCTGTCTTGAGTCACACCATCTTTCAATACATGCATTTTCAATCTTCTTTTTTTTCCTAATGATGACCAGTCATCAAATCCATTCACTTTTCTTTCCAGAACAAAAGTAAATTTTATATTAATATATAGTACATGTATAAACATGTATATAATACAATGTACGTAATGGTTCAATACTAGTGGCTTAGTGCTCAGGTAGTTTATGGCTTAGTGCAGGAAATAAACACTCAAGGGGTAACAAAGGAAATGGACTAATTATTATTTACTTTTATATCAGGCAGCAATTTACCCAGCACTTTTAATATTGCTTGATTTCAGCTGTGTTATGGCTTGTACTGTGTCTTGCTACAGGCAATAATTTTCACTTCAGATGAGGTGTCACATATATATGAAGTCAGCACTGTATTAACATAACAAATGATAGAGTAAAGTGGAATGTGTCATTGGCATGTGCACCTTGAACAATTTTATTCAACAAATTTAGCTAGAGCAATTTATGATCTTAAAATGGTCATCATAATTCATACTTAAACATTAGCAATGCTTTTAACTTCTACAACCTGCATTCACTTTCAGAAATTCCTGACCACATTTTTCAGAATATCCTGTGTACTCTGATTTCATCCAAATAAAATCATTAACTGGTGACACATTTATTTTCAGGTTTTTTAATGAGTATTGCTTTAAAGAATAATTTCAGAAAAAATAATATTACATAGCAACCTTTCTAATTGCATGTGTTCTCCATTATGTGTGCATATGTATATACATATATATATTTATATATTACTTAAAGTGAAACTTCAAATTACTGATGAGTTTTCTCAGATACTTTTAATGGTTGTGAGTATATTTTTAGAGAGGCAGTCTTTTCAGTCTTTTTAGATTTTTTTTAAATCGTTAGGTTTGGAAAAGAATTCCAAGATCATTGAGTTCAACCCTTGACCAAACATGACAGTATCAACTGAACTGTAGCACAAAATATTACATCCAGTTATTTCTAGAACACTTCCAGGGATGGTGACTCCCTGGGCAGAACATTCCAATGCCTGAATATCTTTTCAGTGAAGAAATTCTTCCTGTTGTCCAAACAGAACTTCTCTTGGTACAGCTTGAGATTATGTCCTCTTGTCCTGACACTGGTTGCCTGGAAAAAGGGGCTGAACTCCACCTGGGGACACCCTCATTTCAGGCAGCCATAGGGAGTGGTGGAGTGTCCTCTGAACCTCCTCCAGGCTTAAGAAAAACCAGCTCCCTCAGCCACTTCTTATATGACGTACTCTTGTCTCTAGTATCCAGAAAGTAATTAGGGCTTGTGGAAGGAGTTAATCAGGTATGCTGTAATCCATCTCTACAGTAAACAAAAGTCAGGTTAACTTCTTGTCTTACTGTGCTATAATTTGAGCATTGGAACAGGATGCAGTACAGAAGAAATATCCACTCAAAGAATTTTTTTCTCCCCTTCAGGTGAGATAGGTGTGGTAAGATGATGACTTTCTATACATTGAGAGTGGAGAGCCAGTGCAATGATTGTCTGCTGATGCAGGTCCAACAGCTGCAGTCTGCACACACAAATGGAACAGTTCTCAGCTACTCTTTGGTGAATTGAAAGAAGTAGTATTGAACTGTTAGCAGCAATTGAGCAAAAAAGGAAGTACTAATAGGCCTGTTTGAAGCATATGAAGAAAATGGTGTAATATTGATCTTCATCAATATTTCAAATGGTGGTGAGATCTTCTTTTATGTTTATAGGCTAATGATATTACACAAAAATGTAATTAAGTTATTGCCACCACAGCAGAGAATTTCTTCACTATTTATGAGTTACAATAATTCTGATTGTGGTAGGACTCAGACCTGCAGCTAAGCACCCATCCAAATGCTTCCCTGTTTTCCTATCAGGGTTGGGGGGACATCTGAACAGACAAATATAGTAAAAAAACGCACGGGTTTGAGATGAAGACAGTTTAATAAGTGCAGAAAAAATGGGTAAATAGGCCCCAGACAAATGGTTGAAGCAGTCACTCACCACACTGTACCAGCAGATTGACGCCCATCCAGTCCACACACAAAGGCTACTTTGGAAAATCTTGCCTTCAGCTGAAATTGCTGTGTGTAACATTATGGCATGGAATACTACTTTGGTTTGACTGGCTCAGCTCAGTCTTTCGCAGCTTTTAACCACCCCATGCTTTCTCATGAGAGGGCAGTGTGAGAAATAGAGAAGAACTTAGTACTGTGCAAACACTGTTCAGCAATAGCTGAAATATTGATATGTTATCAATATTGATTTAGTCACAAATGGTCGCACAAAACTACATGGACTAATATAAAGAAAATTAACTCTGTCCCATCCATACAGTGCAGTGTATTTAAATTTCTACTTGAGATCTGTTTCATTTATGCTACTTTCACCCAAGTCTAGAGACATGTCAAAATAGTCTTTACATTTTTAAATTATTTAAGAGTTTTGATTGAAAATACAGCTGTCTTGATGTCAAATATTTGTAGGTGCCCAATGCATTCGAATAATGCCACAGAACATTTTCACTAAAGTACTTAGACAATGAAATAATAACAAAAGATATAAGTATTAAAAACATAAAACAATGATAAACAATTGAGTTGTACACTCCATGTTTCAAATGTGTTCAGAGAGAAATCGATGAGTTTTTTACATACAGGGAAATTCTGTTTTTTTTTTTTTTCTAGATTCTATTTATTCTGATTGTTTTATATTTTTGATTCTTTCCTATACACAGGCTCTTGACCTTTACTGTGTTTGTTTACTTTCCTATTATACCCATTTAGTGACATCTTAGAAAAAATTACAAAATTATTAAACAGAGACAAACATACTCTGCTATATATATGTCCCAGTAAAATACACTATATATTTAGGTAATTACTGTTTTTCTTCCAGTAAAGCCTAGTTTCAGAAAGATGACAAAACACGTAGCTAGAACAAATTTATCTGAAAGGGCAGGTAGTTAAGATTACAATTATGTTTGTTTGTCTTCTCATATGTGCCAGCAGTGACCTTTTCAGCATTCCCATTGCATATTTTATCAAAAAACACTGTCTCGACTCTTATGAGAGCTTGCTCATAAGTACAGGCTATGAATTCAAAGCTTTTCAGTTTTGAAACTGGGAATCCAGCACAGCCTAATGCAGCCTTCAGCATGTCAAAGAGAACTGATGATATTCACTTTCCTAAGGCCCAAAACTCTGCAGAGCAGCATTATCTGAATCCGATGGAGAACTGCGCCAGGACACAGAGCATACGCAAAATAAAGCCTGTGAGGTTGGAACATGCTTATCAGGGCATTTATCATATTTTAAAGTGAGTACTTTTTAAAATACATTAACCTATAAGAATGGAAGCTTCTGAGAGTTTTAACCTTTGTTTCCCCTGCCAAAATATTGAAGTAAAACACTTTTTAATAATTAAAATTAAAACACTGCATTTTATTCAACCTTTCTAAAGAGATAATGAACATTTTCTATTTGGAGGTAATTCTGCCAATATTTATTCCCATCATTGCACCTACTCAAAGACAGCATCTGTTTCAAAGCATGAAAACACTAGTAGTCTTCAAAGAATGAATTGAAGGAGGTTTTGGTGTTTGGTTTTAATTGGCTGGTTAGAATTTTTTAACATCTCTTATTACTGTCATCTCATTCAAGTTTTTTAAATAGTTGATAATTTTTTTCACAGAAATGGTTCATTTAGAGTGGATTACCTAACATAAAACATTTGTGGGAGTGGTAAAGTCCTAAAACAGTTAGAGATGAAAAAAAAATAATCTCATAACAATAATGATGAAGCATTTCTTATGTTATTACTTAGATATTTTATGCTTAGTTATGAAATTATTTCAAAAGTGTTTGAATAATTGAACTTAAAAATAACAATAAAAAGCTGCTAACACATGAAATTAATGGACTATATGACACATGAAAAAATACAAGGAAAACACACTCATGCAAGTTATATCATTAGATGATTTTCTTTCTTTTCAGATACAGCTGCTGTATTGTGAACAAATGAAAATTATATGTAGTTATGGCATTTTATTTTGAATATGCTATTTTGAACGGTATGTGCTGCTATGTCACAGACAGGGACTTTTTGCCCATTTCTTTACTAAGACAACCCTTTTTATGAGGTGTGCTTGCAATTTCCTGAAACATAAAGTTTTGCACAGTTTGTATGATGCAGAATAGGAAAAATGTAGGTAATAAATTGAATCAAAGAATTGTGGGTAATCATAGTGATACAGTTTTGGTAATTTCCATTACATTTTCTGCATTCTGAATTTGTGGGACACTGATAAGTTTAGTTAATTCAAACATTATTAGAAGATCTGAAAGGCAACTCATATGTCATCTTGGTGTGAAAATAGCTGTTTTTCTTGATATTTGACTTTGAGCCAGTAGAATTTATATGTCCCTTTTTCTGCTCCATTGCCCGTTTACACATTTTAATTTCTATAGGATCTCTTAAAAAAATTTAATAGATGCATATCTCTCATCACCTTATTCCACTCCATTGCCTTCTTATTATCTTACTAATTGATTACCTGTTGGGTATATAACTGAGGCAAAGCCTGATAACAGTTCATCTCCTTCTTTTATGTAAGATGCAAATTAGGGCACTAAAACATATTTCACCATTTCAGAACCAGTCTTTAAAGAACTAGTGAAATGTGCTGGCCTCTTTGACCTTCATGGAGATGAATTTCATCTGCTTTTATAGACTATAGGAAAAAACACACAGAGACAACAGACTTACTCTCACCAAAGTAATACATTGTTACCATATTTAACAAAAAGAAAAATTTGATAAGCTTTTTTTAATTGTATGATGAATTAATTCCTCCTGTACGATCAGTCATTGGTCCTTTTGCTGAGACATCACAAGTATGTAATTAGTGTCAGTTTCATTACACTAGAAATTTCCTTTATATGGGTTACCAGCACTGTAAATGCACTCAACTGATTCATAAATTCCACAAAGGTCAAGAGACATCATCCTTGAAGAGACAGTAAGGAATGGCAGATTTGGTAAAACTCAGGTGTGCCACATAGCATTGTAATTCATGACTCAATAAAGAAAGTCTGACTTACTAGCCAGATATGTTCTTTGTTTGCATTTAGTGTTGCTGTCTGTTGTCTGTTGTTGTCTGGATTTTGCTCTTTACATTATAGGATTACACAAGCTTTTATAATTGGTTCTAGATGCTGAATTGTACATTTTAGAGGATTTCTAATTCTGAGATCATGTGTGAGATCATGTGGAAATCATGTACATCAACCTAAAAATCATAAAAAGGTCTCTTCTATGATATTCATATGTTTTTGAGAAACAGTTTAAATATAGATGAAATCTGGAGCTGACCGTATGGAAAAACAGGGAAGAAGCTTACGCTATAATTTGCATCCTCAATAGATGACATTAAATTTGATTATCACTTCATATTTTTGGAAAGACAAGAGCTTACAGACCTTGCTTTTTCCTCTTATTCTTGTACTCTAACACTTGTCATTAGGCTGTATGCAACCTGATCATAAGGTCCAGGGCCTATATCCCCTCCCTCTCACAACTCCAAATGGAGCTGCAGGCTTAAAACATGACCTCTATTAAATTTTTGTTACATCTCCCACTAGTAATATCTCTTTGGTAATTGGCTGTGGCCACTGGCCACACTTCTGTGGTAGATTCCTGACATTCCCAATGCAATAATTGCCAGGTACTGCAGTGCTGGAAAGGAGAGAGATCTTTGATTTTAACACAGTGAATGTAAGCCATTTCAGTGATCTGGCAAACTTATTTTCCTTTGACACTGCTGAAAACACTGTGACTTGTCCTGAAAATGTCTCCCAAATATACAGATTGAAGATCAGGTAAACAAAACTTAATATTCTCCCAAAGAAGAGAATTACAATACTAGTTTCTATGTGAGAGACTAGCTTTATCGTTTGTAACAGCTGTTACTGGTCTAAATACAGGGCTTACTGTTAGCTCTTCTTTGTGTCTTTAGGTAGATATATGCATATTTTCAAGATTACATTTCTAATTAACTTCAGCTTATGTATGTTTCCCAGTATGTTCTCTGGCTTTTCACTTTAATGGCACTTAAAATAAATTGAGCACTTCTGCTGTCAGCTGCAACTGGAGTACATGAGAGGATATATTTAGTTTCCTTTGACCAGCCTTTGCTATTCACTGCTTTCACAGATCAGACAAAACATGAAATTAAAATTAAAATTAAAATCATATGACTTTACTTATCATACAAGTGTTAAGAAGTTTATGATATCTTTCTGCCTATAATATATTTTTGAAGATATAGGGTAAAATAAAATCCTAAAAAATATTGCTTCTTTTTATCTTAAAGAAGAAAAATTAGAAAGGTAACCTTATTTATTTTTATTAGAAGTCTATTTAGGGTGGTAAATCAGACATTGGTACCTTAAAAATACACTTGGCAAAGCTTTTATACATGCGAAATCATTGCTGTTTCTGGATTCATGTAGATATTTCTTCTCTAATCTTCAACATATATGAACAAATAAAATTTGTCCTAAAATTTACTTTTGATGCAGTATCTTTATCAAAGGAATTCGGTATCAATGAGACCACATTCTTAAAAGGGTACACTTTAAGTGTATTTTGATATTGATTTTCTCAGCAAACAAGATTTTACCTGGGTTTCCTTGTGTGACAATTTAAACCCAGTGCTTTAAAAACTGTTTTATTTACTAATCTAACTTTCTTCTTCTTAAGAGACTGAAAGTTGTCTGTACTTATGGTGGCAGGGATAACCTGGGGAAAGCAGTTTTTGTGGAGATACTTAACAGCAGTAGAGTGAAATGCCTGTCCTGCTTCTAACTTTGGGACAAATTTGTGCAAGAGAGTGAGTGGTAAAAATGGCTGAATAATGTGGTACTCATAAGGAATTTTAGAAAGGTCAATCCATCCCATAAAATGCCAGAACAGAACATGAGGAAAAGTAAGCCAGGAAATTAAAACACTTAATTCTGTATGATATGAATGAAAAATAAAATTTAAAAAAAAAAAAGGTCTTTGAATTACACAATGGTTTCAATGGTTTGGGTTGGAAGGGAACTTTAAAATCAATGAGATACAAATCCCTGCTATAGGTAGAGATAGAAGTTTGTAGATGGAAGTTTCATTCTCACCACAGTGACAGAGCATGACTGAAGTCATATTGGCCATATCTAACAGTAGAAAACACTGAAATGAATTTATATTTCCCCTGCTAAGATCAAAAATATATTTGAAATAACAAGACAATTCTATGTTTATTCTTGATGCTTCTTTATGTTTTGATATGACTTTTTTTTTGCAAACTACTCTGGAATATTCTTCATTTTAATATATGTCAGAAGGTTTCAGAAGGTTGTACTGCACTGTACTGAATCACAATGTTGTTGTAAAGTGTCTGATGTTGTCATTATTTACTTCCCTTGTGGACTTTTTCCACACTAATGAATCTCTTTAAAAGTATGGGCATTTTTCAGGCATATTTTTGGACAGGTAATTCTGTTCTTGCTTGAGCGAGAAAATCTGTGAAGACAACCTTAACATTTCTCTTCAGTTGTATGATTTGATCCTCATTATTATGACGTAAGTTCCTTTTTTGGGGTAAATGCAGAAGCAACTGGGCTGCATAAAGTGGAGATGCCTTGGTTGCTCTAATTAGAACACATGGCAGATAAAAAAATGAGACTTTTGCACATTGTTTATTCTCCTTGGTTAAAAAAAAAAATCTGAACTCTTAAGACATGGCAATACATAGTTGATGTTTGCTTTTTTCTACACATATTCCTGTGCTGAAAAAAAAATCCTTCTAGATCCTGAATAACATATCATAACACTAAAATTTCTTGATGTCATCTTTAGAATTAAATAGCAACTACTTTTCTGTGAGGATGTGGTAGTAAGCAGATATTAATCGAAGTTGGACTGTGTTTCAAGCTAGCACTGGGAGCCACACGTAGCTGTCATGGCTAAAAATAGGTAATTACTACTCATCATAGGAAGAAAAAGTCAGCAAGATGCCATGATGATAACCCCTTGTGTCTGATGGCTGCAAATGACAGATTTCCATCTGTTAGTCTCCTAATTTTGCTAAGGTTTGGGTAGACTTTTGATCTTCAGAGGCTATACTGCCTGAGCTTTACTGTTTCAAGCTAAATATTTTTTGAAATTAAATTCTATATCAATTTTTTTAAATTAATTCCAAATAACTTTTTTGAACAGATTAATGTTATTTGCTGCTAGTATTCTGCAGGAAAAAGTCCCTGGAGAATATCTAATCCCAGAGGATTCTTGTCAGAGGCATACTTATCATAATTCACCTGGGAAGAAACAGTGGTCTGTGTTTTGTACTGAATGAGGGATCTGGGATGCCACATACAGCAGGAAGGACTCAGAGACACAGTAAAAAGGGGTACAATTAATCATCTGGAAAAACCTCTGTGCTGAATGCTTTACAGTACTGTATATCAATTGTCATATACAGAAAAAAGTAAGATGTATTTTTAGAGGAAAAAATATCAATCATATCAGCTGAATAGAGAAGATTAATTGTTTATTATCATTTTTGAGTGATAACATACAGTGTAGAAAAAGAAATTATATGTTATATGTCCATTTTTAGACCTGACATTAGTAAGGTCACAGAATAGTAATATACTTTTCTCTTTTTTTTTTAGATTTATATTCTTTTGCCACTCTGGCAGATTGACCATAACCTAAGCAGCCAAGAAAAAATCACAAATATGAAAAATAGCACACAGACTAAACTTTTAAAAGCATTTGAATTCCCTCAGAAAAAAATGGGAAATAGCTCTTGATTCTAATGCTCAGTAGATACACTTAGGTAGAAACTTTCACTATTTCCACTTTAAGCTGATGATCAGAGGACCCTGAGGAAATGCTTAGGTTAGCCATGTGGAGCATGGGTAGAGAGGTGTACTTTAGAATATGATTCGCATCTCCTAGGGTGCAAAGTAGGATATATTTAAAATAATAGATCCATTGAAAATTTGGTTATTTTCAAGATCTAGCAATTGAATACTAACCCTGAGAAAATGAAATGTATTCTGCATCTGGGTTCAGGAAAAGAAAGACTCTACACAAAGTAGTCTACAAATTTTGATAGCCATGGCACATTTAGCCCACAGCTAGGTCCATGTTCATGGAATTATGGAGCTTCTATTTTGTGTAAGCTAAGGATAAAGCCATGGTTTCTGGTAGTACAAACACTTTGAAAGTTATGAATATGTGATGAGCCTCCTCTGAAACCACAGGAACCACAGAATGAGAATGAAAAATATTTGAGGCAAGGCCACAGCTGGGATGGTGGCAGAAGTTTGAGTCTGGGCAACACAGTGAAGAATCACAGAAAGAGTGGACAGACGCTGTACTGAGGTATGAGGCATTGCACCTGAAGTTCACTGTGATTCCAATCTCTTATCAAATATTGGCAGAGTTACTTCTGACTCCTTTAGGATCATTCTTGGTATTGATGTTGTCAGGTTTGCCCAAGATCAGGACCATGCACAGGGAGTCAAAGCTCTGCGTATACCAAAAGCCAGGCTCAGGCACCAGTCCAAATTGTAGGATAAGTGACCAAGTGATTAAAAAAATGTATCATGAGGAAAAAAAACCAGGAATTGAAGGGTTCTTTTCATCAGTATTACCAGGGCATTGTAAATAGTTCTTTCTAATTGTTTTCCTTAAATAAACATTAACCAAATATGTTTCTTATCTAGTTTAAATTCCTATTCTGGGTGATTCAAAACAAAGAAATTTATTATAAGAAATTGTTCCAGCAAGAGAAAGATTGCTTTATGTCAATAGATGATACATTTTCATCCCCTGCAGACTCTGGCTAGACTGATAATTTTTCAACAGAACAAATCATAACACAGATTTGAAAACAACTACTACTTTCATGTCTAGGAGACCTTTTTAAGAGCCACTATTCTATTCACATCTGACATGAAATAAATGCCTTTTATGGACCAAATACAATCTGTATTTGGTGTTATTTTACATGCTTGTCTGACAACCTCAAATATTTCATGGGAACAAACCAAACCAAATCACAAGCAAAGCAAACAAAAAAAAAAAAGAAAAAAAATCCCTTGCTTCTGGCCGCCAAAACATCCCAACTACCCGTCTCTATTTTAAAAATTGTAATGGGGATAACTTATATAATTTATTCTGTAACTCACCTACTTACAGCTGGCATCTAAGTCTCTTATGTTACAAAATAGCCATGACTTTGAACTCTTATGACTATATGCTCCGCCTCTGTAGGCATAACACTTCAGAATGAGTAAGACTGTAAGAGAAAATTGCCAAGAGAAATGTTAAAAAGCTCTAGAGGTTGGTTTGAAGATCACTGTGACTTCAACTGTTGCCAAATATATAGTTTTGTATAGATATTATAATACATATGTACCTATAATAGAAAATACATGGGCATTACTTAAAAATCTGTAATTGGTGTCCATTAAAGCATTACCCAAAAAAATTTAATGGGCTTACTATATTTAATATATATTCAATATCTAAATGAGACTTCAAATAGAGGGAGCATTTTTCAAGTTTTGTTTTCTTCATGAAAAGTTGTGAAATCTGTGTTTTAATATCTGGAAATGGGATTGTCTATTACACTATAAAATTCATGTGTGTTTTAATTTCAAGGCCCATTACATAAAGCAAGAGAATGCAACTAGCCTTGTAGTATCTCTAGCTGTAGGCTGCAGATTTTTTTCTTTTAACCTATAAATCTCCAAAGATGACACCAAAGTAGTTTATAAAGTATTTTAAACAGAACACTTGAAACATTACTAAGCATCAAAGTGGTGAAATGGATATCTGCTATTCAGATGTCTGCTAATATCAATTTAATCTTTTTACACTTATACAATGTTTATATTAAATTCTTCCTTAATCTGAACTTCATTGCTTGGAAAACCTTTACCAGTTTTTTTTTTAACTTCTTATTGGCATTTATATAATTAACTTTGCAAATTTTTCCTTTTTCTTTTTAATTTAAACAGAAGGAGCTTCTCAGAGAACCTCTTGCAAGACAGTAGAAATCCATAATATTAACATAATATTATAGCTAGACAAAGATTAAAAGTGAGTGTTTTGTTTATTCTTTTTTCTGTATACTTTTTTCTGTATTCAGTTGGCTAGGATATAGGTAACATGCATTAAAAAATATCTGTTAAAAAGAAAAAAGCAGGATGAACATGTAATTGTTAGTGTTGTCAAAGATCCTAAATAAATGCACGGCAAATATATTTATGGTTTCATACATTTGACTTTGCAATGCAGAGAGAGAAAGGAATTCCTTTGTTCTATCCATACAAACATTTTTACTTCAGTATCTAAGATTATGTTTCTTGATCATTGGCAAACAATATTTGATCTTTGTATGCTGCTTAAGTGGGACACAAAGACTCACTACAGAATTATAAAAAGTTACTCATAATTTTATCACAATTCTCTTCTACAAGAAAAGAGAGAAAATTTAAAAAAAAGGAAAGAGAGAAAGGAAAAGAAGTAGAGAACTTGCCTCTGATTTTGTGTTTTCAAGGTTCTTAGGTTAAGTTTGAACCAAATACTTAAGCTCTGAAAGTAAGACCTAATGAATCTAGAGGTGCTCTGTATAAAAGAATGGTAAATCTTATATAATTTCCTTTCTATTAATAATGTCAAATCAAATAACCCACTGACAGATGGTAGTCAGCCTAGCTAATTTCATTATTTTTTCAAGCATTTAGTGCATTAATTTTAATTAATTGACATTCCAACCCAAATAATGGTCACTAGACTTTATTGCAAATATAACCATTTCACCCTGAATTACTGCACTAGTTGATGAGTTAAGAGCAACCAAAATTATCTGCATGGACTTGTACAAAACGTTTGACACTGTCCTGTGACATCCTGGTTTTTAAACTGGAAAGGAATGGTTTTGACAATGGATCACTGGATGGATAAGGAATTGACTGGATAGCTGCACTCAAAGACTTGCAGTCAACCATGCAACATCCAAGCAGAGAGAAAATGTCCAAATGATGAGTGGTGTCCCTCAGAGGTCAGTATTGGGACAGGTGTTCAGAATTTGTCAGGAACACGGGATTGAAGGCACCATTAGCAAGTTCACCAAGTTATGTAGTGCACTCAACACACTGGAAAGAAGGAATACCATCCAAGAGGGACCTTGAAAGGCTTGAGAGGTATGCATGAGCAAAACCCTTGAAGAACAGGGCCAAATGTAGTCCTGCACCTAGGACAAGGTATTCCTGTGCACAAACACATGCTGGGCAGAGAACAGATTGAGAACAGCCTTTCAGAGAAAGATCAAGATCTGTGCTCTTGCAGCCCAGAAACCACATCCTGGGGTGCATCAAAATAAGTATGACCAGTAGGCTGATTTTCCCCCTCTGTTCTGCTCTGCTCTGCTCTGATGAGACCTCATCTGGAGTACTGCATCCAGCTCCTAGACACCCAAGATAAGAAGGATGTGAAGTTGTTGTGAGTCCAGAGTAAGACCATGAAGATGATCAGAAGTCTGGAACACCTCTTTTTTGATGACAGGCTGAGAGCACTGATGAGGTTGATCCACATCGAGAAGACTCCAAAGAGATCATATATTATCCTCCCAATACCTAAAGGAGGCATAGAAGAATGCTGGAGGTGGACTTTACAACCGGGAATGGAGTGATAGGATAAGAGATAGTGGCTTTAAGATGAACGACAAGAGGTTTCATTTCAATATTAAAAAGAAATTCTTTACTGTGAGGATGATGAGAATGAAATTTTTGTCTGAAGAAGCCATGGATGCTCAATTCTTATCCCTGGAAGTGTTCAAGGTCAGGCTGGGTGGGGTCCTGAGAAACTTGATGTAGTGTGTGGCATACCTGACCATAGCAGAGGTGTTGGAACTAAGACATCTTTAAGATTCTTTTCAACGGCCTTAGATTCTAAGATTCTTTGAAATTTTGGAACAGAATCAGTCAGAGGAGAAATCATAACTAATTATACTAAGTGTTGTAATTTAGTGTCTGCTGATTTTGACAAACTGTTGGTCAGGACTACAGATTTTTAGGTGATTTACAATATATTTCTCTGTGAAAAAGTGTCTTGTCATATGTAAAAATAGTTGAAAAAGCATTTTCTTACAACCATGACAAAATATCTGTTCCAATTTGTTTGTTTCAGAAGTTGCATCAGGGCTAAAACTTTAGGAACGGGACTAAACACAGTCCATGGAAAATAATTTTTGTCATCATATTTCCATCATTCTAAGTAGTGACTGCCATTTTCCATACAGGTCTGAGAACAGATATTTGAATGTACAATATCTGTAAGAGTGTTCAAGAAATACCTGACTTTTAATCAGAATTCACAATAACTCCATGATAAGTTGACCTCATCTTCTTAATGTTGAACTTTCACATCATACATTGACAGCATCATATATTGCTATCATGTCTCAGTCAGGAATTTCATATTTTCTCTTGCAACGAAAGAAAGGTTAAAAAAAGCTTTATTCAATGACTGTAAGAAAGTAAAGTTGGTATTATTTTGCTATGGGGAAGTTTCCACATGCATTTTTAGGACTTTCAAGTAACAAGAGTCATCAAAGAATGAGGAAATCTCTAAGAAACAGGAGCTCTTGGTGAAAGAAGTTTGCCTAAAGATGAGACTTGTAATGCTGCAGTGACTTCATGCCTTCTCCGTTTCTGCCACAAGGCTAAAATTAAAATTAAACATGGGGAGGTAATCTAGATTTAATCTTAGATTAGAAAACATTCCATAGGTGGGTCACCATTTTCATAACAGCCTAGTTTTTATGTTTCATTTGGTAAATGTTTGTAGATATGGATATGCCATCCACATAGAAGGATTTAAAAGGGACAAAATGTTTGTAGGTGTCATTCATCTAAGGATGACACTCTTGCTCTTTCTAACAGTTAGTACTAAGATAATTGAATCACACTTGTATGAAGTTTTTCTAAGCATCTACTCACTTAACACCATGATTCCTCACTATACATGCCTTTTACAAATGATTGTTTTTTTCTGTGTTTTCAATGTGCAGTTTATATTATCTTTAAAAGTGTAATTTTCAAATTTTATTCCAATGATTCTTCCTTTAATTAATATTTCACTAGCTGAATAATTTTTGAGTTTATAAATGCTAAGTTTATATCTACTGTCTTATTTAGTATGATAAAATTAATTCTCTAAACTCTAGTAGAATGAAAAAATAAATGATGCAGGAAGCATATCTATATTAGGAAAGTGTGTGTCTAGTCTAACTGAGATCCAGAAATAATGCTCACACGATAAAAGGAGAATAAAGCAAATATTCTAAACCACTGACGCATAATTAGAGCATATTTTCAATTAAATGTTACTTACCTGAAAATTCTTATTATCTGAAATAATTGGAAAGGAACTTGATACTACCTTATCCAGTACTGAAATTAAGTAACAGAGGAGCATGTTTGTCTGCACAAGAAGACTGAAGAGAAGTGATCAAACTGGAGGATGTCCTTAGAAGGAAATAAGAAGACATATGTTTAAAAAATCTATACTATTGCAAGTAAACTGAGGCCACTTCCTGCTTTGAGTTTCAGCATCTAAAATGACAAGCACATTAAGATCACAGTAAACATTTCAAAGGCAATATAGGGGTTAAATTGCTGCCTACCATGCTGACAACAGTAAGGTAAGAGCATGTAGGTGTTTTATTCATACAAATCCACACAGTGGCAAGCTTTGCAACTTGAGTCTAAGCTAGCTACACCACACACACACCTGGGTAGAGTATCACACAACAACAAAGAGAGATGACTCAGGATAATAGCAGTCTTGCAGCAGCATTCCAGAATTTAGGGCAGACCAACTACTCTTTAATTGTTTTGCTATCTTCTGCGACATGTAGTAACCTCTGTGGCATGTGTTGACCCTCTGTTCAGTATTACATTTTGTTGCTGAAATTGCGACAGATGTTCCAGCTGTGGGAGGCTCAAAGGGGCATAGAAACGCTAGTTCTAAAATACATATTTTATTTCAAACTCTGCAAAATCATACCAGATATTTAAAGCTACTTGTTTCAATATTGAAATAAAACTGAACAATGCTTTATAAAAAGAAGAAAAAATACCTCTCTAAGCAAAAAATAAAATTTTGGCAGATCAAACACATTTTCAAAGAATACCAGCATTGTAGAACTTCTGAAATACTAAGATCAAGAATGTCTTTCACTTGGTATTTTGTGAGTCCTAAGTCTCTTTTTTGGCTTCTACATGCTATTCTAAAAATTTGGTGCATAGTATTATTTTAAATTTCAGATGTTTGATGTCTAACTGCAGCCAGGCTTTCTTAGTCAAAGTATGCAATAAAAATGGAGTTGGAAAAAGTTCCAACTCAAATTGTTCTCTGATTTTCTGAATGTATTAAACTTCATTATAAAAACAACACAGACTTACTGACTATGTAGAAAGGTACTTTACAAACATAATTACTTGGGATTAGCTGGGTTATAGCGACTATGGGTTCACAATCTCTTTTAATGAATATTAAAGCTGTTGAAATATCAATAAAATTAAGTACTTGATTTTAGATGCCAGGTAAAGTGATCAAGAAAAATGGCAAGTGTCAAAAGTGGAAGAGAAAGAGGATTAAAGTATGCGAAATAGAAAAAAAACAGTAATGGGCAACTGAGTACAAAAGGTAGATAAAAATGTTAGACAGTGGAAGCTATGATTTTATTCAGTTGTAAAATTTGGTCGGATGACTAAAGGTTATGTTAAGAACTTTAATCCATCCTGCATAAAGCATGTCTGGTCCTACCTAAACCTCTTTTGTTAAAAAGGTCTGTTGTGATGCCTTGTGAAGGTTGACCTAGAATAGAGGCTAGATGGAGTTAAAGAATAAACTAGGCATTTATTAAAAGACTCCAGTGGATTAATCTTGGGCAGTGCCAGAGCCCAAGATTAAATATTTTTACAAATTATCTGTAGTATGATTCCACATCACACAGATGCATAGGTAGGAGAAACTGATTCAGAATGCCTCAAGTCTCTCATGTATTGTACACCTGATTAGAACCATCATGAGTAAGATTTAAAGGGAAAAAAGTCTATTTTCACCCACTATAGGATATTAAATTCAGTGGATTTTTAAAGAAGCATTGAATCTCAAAATTCTAGTTTAGAATGTTATCCAGTTAGTAAACTATATATTCTTCAAAATCAGAAGCTTTGTATTACATTAGGAAATATGTAATATTTAATATGTGCATTATGTAATATGTGCATTATCATGAAATATGTAATATGTAATATATGCATTATTTAGTTCTTCCTGGAAAGATAAAACATGTTATCATAATTTAAAAAACATTTTAATTATTGGAACTGATCTTTTCCTCACCTCATGGCAAACAATATAATTACATGAGGATATGAAAACAACCATATTTCCTAACTCCCCACAGCAAGTATAATTTCAGTTTTGCTCAGTTAGTTACAAACCTTTATGGAATTTCATTAAATGTCTTCAGCATGTGCTTGTGTTAAAAAACAAAAGAAAAAATTATATGAGTGAAAGACAGAGACAAGTTAGTGTATCACTTATTAAAAAAAGAGAAAAAAGGCTTAAAGAAACTCTAGTGAAAGACATTTAAAGCTCCTTAAATTTTAGCTTATAATGACTCTTTCTTAGTTTCATAATTACGCTGGAGAAATACGATTATATTTTGGCATAGTTTTTGTCCTAGGGTGACGTTATGATGCTTGTATCCCCATTCATATGTTCTAGTTCTGTAGGATATTATGTTCTGTGCCTTTAAGACTGGCACAGAAGAGTGGAAGTTTTGTTTGGGTTTTTCTTATCAG
>JAWWEY010000130.1:34317497-34327584 GCA_035582745.1 Loriotus luctuosus | reverse complement strand
CACGTAAGATGTCTCAATACAGATAATATTTGGCAATAATACAATCGATGCATACTGAATATGCACTTTTCGATAGTTATATCTAACATTTGTTAGCAATTACTTTCTTTCTCACATTTAAATTCTATTTTCTAAGAGACATTTAACCTAGCTTTAAGCATTCTTCACATATAAATTCATTTTTAGCTATTTAAATCTCAACTTAAAGTGGCCTCAGTAAATAGATTTCCTTAACGATTTTTTGTTAACAAAAAATCAAGCTCCTAAAATTTGGTTGGTTTTGTTTTTAATCAATAAATTATATTGTTTCATTAACACTTTAAAAAATAAAAAAACCTAAACCAACCACATTAAAAAAACAAACTAACTAACAAATGGATTCCCTAAATCTAGATACAAAATGTCTCTGGTTGTCAAAACATGGTGGAGAGGTAAAATGTCATCTTATATTTGCAGTTACAAGGGAAAAGAAAAATTTACATATTGTATAACTGGATTTGGATTCTAAAAACCTTGATTAGGCAAATGACTTCGTAATCTGTCTCACAGAAAGAAAATATTCTGTCTGCTTGCTTGGGCATCTGGTCCAGTGGGTGGAGTTAGATGAGAGTGGGTGTCAGAATTCAACATCCATTTTTAACCTGTACTGGGGTATATTTGTGAAATGCAGAAAGAGGACATTCTTTTTAAAAGCAAGTTGTGTGTATAAATTTTGTAGTACCTTTGAATAAATCCCCATAGATAAAGAGAAGATTATGCATGGCCCTGAAAAGACAGGCAATTTTGCTAAACTACCCAATAAAATCCAAAAATGACAAAGAAAACAAAGAAAAAATCCTTAAATAAAATGGATATTAAGAGAAAAAAAACCAACAAACATATTTTCTTAAAAACAGTGTTACAATTTTTCATAAGACAAATGCCTTACTTGGCATATTTTGGAAAGAGCACCACTTCAGATTCCAAAAGTTAACTACTAGCAGAATAATGAAAGCTACAATTAAAATAGATTGGCAGAATGGGGATGGAGAACAAAATATGATGCTTAAAGTCTGGTATGATTCACAAATAAGCATAAATATAGTCTTTGGAGCTAAAATAATTGTTATGCATATTGCAATTAACCTAAATTAAGAACAAGTAAAATAAAAATAAGTGATTTAGGACTACACCACTCAATTTGTTGCTATACTCAGTAACATGTATGTTCTCACAAGATTGTCTTCTAAGAAGAGGCATATAAAGCTTATAAATAATTAGGGATACAGAAATACAATAATGAATGATGTTTCCCTTTTAACTCTGTACAATGAAGACAAATGCCAAAACTGAGACTGCAGATACTCAAATGTTGGATGCAAGTGCCTGACTGGATTTATTCTATTGTCTAAATTTATTTGCAGTCAATCAAAAAGTTTCAAAAACATGAGTGTAAGTTTTGAAGTCAGATCAGTATGGTGACCATAAATGCTGTGTTTCCTTAGAAACATATTCTGTAAGTGACAACTTACATAAAACTTACGGCCTACATAAAATATTATTGGACACTAATAGACAAATACAGGTAAAAAAGGGTAGGAAGTTTGAAATCAAACCCATAGAAAAGGATGAAAACTTAAATACTTAAAAGTGATCAATCTGCCTAAGAATATTACAATTTAGCTGATTTTCTTAATATTTATGGATGCCATAATACAAAGAAATAAAAAGTAGATTAACAAATTATATGTAGTTTATTAATTTATTTCACCTCAGCCTTATTGCAAGATGTTTTCAGTCATTACAATATTCAAATCCACTAATTTTTTCAGGTAATCTGTGAATGGACCTATAAAGATATTTCTCCTTGGGGTCAGGAGGTGCTTCTGGGTGAATAATGATTTGGAAAATGGATCATAGTTACAAATATATAATAAGAACTCAGGGCTTTGTAGCTTTGATCTTTAGAATACTCTGGTTTTATGTAAAAGCCTCACATGATAATCTGATGGACACTGGGAAATAAAGGATAAGTATGTCAGTATTATAGCATTTAAAAAAAAATCTTGTTTTTTTCTTACAAGCTCTTTTATCACTATTCTCAAAACCTTGTCTTGGTCTCATCAGACATCCTTCTTGTTTATATGATCAAAATTATATACTCACTATGCAATGATAGAGAAAAATAGTACATATAGGTATAGAGACAGAGAGAGAAAGAGAGAAAAAGAGAGAGAGTGTGAATATCACAAATTCCCATTTGTTATTACTACATTCTCAATCAAATTCAATGAGTAGTTTGGTTTTTTTTGGTTTTAATGGTCGGTGTTTTGTTTAATTTGCTTTGGTTAATTTATTCACCATTTTTAGTATTATGTAGAAGAGGGAGGTAGTTTTAAAGGACTTTTCAGAAGGAGAGACTTCGCTTTGTGTAAGTTGGCAAATGCTTGTCCTAAAAGACAAAGATAGGTTTTTGCTGTTGTTTGGATTTTACCTTTTTCCCAAAGCTTTTTGAGTGTTTACAGGTTATTTGCTTGATTCTTGTGATGTATGTCTGGGTTGGGTTGTTCAGCTGGTTGGCGTGTTTTGTTTTCAGTCTTAGTCCAGAGTTGTTAAATTGAAAGAATGAAATCCATTTATATGTATACTAGATCTGAAATAGAGAATTCTAGATAACTGGCTTTTATAGAAACTCCTTTAAAGACGAGGAATTAAACAAGAAAACAGGTAAAATGAACACTAAAGCATACTCCTTGGAATTGCCTTAGGCAATGCCTCAATTCACACTGCTTTTGCAAACCTTTTGCCACCCATCAGAGGGTCTGTATAGCACAGAGGGCCCCTGAATCTTCAGGTCATTTTCCCACTGATACACCTTCCCTCCCTGTCCCTCACAAACACTTAAATAAAAAAAAAAGAAAAGATAAATCTGATTTATTTCTGTTCAGGCAAGGAGAAGAGATGGTCTCCAACTCAAAACTTTCACACAAACATGGTAAGAGATGAATTAATACTCTCAAAGCATATGAAAATGTAATGTAGGTCACTATTTCAAATCATTCCTGACAGCAGTCCTCATGACTCCCTTCTGTGAGCAAAATGGCCATGAGCCTGCTGCACACAAAGTGGTCAGGGATCCCAGCCTCCTCCATGTGGAAGTCACCTCCATCAAGGCTAGAAAAAGGGTCACAAGAAATGGGTGGGCCACCCAGTGCCATGGGGGCTGCTGTGTGAGCAACCATACCCTGAAAGCAGCAGAACTGCTTTCATACCTCTTCCCCATCTCAAGCTGCAAGGAGGCTTTATACATAACTATAAATCCCTATGCAGGGATCCCCCAGCACAGAGAATAATGTGCTCTGACTCCATGATTTCAGAAGGCTGAACAAATGCTTTATTAAGCTATACCATATTACACGAATACTATACTAAATTACACACTAAAAAGATACTATACCAAAGAAACTCAACCCGTGACTGCCTGCAGACAACCAGGACACAGCTTCGACCCAATTGGCCAAGGAATCAAAACAACCTTCACCAGTGTTCAATTAACAAATCACTTTGTGTAAACAATCTCCATAACACATGCCACATGTGTGGAACAACAGGAGCAGCAAGTAGAGATAAGAATTTTTTTCTCTTCTTCTCTGAGGTTCTCACTGCTTTCCCTAGGAAAAATCCTTGGAGAACTTCTGCCTGCTGCTCTCTGTGAAGAAAGCTGTGGCCAGACATAACCACAGCAAGTTCTTCACATCCTGGAACATCTAATTGTGAAATGTTTAATATGTTCAGAAGAGAACACAAGGATAAGCCCAAACACATGAACACAAAGGATCACCTGGTCCACACGAACACTTGCAGAAGTCAGATTAATATGACATCCTAGGTACTGATATTTCAGAACACTTGAAACACCTTTTTGTTTGTAATTTCTCATGGGTTTTTTTTCATTCTAAAAGATGGTGGAATGACTGAGTTCTGACGGGTACCTTTGGAGACCATCTAGGCTAGCTGCCTGCTCACACCAGGGCTGGTCAGATAAGTTTTGTCCAAATTCTATCCTGTCCAGTTTGAGCATTTCCAGAGATGAAGGTGCCACACTATCCCTGGGAAAACTATGGTAAATACAGAATTATAGAACAATAGACTTATTAAGGTTGGAAACAGTCTCCAAGATCATCAAGTCCAACCTCTGACCAAACACAAGTACATCAATTAAAGTACAGATCTAGGTACAACATGTAGTGATTCCTTGAACACTTATGGGGTGGTGACTCCACCAACTCCTTAAGCAGTACTTTACAGCGCCTGAAAACTCCTCCTATGAAGAAATTCTTCCTGATGTCCAACCTGAATCAGCTCTGGCTTGAGATCATTTCCTCTAGTCCTGTCACCAGTTGTCTGGAGGAAGAGGCCAGCCCCCTGTTTGCTGCAATCACCTTTTAGGTGGCTGTTGAGATTGATAAGATCACCCCCTGAGCCTTCTCCAGGCCAAACACCACCAATTCCCACAGCTTCTCTTCAAAGCTTTGTTTTGAAAATGAAATAAATTACAGAGCTTTGTTACTTATTTGTCTAAAAAGGAAAAAAAAAAAATTAAAAATTAAAAAGGTTTTTCCCTTGAAACACTTAAATTGAATATAACTATAACATAAGCTAACTGCAGTGAAACATTGCAACTATATTGTCCAGTTAGATGGACGCTTGATCTGACTCTATTATAGATGCTTCAGGTTAAAGTAGACATCTTCCACTTTTCATAAGGTAGGTCAGATTTCAGAGGTGGAAATGTGCCTAAAAATGAAAATAAACACCTGTTTGTCTTTTTAAAAGTACTTAGATCAAAACACTTGGTAATGTGAAAAAATACTACATGTAATCTTAAATATAACCTTCATGATGTGAGAAGTCAGAGAAATCTCAGTCAGCCACAAGACAAGAGTCCATCAAAGATATGTTTTGTGATGACATTGATGGACTGAGTGTTTCCCTGCTTCCAATGTCCTAATACATCACAGCTATCACTGGATATTAAAGACCTGGACAAATGGTTTCTGCAGGAAGGAGATCCATGTGCTCCAGTCCTTATGAAATAAGGCAAAAGCCCAGGACTCCTGAGGGTGTATCGCCTGGACATGTTCGGTAAGTCCAGGAAGTAAATGAAAAGTTTTTAGAGAATGATTCTGTTACAAGGATCAAAGTATAGGGAAGACAGTTAACTGAAAAGTGAATTTTAATTTTTCTAATCTAGTTTTTTATGAGTCCTTTTGTAATATTGTTTAAGCATTACTATCATTTGAGCAACCTTGCAGATCGTGATTTTACATCTAAGTTGACCAACAGCAGTTAGAACAGCATGAGATCAGTAGAAGGTCCTCACAACAGGTATGATTCCCTTTATTTTGCTTTGTTTACTTTGAATTTGGTGTTAAACTTGCTCCCTGAAGCTGAAATATACTCAGTTAGTATTTCAAGATGTTGAGACTCACATACATAAAACTTAGATGGACAAAATATTTTTCCCACCTTGAGGGTTGTAAGATCATAGTGTTATTTGTCATTTCCTCTGCAAAGAGCAGCCTAGCAGCAATTATTTTACGGTTCTGCAAGTCACTTTCTGAACAGAAGATGAAAGCAGGGAAATCCTGTTCATATAATATTGTAAAAAATTACTTTGCATGTTAGACTTCTGCAAAGGGAAAATATTTCTTCCTCTGAGATGTACCACTTTACTATCTATGCTTTTATGCTAAGATTTTTCAATTTTTTTAGTAAATCAATAGCACTAAAACAAATTCAAAAAGAAAATCAGCAGCATGGTGAATAGAACTTTTTGCCTTGTTTCAGCTGGATGGTTTTTGCAAGGTTATATGAGATAGCTCCTTAATATTGTGGTAATTAAATTATACACATAAAGTTAAATAAAATACCTATCAGAACTTTTACACAGGTTATAAAACTTTCAACACACCGTCCAGATGCATAATTTGTACGCACACAGATGCATTTATTCCATGAACCTGACCTATTACTCCCATATTCAGGACAGATTGAAAGGACACAAGGCTTTATTTTGTGGGGTTTGGGCTTTTTTCATTTGTTTGTTTGTTTTGTTTTGTTTTCTTGTTTTAATTTGGTTTCTTTTAGTTCACGCCTCTTAAATTTTTCTTGTCACAAAATTAGTTTCTAAGGAAGTAGGAACCACTTATAATTAAGACTATATTCACTGATTAAACTAAACACAAAATCCCCACAGAAACTCCAACTCACAAATCTGTATTTATTTACCTTTCAGTTGAGCTGACTCAGGGAGAAAAGTGAAAACTGAGATTTTCTGGTTCTTCTTAACTGAACTGTTTGTTCCTCCATCTGTTTAGTTTTTTGGGGGGATTTTTCCCTTTCTCACATGCTTTCTTCCTTTGCCTTCAATGTCCTCAAATAGCTACTGAAGTGTTTCTATTAATAATTACAATGTACTCGGCCTTGTCAGATTGGCCTTGCGTTGTCTAGTTCTGTTTCTCAGCTAATTCAGAAAATAGTTTTCACAAAATAAGATAACGGTTCTAAAAACACATTAATAACTTTTGTGTTTATAAAGACAGTTTTACTTTTCACTAAGAAGTAATTGGAGAAACCAAACAATTTCCTCTCAAATCAAAATGAGTAGCAACTTAAACAGATTTATTTTGGTCTACTCAAACTATGGCAAAAATTGTACAATTAACTAGTTAATTTGTGTTAATATTTTAAAAAATGCAAAATTAAGAATGACATTTTGCTATAGTGTCTACTTGGAATTAATATAAAGACCTTTTGGTAAAAATCTTGAACCAATAATTGGTTGAAAGTAAAAATAAAAGATGGGATTCTAATCACATCCCATGGCAGTTAAAAAATAAATACACTCTGTCAGGAAAACAGAATATATCCCATACTGCAGTTGTGCAATCAAACTGGGAGAGTGACTGAAAGTAAGATTTATATTTTGTGCCTTGTTTAATACACACTGGAAGCATCTTTTATTACTTGGGCACCTCTCCTGTGACACACTGCCTGACTAAAGAAAATTGTTTAGGATTTTCTGGCTTATCAGGGCTGAGTTATTCCTCTGTCCAGCAAAGCGGAGATTAGAAAACTTTTGATGGAGCCAATGAGTCTGTGCTGGCAACTCTGTTCTGAGCTGAGACTGTAGCCTGAGGTTGCTAGGGCAGCCTCACAGGGATATGACCACTAGCACAAAGGCAGCACAATGCTGGAGTACTTTTTGTCACTGTAACTTACCTTTCATATTGTTTGTTTGTCCAGCTCTCTTTAGGCCAGCTTTGCCACTGGGGTAGGAGCTTATGAGAGACAGCCACATCTTTTTCTTCTACACTCACTGTCTGTGCTTTCTTATTGAGAGCATTTCCTTGAACAACAGCACAGGCAACTGCAGAAACAGAATGAAAAAAAAAAAGTTTCAGAACAAATAATAGTACTCCAGAGCATGACAGAAGCAGTAATGAATTTATTTAAAGGACTAGAAAGTATTACCTTGAATTTTTCAGTCATTTGCCTTCTCACACTTAAGGGCTTTCTTTGCTAAGAGGAAATCCTGTGTCTCAGGAGGAAAGAAATGGCATTCCCTGATGTTTTTATTCAAGTAACCTGGGGATTTCTCTAACCTATGCTAGGCTGACGATAGTTACTAAGGAACTACCTGTCATGTGTAGATAGCTGGAGCAAAATACACACAGGTTTTCCTTTTGATTAAGAGGGAACTACAAACTGTGTTGAAATACCATCCAGTTACTTCTGTTCTTTGTTTTTTTGATCACACAAGAAATACAAGATTTTCTTCCTCTCTCTTTTTAAAAATATATGCGCACACACACATATAAATATATACCATAATTATATAAAAAACCCCGTACAATTCAATAGACTGATTGTTCTTTATTTCTTGAACACTTAGTAATGCTAACCAATACTGAAACTTGAGCCATGGTGACTTCAAATTAGCACCAAATTACAATTTCAAATAGAAGCAGTCACTTCAGGCATCTGACAGAAAATTCAAGAAAGATGAATTATATTTGCAAGAAGCATTACGTGCAGAACAGCAATTATTAAAATCCTTAGTACTTATGCATAGCCAGTCAAATTATCTGACAGGCTGAAAAACTTCTGTCATATTCTTTTATATAAAATCTTCCAAAGCACTGAAGCTCATTTCAGAATAGCTTCGCAAGTATAAAAAATGGATTACAGTGGGCAAAATCTGATTTCTCAAATCAACATGATAAAGTCAGGTTTTCTTCATCAGACGTAATAGGAAGTTTCTAGTTTCAAAGTCTGTTTTTAAAATAGTAAAGGACAATGAACTAATAGTGAAAATACGTCTTATTTGAAAGGTAGATCACTCATATATCACTCTTATAGGTCCAGCACCGCAGTTTGTTATAAAATAACAAAAAAACCTGGATTGGTCCTCCAAACTCAAATTAATAAACAAAACCCAAATATTTCGCCCCAAAATTCTTGATTACAATGGTGGATAGCCTCATCCAAGAGCCCAGAAAGGAGTTACAGCCTTTTATGCCTGTTCACATGTTTGTATAATAATTTTTTAAATGAATTTATTTTTTGGGGAATATGAGACTCTACACAGCATACTAAAGCAATGATTCAGAGTTTTTAGGCATTGCCTAATAATAGTCAAATAAGCAGACCACTCGTTATGCGTAACTCAAAAAACAATCCATATTAAAAATCAAGATGTTGAACTGTGACATTCTTGGGAAGAAGAAAGCTAAATGAAGTAAAAAACAGTGAAGGAGTAAATTAGCCAGATTTCTACAAATCACACACAAGATCAAGTGAGCTCTCTACAAAGGAAGTTTCTGCTAGAGGAGAGACTGGTAAGTTCTTTCAACAGGCATACAACTCTTGCCATGGAAAATTACTCCACTGTTAGGAGAAAACAGAAACCTCTTCTGGAAGCTGTTAAATACAGTCAATTTTGTAAATTTAATAAATAAAATTGCAAAACCTTTATCTTAATAAATATTCAAAAAATGTTAAGCAGCAAAATGGACCGTTTAAAAACCCAAAAACAAACAAAAACCCTAAAATCCTTTTTTTGTATTTATTGGTAGAGCCCAACCTTAACATCAAAGTATAAGTCAATGAAACACTAGTCAAAAAATAGACTCAAAAGTTGTTTTCATCTGAATTAACTTAAATACCCAACTAAAACAAATTAACAAAAACACCCTGCTGGTAAAATGGCTTTTCCTTCTAAAGCCACAGCCTGAGATTTCTATCCTTCCAATTTAATTAAAAGGACAGAAAGTTATTTTTTCACATGACTTTTGATGATAAAAGAGATTCATTAAATATTATATCACCCCATGCGGGGTCCATATCTAGGAGTGCAAGTGCCTGAGGACCTGGAAATAAAGAGATGAAGACACATAAATTTAATGCTGAAATGACAAGTTTCTGGTGTGTTTTTCTGAAAGAAAAGGGTTCTCTGTAGTAGATGCAGACTGCATGAAAACCTACATATTAGAAACTAATTGATTTTTTTTCCAGTAGCTAACTCACTACTTCATTTATATATTTTACATCAATAGGGGCCTAGAGAGGGCAGTGCTCCTCTCCTTTTGTATAATTGGCTTTCTGACTCCCATCTGAACCACACAGGTGGGCACGCCATTGGCAGTGGTGACAGGGATCCAGTGTCCTGAAGAGGGTGCGCTGGTTTATGTGGTAGGGATGACCATTTGAAGGTAACTGTTACCTGAAAACCTGCTATGCTAGCAACATGAACAAATACAGATTTTCAGACATTCTTTGACAAAGCAGTTCTGCTTCAGCCTTTGTTTCTGAATTGTGGACAGCTCTATGATTTCTGAATTGTGGACAGCTCTACGCCCAGTTCCTCTGCCAGCAGACAATGCTTTTTTCTTGTGTTTCTTACATGCTCTGAGGTGACTTTTCAGACACTTTGGTGTCTTTATAGGAGAAATATACTTCCTGGCATGCTGGACCATACAGTAGTTCTGGAGCTGTTGCAGTTTTAAACATTTAAAGCACAATTTGGTATAATACATTGACATAT
>JAWWEY010000130.1:34292886-34306268 GCA_035582745.1 Loriotus luctuosus | reverse complement strand
TTATGAAGAAAGAGGTTTCCAGACTTTTTTCATTGCTAGCTTTCTGTATACCTTAGCCCTCTGAATGCCATCAATTTGACTCTCATTCTTTTTGTTAGCTTAGAAATGAGTAACATTTTAGTGAATATAAGGAACTGAGAGAGAGAGGTGAATAAAACTTTTTCAGCTCTGTCCAAAGAAACAAACACAATTACCTAAAAAGTATTTTTGCTTTTATTTCTTATTTTCCTCACTTCAGACTCTGTATTTCCTTCCAAACATTGCTGTTTCTGAGAAATAGAAAACTTCACAGGCCATTTGAAGCAACAATAAATAGATAGAAATCTGTAAAGAGAAATAAAAAATGACAGTCTCATGAACAATACTTATCTAATTGTAGTCATCCATATCTGATCCAAAAGTTGAACTTAATTTTTTTTAATAAGAGTATTAAATGGATGCCTTCTAAATTTGATTGAAATCTGTGTTAGTAGAAACTTTACCTCTTTATCTGCTAAAAAAACCCCATGATATTATTCTTCTACAATCATTGAAAAGTAATGTGGAAGAACAGATTTTATTTTGTAGTGACTATCTTACATTTTTTTCTGTGGAAAAATTCCTAATCTAATGTTTATGTGGAATTCTTTTCCAAAGCTAAAGAGGTATTTCTGTAAATTCAAGAATTGAAAGTGTAGAGATGCCCTATATATTTTGCTATGTACTGAGTATATCTTAGGGCTTAGAAATTTCAAGTGAGCAAAGAATTCTGAAATCACTCTAAGGATAAGTATCCAGATAAAAAAATAACAAATTTAAATAATTAAAAGTAATAAAAAACTAAAAAGGCAAGACGAATACACAAGGCAATAAAAATGAGTTAGATTTTTACTAGGAATAATTGTCAATTTAATGTCCTCACCTTTCATTAGCCTTGCACAAACATAAAGACTTCCTGTATTTTCAGTGCTCTTGGTTATATATTCACCACCTTTAAAAGGAAGAATCCATGTGAGCTGTTTTAACCTTCCTTCTCTTCCCCTGATTGTGCAGATGGTCAGAAAAACTTTCCAAATAAAAAGGCAAGGTGCTGAGGGCTTGAGCACTGGCGTTCTTAACTGGCTTCCCTGTCTGGCTTTGCTTGGCATGGCATGAATAAGACCTCAGTTTGCCTTCACCAGAGCTTTCACCTGGGAGTGCTTCCAAAAAGCATTGCCAGCAGGTCTCAGAACATGCCCACAGGCAAGGTCGGCTCCACAGGGCAATAACTGCCTGTCGGTTACATTAGGAAAAGAAAACCATTATTATAGAAGGTAGGAGAGCTAACCTAGCAATGCAGTATTTGAAAAATGTAAATTTCTTGCACATTTAATAAATTAACCAAAAAGGTTTATTTGAGAGATACCCTTTTATGTGATATGCAAGTGCACAATCAACTTAGGAATGATTGTTACACTATTTTTCTTTTAAAAAATTACTTTTGGAAATAGATATATAAAAATACAACACAGGATGAAACAACATCTGTGGTCTGCATTAAAAAGTCAAGAACAACTGATATCAGTACACTAGCAACAACAGCTTTGCCATTGATGGTTTCTTGATGGTGTTATCTTTCATTCATAGAGAAGACATAAAAACTGTATATCCCAGAATGATTATTCTAGTTCATTTCAGGGAAACAAATACTGAATGAAAAAGGGAAATACATGAGTAAGATTCATTCTCCTACATATTGATTGGCACAGCCTGAAGAAAACAGGTCATGAGTGTAATTATTCCATATGAAGTGGTCTCATTATAACTCTGAGTTTCTATAGATCCATTTAAATATTTCTTGGGTATACACTGTTGTCAAAGAATCCAATTCACTGACAAGTCACTCTCAGCATTCTGAGAAAGTGAAAAATGTAGACAAATACACACAGACAGCGCAAAAATGTATTTTTAATACTACTTCCTGCTGTTTAAAGAACTGTGACTAAGGATTGTCTTTTAATTTGATAATTCAAAAAACATTAGCAGAATTTTAAATAGAACCAGCTTTAAAATAAAAGCATAGACTTTTTTCTTTTTTTAAAACTTCATATTTGAAAATATCATATGGAGATACAATCCAATTACACCTCCTATTTATTGAATTACAGGTGATTCACGTATAAAACAAATTAAGTAAAGAATTGTTCTGTGTGGAGGCATATTGAACTGGTGGTTGAAGAGAAGAAATGGAGTAACGGGATCAACTTCTATCCCTTTCAGTTTTCCTGTGTTTTGGTCAATTCATTTACTGTGTCTGTTTCCGTCACTGAGTAGATACTGTTCAAGATTCTTTCCATTTAATACTGCATGTTTGCATGTGTGTATATTTTTCCATTACTGCAATGGGGTCATTGTTTAAGTTAAAATCCCTTGACACCTTTAAGATAAAAAAAATAATGTTGACATTTTGGATTTTCAGATGGATTATAGGCAATAAAAAAACAACAAAAAACAAACCCAAACAATAAAAATCCAGGAAAAATTATGTATTAAATAAGAAACACACAGTCTAGGGAAATGCGCAGTTAAAATTGTTAAACCTCCAGATACACTAATCTCCTAAGCTCTGTATGTAAATCAACTGGAAGCTATTTACACTGTATCAGACAGTTTGCATTTCTCCTGTGGGAGTTTTTTCAAAGAAGTGTTGTGACTGAAAGTTTATAATAATTATCTAAAGAAAAAAGGAAAAAGGATAGAATCTTGAAACTTTTTAGTGTTCCAGCTTGTTTAAGGTTTTTGTTGTTTGACTTGATATTACTGAGTGTATCCTAAGGACATGTAGATATTTGACAATATATTATCACATATTGCTCTGATTATTTTTAACAGGGCTTTCTCTTAGCTTTTAAGTCACTTTTTCTTTTATTCTGGAATATATAATTTTTCAATATGTTGAAACAATGTCGTAAAATTTGATATATGAAATGTATTCACAAACTAATTCAATCAAAAGCTTACAGCAAGATGAACATTTGTATAATTTATACTGAAAAGAAACAGTACTGTGTGATATACTTTGATTTCTCATTGCCATAATTCTACTTTATTAGCTAACATTTAAGGAGAATCTGACATCTAGAACTTACATAGAGAAAAGAGCTAGTGGTCACTTGACTAATGCTGCTCCCTACACCTCATGGAGTCACATCACTTGTAGTACCAAGTTCCCTCTAAATAAAAGTGAGAGATATGATCACAGTCAGAATAAAACCAGAACATTATTGTTCACTCAACCATTGATCTTCACACACACACACACACAAACAGAGCATACAGACAACTGCAAAAATGTAATGATTGCTAAATCTCTTTTTATAGCATTTACTGAAACACTTTTCACATAGCCTAGTTAGATATTTATGTAGCCTTCGATTACAATAAATTGTTGTCATTTTGAGTAAAAGTAAAGACATACTAATGAAGAAATTTGTGGCAGGCAGGGACAGGCGCTCGCAAGATTTCGGGCTGTTACGGAAAGATACAGAGGCCCCTCTCCCTCTCTCTCCCCCTGCTCTCCAGAGATAAGATAATGATCACCCTCCCAAGCATGTAGCCCCCTCTAACACAGGGATTCCAGTAACTTTCCACTGCCTTACTAACCCTAAAAAAGCATAGCACGACCTCTCTCTGATGTAGAAGAACCCTTGTCTATATAACCCCTTGAGATGAAGCGATAAACGCCTTTTAACCGTCCACCAAATTGGTATCAGCATCTGCTATTTGGCCCGAGTGACCCAGGAGGGTTTTGGGGTCACCGTGCTGCTTGTGGGAACCAGGTTGCCTCGCTTTCTAAGCAGAAAGCGACAAAATTCAGCTGATTAATGGTGTTTATAATGTCAATGGTGCGCTTTTCAGAATATCCAATCAATGTGAACGCAAACTTTGTTTGTGGAAAGAAATAGGCCCATGCCTCAGTATACGCTGTGGTCATCCATCTGGAAAGTAACTTTGGAGCAAATTACCTGTGAGTCCTGGTGGAACAAGGTGGAACACAAATCAGCAATGTGCCCTCGCTGCAGGGAAGCCCAGTGGTATCCTGGCTGAAATACACAAAGCACTGAGAGCAGCTTGAGAGAGCTGATCCTGCCTCCTCTCCTCAGCACTAGAGAGATTAGGAAAGGGCCACAAAATTATTAAGGTATTGGTGGTCTCTCCCTTGAACAAAGACTAAGAGTAATGGGACTGTTCATCCTGGCAAAGAGAATACTGAAGTGAATTCATGCATGAGCATAAATGACTGAAGGGCAGGTGTAAAGAAAGCTCTGTCCACTGCTGCCCAGTGATAGGACAAGAGACAGTGGGCATAAATAGATATAATGGATACTCTTCCTGAACATTATGAAGCACTTTTTAACTGTGAGGATGACTTATCATTGACAGATGTAACTGAAAGAGATTGTGAAGTCTCCATCCTTAGCTACTTTTAAAAGCTATCTTGTCTTGTTTCCAGGCAATTTCTTATGGGTGGCCCTGCCTGAGTAGGGAAGTTGGATCTATGACACCTAGAGATCCCTTCCATTCTATGATTCTGTGAGCTGAAAGTTTAGTAATTTTTTCAGAGCACTGAACATGTAGTTGCCCCCTGAATCAACACAAGTGTTTTTGAAGATCTTGCTTTTCCTGACTGAGGGAGGAGGACTGACTTCTGCTACATGTTCTTAAGGCATTAAAGGTCTTATTTTGCCTCATATTGCTGTCTCTGCCAGATACTGTCTGACGTTTATCTTCTGGAGCAAGCGAAAATGGTTTTGAGTGAGATTTCTTGGTTCTCAGCAGGAAGGAAGTAATTAGCAAGGTATAAAGTTTGTTGACCTAACCCAATGAATAGAGAGCAATATGCAATGGATTTCTTAGGTAATAACTATGCCACGCTGGAAATTTGAAGGTGGTATTTAAGAAATTTTTTAACTATAACCTCCTTCCAATTGCACTTTTCTTAATTATCATATGCCCTGGAGAGGCTGTACTGCATCATTGTTCTGACATTGTCAATTACACAGGGAAAGAACTGTGCTCATATGACATATGGGGGGTCCTAATTTTTGCATTGTTTCCAGAAATGCCTTCAAGAGGGTACCAAAGGTCATATTGCTATGGAGATTTTTTCTGCTAACAAGGGAAGAAACCAACAGTTCCTTTTCCTCCTTTGCACCATCCTTTTTGGCTCCCTGGACAGAGCAGGTCACTGTCAGCCATCTCCCTGCAGACAGCCCATCAGGTTGTGTGTCTCCTTTCTCAGGCCTCAGCAAAAGTGGCTACCCTTGACCCTCTTATTCTTTTTATTGAGTGTGGAATAAGAAAAGCTTCTAGGTGAGGTATGTCCCTATGTGTCTGCTGCAGGTGACTGTGCAGCACAGTGTCTTGTACAAACAGCAGCCTGCATGCTTCCTCCCAGATTCAAGCTGGCCCTGGAACTGCAGAGAATGGCTGATGATGTCTGGTCAGCTAGATTGGATCACACTGTCCTTGGGAGACCTTGGCACCAAATATGGGTGAAAGAAGTTTTCCCATGAATTCATCTCAGGAAAACAGTTTGGAGAGACACAATTCACCAAAATGGAGACCAAACAGACATGTGACTTGGCAGTGCAGACACCTTTTGTGAGCTAACTCATGGTACAACAGACACCTTATTGATAAGCAAAACATCTCCCTTTTATGTAATTACAACTACAGATTCTCCACTAGATATATGATTATGAGCAAAACATAAGGAAATTCCTAGATTAATTTAAAAAGGCCAGTGTGAAACAGTAAGGCATATTTGCTGCAAGCATGTTTAGTTTTTAAGTATGTTACAGTACACCACAGAACTCTAAGGTGAATTTGGTAGTGGTGAAATGACACTTAATGACTAGTAGGTGTTAGAGTGGGAAGGCAGGCACTGTACAAGGGCAGCCTTACTGCTATAATATGGATTATTTGACTCATTTAAAAAGCATTTCTTTTCTCAAATGTAGCACTTAATTATTCTAGAATACTGAATAACAAGCATTTACACATGTTTTTCTAATTAGTTTCTAACTACATAGGTTTGCTTGTAATCATAAAATAATACTGTGAAGGGAACTCTAGACACTCAAAGATCTAGCTGTTTCAGGGGGCTGGTAATTATTATTATTTTTCATGGAGAATGTAGCAGACAGAGAGAGAATGTACATAATAAGCGTTTCATGCTGTGCTTAGTTTACATATTGGAGTACTTTACTGAGGCAAACAGATATCTAAATATCAACTTGAAAATAAAATTTGTTAGCTTGTTTTTACAAAATAAATAATTTAAATTTGATATGCTTAGTGACATGATCCCAAATAAGCACTTCAGATGAACTGAAAAATATCTGTACAAGAATATCAGAAAAGCAAACTTTCAGAACTTTATAAAAAGTTTTATCAACAAATTCATGCTCTATATTCTCCTCATTTTCTATGAACTTTGTCCTTTTATCCCAATTATGACTTCTGGGAATAAATCAAAAAATCTCTCACAGTACACTCTCTTAAAAATAGATGAACTTTATAAATGTGTCACATAAAGGATATGAAACATTAAAAAAAACCCTATTCCAAATTTAACTGCTAATTTCCAGTAGGATTTATCCGTAAAAAAACTGAAGCACAGAATTTGTATGCTTATGACAAGAATTACTGAAAAATTACTTTAAATCAGATATATATATTTTGAATTTGAGTATCAAAGCAGAAAAATCATAGCAATGCAACACCAATAACTTAAGTATGAGTTGCTGATTTACAGAGCATGACACTAAACAATCCAGTTGAATCTTAATTTCATGGGGTGTATTTGCTGTGCAAAAATAAGATCATTTATGCTTTTTAGTTAAAACACCACAGGTGGAAAAGTATTTCCTGTTCCTATGTGTAAATAGGAAAGCATTTCACACATAAAGTTTTTGAACTGCCACAGCAAGGGGACCATGGCTGAATGGTTCCATTTGTGAGATTTAAACCTCTATTTCTAGTGTCATCGAGTGCAACGGAGAAAAAAAAATACACCACATAAAGAATGTTTAATAATACTTTTAATTAAAAAATAGAGAGGATATATCTTGGGGCTGTAACTACTGAAATAATATTAATGTTTTCTTACCAAGTCTACAGTTTTTAAATTAAATATTAACATATAGGACCCTTTTGAAATAATTTATTCACAAACAGGATGGGATTTAGCTAAAAGGGGCAAAGCCTTTTCTGTTCACTGTGAAGGTGTTTGGACAGTGTGGGTAACCAACAAAAAATACCCCAAAACCCAAAAAAGAACCAAAGATCACATCAGTATATGTTTACTATTAGATTTGCTGCTTCATATAGAACACACAATATTATTTTATGTTGATAAGGAGGGTTTCTATGTGCAATAGATTTAAAGGTATTAGAAAACAGTAAATTTTTTATCCTGTTACCTAGAAAATAAAATATGGCATGCCTAGCAGTTACTCATGGCTAGAAGAGTGACTCTGTAGTAACTAAAAATAGCAGAAAATTAGATTAATGAAGCTGATCAAGCTACTAAGAACACTAAAGCATTGACACATGATAGTCCCTTTGAGCTAATCAATTAGTAGGAAACATTTTGTAAGAATGTAGATATGTGTTTGTAATTCCTGTTTTGTGTTTATCTGTATGAAACCTGTCTTGTTTATTTCAAATATCTCCCATCTATTTAGATGAAAGTGTTCTGAGCTCTAACTTTCTGATACAAGAAGACATGTAATCAAATCAATATTACACCAAGTAGTCCAAGGTCTGTTTTTCTACTCTTTATTCATGAGTTACTCTGTGGACAAAAGAACAGGAAAATGCTATTATTTCTGACTGAAAGAACCACGACTGTGTCCTGAAATAAATGTAGTAAAAAAAATACAGATAATTAATATTAGTTATCATATCATTTTTTGCTAAACAAAAGATAGGATCTTATTTCTATTATCATGCTGTCTATTTACATAAAAGCTTTCATCTTCTAGGGGCTTCACAAATATTAATTAAGCAAATTAGTCAAAACTTCAGCATATTTTTTGCATTGCATAAATTGAGTGTTAAGGTCAATGGCTTTTTTCAAGGCCATACAGCTAAGGGTGGGATAGATATTCTTGGGCTTCTCAGAGTTCAGCCCACAAACTGTAGAGAAGTGCACTGAAATTCTGCTAATTACTTAAATAGTTAATAGGCAGGTGTGCATCCTGAATTTATAGTAGGTAGTGAGGGATGTCCTGCAAATTTCCTGGGTTTTATCCAGACTTTGTGATGGTTGCTTTTAGGTAAATGAACGTTTGCATTGTACTTGCATTAAGTTCTTGCATGTATCAGCAAGCTAAAGACAAAAATACTGTGCTGTGCTAAAAAGTGTAACATATAAAGATTACCAGGCCCTATCTGTTATCAGCTGGTTTGTAGAAGAATATAAGCATTATTTTAACATTTCTTTTTATGTTGTTATCACTAGGTTCCTGATGAAAAATTCCCAGTGATGAAATCCAGTCCAATTCATTGATAATTTATCGTCAATTTTCTTGGACTTCAGAATGATTTTGAGTATCTGTTTCTCTTCTGCAGATATAGGAAATTTTTTTTGATGCCCACTGTCTCACCTAATCTAAAGGCATGAGTCCTGATGCTAAATAAAATCAGGTGACTGACTGGGAGAGGTACACTTCAACTGAATTGGTAAAAGACATATTAGCTGGGTCAGGGATTACTAATAAATTAGAACTTTTTTAGCACACATAGTACACAGTAGCTTAAATATGATGATCAATGTAGTGATTTATGTATGTGTGTATGAAATTTATTTTGGTATCAGTCAAATAATTTCTCAAGCCCTAGATGTAACTAAAAAACAATTTAAAAAAAATCTTTGTCTGTATGTGAGGGATGCTGCAACGTTTTTTATCAGAAGTCTCGTTGTCTACCTCTTACAGTCCTTGAGGAGACTTCATGATCTTATTTTTTGCCCCCTTGAAAAACCTCTGAAAATCTCAACTATTTCTTGAAATAGTTTAAATATTTCCAAACGTAGGGAGTGTGGGGAGGATGGTTCTGCACTCTGGATGTTCTTCAATATTTGACATAATACAAAGAAAATTATAAAATGTAAAGAATCTTAGCACTGACTTCATAGCCCATCTACATGCATGTGTGTGTGTGTGCATGTGTGTACACACACATTTCTTCATAGGCTAAAGTTGATTTTTACTGTGGATTTACCATTCTATTTAATAAACATTTTAGGAACGATTTATTCAATGCTATTTATACAAAATGTTAGAAACATCAACATTTCATCACGCATCAGAAATTCATATAAACTTAAGTGAGATTTTATGTCAGTGTTTGATATAAGGGCATCCATCTCTTTGCAGTGATATTGTGATGTCTGATTCCTTTCTAAGAAATGGGAAGAGTAAAAATGAAGAGGTTTGGGGAATGTATCCAAAGAGTAGGGCCAGTTTTTAAAAGTTTTTGTGCCAGCTCAAAAATTTTGAGTGCCAGCTCAAAAATTATTTTTCAGATGGTCCTTTGAGAATAAAGATCAGTATGACTCCTTAGCAAAGCACAGTCTATGGAACACCTTTGTGGGTTTGTTTCTGTTTCTCAAATTAGCAGCTTGAGAATTTCTCTACTCTAACTCATTAAACCCTTCTCTTACCACCACTGCCAAAAGGCCTCAGGAGAATGTTCCAAATAGAGGAAGTTTAAAGGGTACATCCTTTCTGTTCTGTATTCTTTTAAGCATGTTGTTGTTTGCACTGAAAACGAAAACAACACTGAAACTACTTCCATACCTTTACACGTGTATCTTTTCAGTCAACACTAGTTTTTGAAAGATTTTTTACTTTTCTTCCTGTGCATTTGATAATGCACAATCTCATTAAATGCTCAGGAACGCTAAGGAATTACCGCACTTTCAGCTGCAGAATTAGGTGCTCAATCTGCAAAAAATTATGTCACATTTCTGCATATTTACTCCAGAGAATGTGCATTGCACTCAGAGGCTACGGCACTAGCTTTTTCGGAATTAGATTTGCTGACTCTGGAAATATTTTTCTGTTACAAAGAACATTCTTTTCCTGTAGCATCACATGGCTTATGCAACTATATCTCTGCCTTGAGTGTAAACAACTACAATTGCTTCTAGAAGTAACTAATTTTATTTCAAAATGATAGTTTCTTATCAATTCCCTGCCAAGTTGCAATAGTTGCATGTTCTGAATTTGTGCAGGTGCTTTCTTAAAGAAATGATGTCTTTTACATGCCTTTTTTCTTGTACACAGCCGCCATGAACAACAATATTGTAAATTTATTTTGACTGTGACTACATTTCATGTTAAGTTGTGCACTTGTTTTATAACATATTCTTCATTTACACAACAGTGGATGTATTGGAAAATGTTTTCCCAAAACCTAAATAAATCATATTTATATGCTAAATGTTGAGTACAGAAATAATTATAAGCCTTTATAGCTAGAGCCCACACAAAGCTTTAAAAATGTACCAGCATACATGCCACTATTTATTTTCTAATGTACTTAAGAAAAAATATATTTGCCATGGAAAATGTGTCAATGCATAGCAAATTTGTCACATTAGTGCTCCAAAGTATCTATAAATAACCACACTCACCAATATATTATGTGCACTTCTACATATATTTACTGTTGAAAAAAAAATCAGTATATTGTTGTCAGTTTTAAACTTTTTAATACAAATTCTTTTAAAAAATATTTTCCTCACTTTATTTTAAAAAGTCTTTATTAACAGTGAGGTGAAAATCACACAATGGAATAGAGAATCAAAAGGGACAGCACAATGTTCCATGACATTTTAGCGCACTTCGGTGCCACCATTTTTTTATCCCCATAGAAATGCAGCAAGTAATGAAAAATGCTGCTTCGTTGATTTCAAACATGTATACTTTAGATTAAGGTGACAAACATGTGATCACTGTTCCTACGGATGAAAATGGGCATTTGCATCTTCAGGGAGACGTAACTGACTTATTCTACAAATCTACAGATGTTCATTCAACCAAATCCATATATCTTTTCCCTCTTAGAACCCCTCACAAAATAAAATGCCTTAAAATAAGTCTTTGAATGTAATAATGTACCACTCATACAGGCATTTTTTTATCCTCCTCCACCTTTTTATCTAGTGAAATAGGGATTTTATTAAGCTTTCCCCTTCCTGTTCCTTTTAAAAATTCTGAGGAATAGGGAAAGAAAGTATTCATTTGGAACAAAATAATGTAAGGGAAGACACACAATAAAACTTTGCAAGGCAATAAAACCAAGGGCAAGTGATGGAAAAGTTAGGTTTACATTCTTCCAACTTGTCTTGTTGTGGGTAAAATTTAGGCCTTCTTAGGTTTATATGAGCAACTCTCATATAAGAGTTAAGATAAAAGACAACTTGTCTTTTATTATTCAATCAGAATATCTGCTTTGGTGTACTATAATACTCATCTTATATTTTGTCCCACATTGTTACTACATCCCACAACTATAAAAAATGGAGTTGACTGGGACACACCCCTGCAGGTGACTCTGTTGATATGAGTGGCACTAAGAGGTGGATACCTACATGTCTATAGCAGAAAGAGAAAATCTCCTAAAATGCAGAGTGAAGTCCATGGGAGGGCTCCTCTTGAATTTAATGCAAATTAGGTCACAGCCTCAAAAAGGAGTCATAATTTTCACTTCAAAGTAAGTAGATGAGAAGGTTCAGACTAGTAAACTTAATAATTCAAAGTCTTCTTGTCATGGCTCACATAAGGCTTTCACCTCCACCACTCCCCATCCACAAACAAGATATTTTCATCATATTTTATTAAGAATAGTTCAGTACTCTGGCTTTCCTAAAGGTGACCTCTTACCATGAAGCAAACTGTATGAAATCCACGACATGGATACAGTTCTTGATCCTGGGTCCTCAGCCTGATTAATCTATCAGAGATGCAAACAGAATTGCAAAAATGAAAACAAGAAAGCACTACACGTTAATCTGAACAATTTATGATTGCAGAGCATCCAGGCACTCAAAAAAAGGAAATAATTTTTCCTAAAAATTAAGTAAATCTGTATAGAAGGAAGGAGAAAGGAATGCTAGAATTCTGAAAAAAGAAAGTAAAGACTGATAGAAGAAAGTAAGTTTTAAATGAAAACATCTGCTGGACATTTAAATTTACAATTACTATCTATGTAAAGAAATTTACATATTAAGAGTTTTGGCATACCATATAAGTTTTCCTTGTCTTTATAATGTTGCTGGGCACCTATGAGAAACATTTTCTAAACTGCACAATCTAGGGTCTAGCTTTGATTCTTTGAATAGAAAAACAATGACTGTTCTCACTGCTTTCAAAGGGAGTAGATAGAAATAAATTCTGGGAGATATTTAAATTTAAAACTCAAGTTTACAAGGTCACAGAAATCTTGTTTGTTTTCTCAGATCCAAGCTCCAGACACCCAGTCATCTCACTAGGGAAAACTGAAAAATGGTTTGTGTGGGTCAGTTACCTAAATATTGTCATCTAATGCCATTTATAGTGCCTTCAACCAAAAGACACATACCTTCTGTAGAATCTATGACATTAACATCAGGCCACATGAGTATTTCAAATAACCGATGGCATCTGAAGGGACCTTACAATCTTCTTTTTAGACAACTTAAACCTAGCCTTCATATCTAACAATTTGTTTGCACAATATAAATAGCTTTCATTTACTATCTCAGCATAGTAAGCTGAGTTTTTAATTTTGAGTGGTGTAATCAGATTTTTTCTCACGAAGGTATTGTAGGTACTATTAAGAGTGCAAAATGAAAGTGTTCATGTATTCCCTGTATAATTTCTATAACATTGAAAAAAATTAGACTTGAGGTCTGGAGCAAATCATAGATATAACAGTTTCAGAGAATACAACTCAATTAATGCACTGAGCATTACTTCTTGACAGAAGCATCATCACTAATTTCCAGGGACAGTAACCTTGACCATCTTTTGGTGTTTTCACTCTTGATAAATTAACTATTGATAATCTTTTACTTGATCTTTCTAAGCAAAGGTCTTGCCTTTTCCTCCCAGTTTTATTCAAAATGCCCAGAATGTGCTTGAGTCTCTTGGTGCCATCACCTGACCATAAGTGAAAATCTACTGCAAAAGAGATTTTAAAATATTTCAACCCACAGTACACTCTTCAGTTCTGCTAAGCCCAACAAAAGGAAGGGATAATGAAGATAGCAGTCATATCCCAGGGGAAAAAACCACAGTTTGTTTTGGACATCAAATGCCATGGCTCACAAGCAGATGCTGACACCAGCCAACAGCAGCTCAAAAGGC
>JAWWEY010000130.1:34266576-34277920 GCA_035582745.1 Loriotus luctuosus | reverse complement strand
TGAAAGAAAATGTTTAGCAAAACTTACAGATATTGAGTAAACTCAGCTGAATATTTACCTACATTATGTAAAGTGCATATTTTGCAAGATTTCAACATATCTTTAAGGGGATTTGAAGACCTTGATCTGGACTGTATGGTCTTGTTTTCAATAACTGATAAAGCCAAAAGACATGCTTGCCTTTCTTACAGAATGGACCAGCATAGGCTGAGAAAGTGCAGTCACAGGAGAATCCATTGTATTTCTCTCTACATTTTCCACCATTGTGGCACAGGTTACCATAACTGCTACAATGTCCAGGGCAGCCTGGTTCAACTCCTGGTGTTATCTTTGCTCTCTCTTCCAGATCAAGGGCCATTCCATTCAACCGTAATGAACGAATGCATCCCAAAAATCCTTTCTGCCTGGATGCTGTTCCACCTGAAAATAAATTTACAGGAGGTTTTAAAACATTTAAATAATTGATATGTAAACAAACTTTATAGTTTACAGCCTATGAACAGTATATTATGACTTTCCAACACACAAGCTTATTCATATGAAAATATTTATAAGTAGCTTTAAAAGTACATCTGATTTCTGTTTTGTCAAGTAATTATAGAGAGCACTTGAAGACTATTAAGGCACAAAAAGAGGGGTGGGGAGGTGGGGAGGGGAGGGAAGAGGAGGGGAGGGAGAGGAGTCCTGTCTAGCATCTTTATTGGTGATTTGGATAAGTGTACCTGCAGTAACTTTGGAGATGGTATTATGCTGGGTGGGAGTGTTGATCTGCTAAAGGGTAGGAAGGATCTGCTAGGGGATCTGGACTGGCTGGACTGAGGGGCTGAAGTCAGTTGTGTGATGTTCAGCATATCAGAATTTTGGCAATTCTACATTTTGGTCAAAACAACTTGATGCAAGTCTGTAGGCTTGGAGAAGAATGACTGGAAAGCCTGTCTGCTGGATCTGGGCTTGCTGGTCAGCAGCTCAACATAAGCCAGCTGTGTCCAGGTGGCCAGGGATGATGGCATCCTGGCCTGTATCAGCAATAGTGCGGCAGCAGGAACAGGGCAGTGACTGTCCCCCTGTACTTGGCACTGGAGAGGTCACACCTGGAGTGCTATGCCCAGTTCTGGGCCCCTCACTACAATAAAGACACTGATGTGCCGGAGTTTTTCGTGGGACAGGGAATGGAGTTGGTAAAAGGGTTCAGAGAGTAATTCGGGAGAGAGGTAGCTGAAGGAACTGGGGTTGTTTGGCCTCATGGGTGACCTTATCACTCTCTAAAACTGCCTGAAAGGAGGGTGTAGCCAGATACGGTGGGCCTCTTCTCCCAGGAAAATAGTGACAGAACGAGGGGGCATAATCTCAAATTGTGCCAGGGCACAGTCATGTTGGACATCAGGGAGAATTTCTGCATGGAAAGGGGGATTAAGCATTGGAACAGGCTGCTCGGGGATGTTGTGAAGTCTCACCTCCTCGAAAAGTTCAAGAAATAACTGAATGTGGAATTTAGTGCTGTGGTTTAGTTGATGAGGTTGTATTCATTCAAAGGTTGGACTTGGTGAACTTGGCGGTTTTTTCCAACCTGAATGATTCTATGATACCCCTCAGCTGGTGTCTGTTCTGATATACTTTGTCTCAGAAGGAAGCTATGTCTATTCTTCAATAATAGGAAGGTTAACTCCCCTCTATGCAGAGTTGTAACAGCCAGATTATATCTGACTACCAAGCAACAGAGCAATCCTAAGAGTAATGAGTTGTTAATTCATTTTTTTTTTACTGTTCCTTATTTTTAGTGCATTTCATGGTAGCTAACATTTTATTCATCTGTGTTGCTTAGCAAGGTGTGTAACCTACATACTCTCTCTCTCGTTCTTTGTTGCAGAGCCTACTGATGTTTCTTGTCCTTTGTCCTCTTTTAAAAAGTAATAGCAGAAAATATTTCACAATGTGTGAGACTGTAAACTATAATTCTCATACATTTCCGGTTCTCGTTTGGATAAATGCTTCCATGTGATCATCCATTTTAAGTTTTCCAGTTTCAAAGTTTGTATAACTATTGGTGTTACGTGGAATATCTTGACATAGCTGTCATTATTTTCAGTTGTAATAGAACAAAACGACCTGGTGGTGGCGATTTCATGTCATCTCTGTGATTAACATGGCAAGAAATTTGAACTAGATTAAGGTGCCTTTCAATCTTAATCACTCCACGAGTCTATGACTCTATGGTTTGGAGGGTTGCTTAAGGCTTTAGTTCTGGTTTTGAAAAAGCAGAGTGTATACAACCTCTTTACTTCTTCACAAGAAGTAAAGAGTGGTTTAGCCTGAAGAAATCACAGTCTTCATGCTACTGACTGAGTAATGGGTGACTCAGGAAGGTACTAGATTTCCAAGATGACGTTTAAGTAAAAAGTGCCTCTGCTAATGTCATTCTAAAGACACTCTATATTTCATTTTTCTTTAGATCCTTTAATTTATCCCAGATCTTTGTGAATTTTCAGAATGAAAAAAAGGCCACAACACCAGATGCAAAACAAAGTCAAAACTCATGTACAATTATTCACCTGAACATTATCTGAAGAAAACAAGCCAGATAATTTAACTGGTAGATAAGTCAAAACTGTTTTTATGTTGTCTTGTCCATCTCCATAAAAGAGACAGACAAGAGTATATAATTTTACTTGGATTTGCCAGATTATTTGACCAAAAAAAAAAACCAATTCCTCTATTCAATAGCCAAAAAGTCACCAGGAAGTGCAACTGTTAATACAGGACAGTATTATACTTTTAGGAGGAGCATTAGAAGAACTAGAGATCAACTAAGTGTCTAAATAATTTTAAAAGTCTTTAGATTTGATAGTTCCAAAACACCTATAGAATTAAACCATTTCACTGAACTAATTTCAGGTATTCATATAATAGCAGTATTGTGTCAAGTCAAGTCAGAGAACAGCAATACAATTTTATCTAGTACAGTAAATAGAAATCTGATCTTTCCATTAGTAGATCTAGTGCATTACTGTGAATATAAACCAATCTCAAAACTTCTAATTCCACTGGAACTAATACATTGAATATCTTTTTTTTGTTATGAAATCCTCTATGCTTTTAATCAAAATGTAAAATTCTTTAATGTTTGGTCTAGTCTCCATCTTCTTCTCTTGATACCTTTTGAGGCACAGGTACAATTTTTTATCAGAATATAGAAGACTTCTCTCTTTATTTAATTTCTTTCATAAGCATTCACATTTTTTGTAGCTACTGTTTAAGAACACTGTTGCCCTTAAATGTATTCTTCCCCAACCCACAGCAAATAAACCTTACATTAATTTAGTACGAGTTTCTCAGAGCAGGCATAAAAAAAGACCTTTTTAAAAGTAGGGTCAGCTTCAAATGCTCTTATATATACAATATATATTTACACCAGAGACTTATGAATTCATAATAAGTCAATATTACATGAAGAACACTACTATGGATATAACACATAGCTCTACATAGCTTTCTATAACAGCTAAATAAATACTAATTAATTCTATTTTACTCCATTTCTACTTTTTCAGCATTTTTCCAAATGCCTTAATGTGTTCCAACTTTCTCATGCTTAACGTGTTTTCTCGTGTTTCAACCTGAGAAGCTGTGGATAAAGAGACACAACAAAATTCCCTTGAAATTACAGAAATGGCACAACTTTCTTTAGTAGATTACATCCTCTCAAAAAGGTGCAAATCTACATCCTTGGTCCTTCAAACAAACCTCAAAAGAAATAAACTTGATTTGAAATCCTGTCCTGGAGAAATTATTGGCCAAGGCGGTTTGAGATCTATAGTCTCAAAATAGTGAATATCTTCACAGATTTTTCACAAAGTCTCTCACGTACAAAGTGTTTTCAAAAGATCTGGTTGGTAACACTTTTTCTTCGCCTCCTCACCTCAGTATTTTCTTATTTTTATGATAATAATTAGGAAATATTTTGTGGAGTGCCTACCTACAAAAAGCTGGCTGTTGAGTTGCAAGCGAATATGTCCATCAGGTGGAGCACTGTGAGATCTCTGAGGAAGTTGATCTATTTGCAAGGAAGCCTCTTTGACATTTCGTTCAGCCTTCACATAATGCCACTGGTTGTCATTTAAGGAATTGCGTGATTGCACTATGACTTCACTAGGTCCATTTCCCACGTCAAATGAAAAAGCCACTTCAGATGGAGCTAGAAAGAGGATGGTAGTAGCAGACATTTAAATTATTTCATAATTAATTGAGTCACAAAATAATTAATAGCAGAACAAGCTACTTTAAGGTTTAGCCTTACTATTTCATGGAATAAGATTGACTGTTTTAGAGGAAGAGTTTAGTGCAGGGGCCTGCAGCTCATTCTTCATGCTCACTGACAGCAAGAGCAATGATTTATGCACTGCATAGAAACAAATCAGTTTGTGGACCCCTGGAGAGCACAGTAGCCAAGAAACAGTGAAATGTGCTAGCTTTGCAATTTTTCAGTTTGGATGAAATGCATCTCTTGATTACATGTTAATTGATTGCTGTTGTTAATTACATTTAAATTATCACAACTGTAATCCAACCAGCATCTTCTACTGTGTATTCGCTTTTGTTATTTATTCATATAGCCTCTACGAACATCAGAAAGAAGATTTTGATGTAGTTTATAAAATTATGACTTAAATTGAGCTTTTCTCTGAACAACTTCCACATCACACAACTTCACAGTTTGCCTAGAAAATCACTGAATCTTTGCAGGTCAAAATAAATAAATGAGGCATATGTCAGAATACCGAAGATCTGAAAACTGTGAATATTCTCTCTGAAAGTCTTTCTTTCATATATTCAAAGACAATAATGTATGGAAAAAAGTATTCTCTAGACAATGGATAACCACAATTTTGTATTATTATTAAGGATTTAGTTAAAGGATTATAGAGAAGATTTCACAAATCCAAAAAAAAGTTTCCTATTGACATCATTGAATTCTGACAGAAAAGCAAAAAAATTAAGAATCAAGGGAATTAGATGAGCTTCAAACAACATTTTCAAGATGAATTAACTGAAGTGAAAAAAACATTCCATGCAGTATTTTTTACTTTCTTTTCACTTTTAAAAAAGGTATTAGACATTTTAAAACATTTAAATACACTTTGGCCAGCCTTTAGACTGAGTAATGTCACACATTTGCAATCCTTAAGCCCTAAATCTTGTTGCTATAAAGTGTTTTTTTATAATAGTTGAACCTAAGACAGAAAAGTAAAATGGGAAATACATAAACCGTTTCACTTACTAAAAAAATAAAGCATACTGTGCAGTCAATTTATAAATGGAATGCCTTTTGTAATAAATGACCTCCTCTGCTTAAAAATCAAGTTTTACATAATAATAAGAAATAATTGATATCTAAACACAGTTCCTCAGTAAAATAAATTAGTTTTAGGATAAATTTATTTTCTTTAGAGAACTCACTCTCTCCTTATACAGGAATAAAAAAAAAACCAACCAAAAAACAACCACACAGTAGGAGAATAAAAGCAACAGAAAATCCATGTGATTGGCTAAAAAGAATTTCTACTGAATGTTACCTTCTGCAGAGAGGTCTTTGTAATCTTCTGGATACTGTTGGAGTTAAGCCTGAAAACACAAGTTCTGCTTTGAACTCACTGAATGGGCCTATTGAATAGCATATCAGAATGACAGATCTGATAAATAAAGTCACTGTTTAAATTTTAAAGGCAAGAAAACGCATAATAAAGATTTTGAATTAATGAATTATGTTAGTACCACTAAAAAATTCATATAATCTTGAAAAAAGGGAAGCAATCCCTGAAGTTCCACATATGAAGGCTGAAATAATAAGAATGGGTTCATGGTCATCCATTGTAATGTCTGAAGACTAACCAGAAAATGTCAGAAAAAGTGAAAGATATAATCACTTAACATTCTATAATATTATAAGAACAACACTGCAAATTTGAAAGAAAATTTGGTTTTATAAGAACCACCAAGAGAATATGCCACAGGACGTGGAAGGATGATACTGGATTCTAAAATATATTATCTTGCAACAAAGGACATATGCACAGAGCACTTTGGTCATTTCTTAGGTGGCAGAAGAGAATGCATCCTGGACTTCTCTTCTGTCACAAAAATATTTTTTGGGTCCTACCTACATTGGTGTCAGCTAAAAACTATCCAAGCATTGCAAGAACTCTTGTAACCCTAATGCATTCAAACACAGGCAGAGCACAACTACAAACTGGCAAAGGGGAGTGGAAGTTGATGGTAGTCATGGAGAGTGGTCAGTGGCTAGCTGTGGCTAGAACAACTAACAGAAAGCACAGCTACAGAGAACTATCCAGAGTATTGAGTGTAAGCATTGTGTGCAGAAGCAGAAAGTGATTACCAACTAATATGCTACAGAATGCAAAATCCTAGCCTTTTCCATAAAGGAAGCAGTTGAACTGCACTCATCCTGGACAGTAAGTTGCAAATTTGGGCAAAGGCCACCAGTAGTTGCATATTGCACTGCTCTTCCAAAGCAATTGCAGAAGCCCAGCCAAATCAATACACCATTGTGTTTCCAACCCTACTTTAAATTTCTATTTAACTCTTTGGAAATAAACCCTCAGTGAGCATTCAATATAAAATACCCAGACCTTTGGCTAGAGAACGTAATCTTTGGTCCTATAAGTGTTTAGCAGACTGTACTCTTCAGTGTTGAATCAGCTTTGTAGCTTTCAACCAATATTTCTGCAGTAAATCAGGAAGAAGTTCAACATGCAGTTATAACTTATTGCAAAACAGAAATAAGGGATCAACTATCTTCTTTGAGACAAGTATCTACTTTTACTTACTCTCTCTTTTAAAATACAGTTAGGATGCATATACCATTTTTGCAATAGTATTCTAGAATGTGTACACAGATGCACTACAGTGTCTATAATTTGTAAAACCCGTAGAGAAGCTCTAAGTCTCACATTTCATATTACATTTCTGGATCTGACTTTTTTGTTTGAAGCTAGACTTCAATGTCTAAAGAACACTACCCCATAAATAAAATAATTAGATATAAAGTTTGAAAACAATCAATATATTACAAAAACTTAGTTTTCCTAAGTACTGAATGTCAAATGTTAATGACATGATAAAATTTTAAACATTTTCTCACATCATCATCTTAAAGAGCAATATCTGATATTTACCTTATTGCTATTTATTATTACACAAATAAAAGATATTAATTTATTTGAAACTATTAGTAGTACATAAGTGTAGGTTGGTAATTTACATTCACATTTTTTATAAAGGATGTGGAGTTATATGATGATGAAATATAAGTAATCTTATACCATATGAAACGCTCAAGTTAATTTTTGTTTTGAGAAAATACTCTTGATGGAAATATATATTGCTCACTTCTCATTGATATTTCCCACAATAAAAGCAGACAATTCTGGGCCCACTACAAACAATCCTCCACTTCATTTAGATATGACATACAAAAAAATAATGAGTCTGTCTACTCAACAAATTAGGGTGTTTATGGGAAGAAATATCTCTATATTCTATACAATAATGAGAAAACTTTGCTTTTTTAGATTCTGAAATTATAGACCAATTCAGCCTTTTGCTTTCTCTCACACCTCCCTATTCAAAAAAAGTTGTTTAAAACCCATAAGCATGCCATGGTTTTTACGCTTATGAATGAATGGGACAAGTGACATAAGTCTGTCTTCATATTATTATTCTGAAGAAAAACTTACAGTCTTCTAAGAAATATCTGAAAAAATTCAATTCTCAGAACCATTCCTTTAATGCTTTCATGATTTAACTGTTTATTTTGAAAATGGAAGATAATTTATCAGACAAGACTATCATCACTGCTTCAGAGAGCCTCCACTAAGTGCTGATCCAGTACATTTTCTGTATTGCATGATACTGAGTTTACCTTTAACACAGAGGTTTAACAGAAGGTGGTTCATACTGCCAAAAACCTGGCAAAAACAGTGTTGAAAAGAGGGCAGTTTTCAAATACAGCACTATAGTATGAGATGATGAAACGCAATTTCATTAAACACAAACCAATATTCTATAATTAAACTAACTATAGAAGGTGTTTCCCTGTTTGTTTCATTAACATAAAATGTTAACATGGACAAAAAAAAACCAAGAAAGCAGAATATTTTATTTTTTAATAAAAATATTTAATGTTTTTGCAGCAATATTTTGCAAAATAACATATATATTTATTTGTACTCTTCTCTAGAAAATACTGGAGGCTATTATCAAAATCAATCTGGAGAAAAATGAGGAACTGTCTAATCCCAAGGTAAAAATTGTTCTAATAGAACAATTTTAGAGAACTCTCAGAGTCACCAGGCAGGAAGAAGACTTTTCAATTAATGTGACATTTCAAATTAATTCAAAAGTCTAATGAAAAAATACTTTATCATTTCAAATACTCTCATTTTAAATAATGAGCAATATAAGAATAATACATTGGGTCCACTAAGATAAAGGTTTCATTTTACATTGGTCACCTTATGTCAGATTTAGTGGGATATTTAATTCTCTGTTATGCAACAAAAATTTATTGCTGCTTTTAAGTCCAAGAATTTGTGTCTGTACAAATAAAATGAAAAAAAATTGAAGAAAAAAAACAGAAAGAAAAAAGATGAGAATGTGTGACTTAAGAAACTGTGGCACAAGAGGTCTGAGTCACACACGGTGATTGAGTGAGTCTTCCAGCAGCCACTTATAATGCCTGGTCTTAAAATTGGGAGGAAGAGAATTTGGTGGTAGAGATGTACTGAACACAAGAAGTAGAAACAGTCTTAGTCAGGGGCTGATTGCTGTGCTCTTAGATTAAGAAATCCCCAGGGCAGAAAATTTCTTCAAATGGATACTTGTTTAGTCTCAGTGCTGTAATTTTTTCCAATAATGATAAAGATTTGGTAGTAGCAGTAGAAGTAATAAAGGTAGAGAACAGTTTTTAAATACTCCTCCTTTAAATTAAATAAAATCCAATTTTTATAATAACAACAACAACAACAAAACCATCAGTCATGTTACTTACACTGCAACTCTATCCTTATGAAGTCTTGAATTCCCAGGTTCTCTAAAAACACTCCTGAGGATGCAGTTGTTTTAAAGAAAAATGAGACATCTGCACTGAATTCTCCATGGAAGGTGGGGAAATGCAGGTAGGATGTCTCTGTGTTGAAGGAAGCTGAATTCCAAAATGTTCCTGGTTAAGAGAATGAAAGGATGATAGATACAGTGTTATCTAACATTTCTAGTGTAAGTTTTATTACTGATAAACAAAAGAAAATTCCCAGGTCTTAGAATGGGTTGCAGTGTTCAGAGAGTCTCACATCCACAGAAGCTTCCCTATTAGTTCATAACACAAAAAGGTATGCATTATTGGGAATGTAGAATAACATTTCACCAAGAATAAGGTGCTTAGCTCAGGCAACAAAAAACCAATTATTAGGAAACAAAATTAATTTAATCTCAGCTGGGAAGTCCGGTTATGGCCTGACGTATCCTTTCATGAAGTAAGCAAACATAGCAGCTGCAAATGAAGTACTATACCTACATTAAAGTTGTATGGCTGAGGGAGCTGTTTAGCCTGGAGAAAAGGAGGCTTGTGGGGACCTTGTTCTCTGCAATTGCCGAAAGGAGGGTGTAGTGAGGCAGGGTGCATTGTCTTCTGCCAGGTTACAAGTGACAGGATAAGAGGAAATGGCCTCAAGTTTAGATTAAATATGACAAATATTCTTTTCACTGAAACGGTTGTAAAGCATTGTAACAGACTTCCCAGGGTGTAGTTACAATGCGTGAAAGTGTTTGAAAAAATTGTGGATATGGCACTTGAGGTCATGGGTTCAGTGGTGAACATGGGGGTGGTGCAAGTCTGACAGCTAACACCTTTTATTTTAAAGGTCTTTTCTAACCTTTACAACTCTAGGATTAGTTAGTACAAGCAATAAGTATGAGACTTAATAAATATATATTTTACATAACAAGGAAAAGAGACTTGTTATTGTTGTAGTCCAGTGAAATCTATCAGATATCTCAAAGAATGCAGGACAAATATCATTGCAATTACTGTAGAAGAAATCAAGGAAGTAAGTTGTAAAATTAATTAAATTAGCATAGATATTTTCCTGGTTTTATTTATTTTTTAGTAAGCATCCAATCATGATTTGCGAGGTTTTGTTATTGATTTTTAAAATGCTGATGTAAAATCTCTAATATCACCTTCTTCTAATAAGGACAAAATCTTCATTTATGGTGTTCAACTAGAAGTACCTATTTAATGCTGTTGAATCCTTACAGATACATCAGTATTTCTTTATTAAGCTATATTGCTTTCTAAACAAAATGAGACATTTAATACTTTCTTATCTAATTGATCAAGCCTATTGAATATTCTCCTAATAATGTTGTGATGTCACGCTTATAGTTATGTAGAACTGTAATTCTTGCTCCAGTCATGTTCTGCTTTTAGGATGGGAAGAGCAAATCAAAAAAAAAAGATTTGAAAATTTCTTTCTTCCCTATAAAACCAAACCTTACTATGCAGTGTATATGGAGGCCTAGTCCACAGCCAGTGAAGTAAAATCAAAGTCCATTCCCTCATTCCAGCAGAGTTTTTACCATTTTTGGAAGAGTTTGGAACCCAAACCTAGAAAACCCTAGAAGAGCAGCATGGCAGGATTTTCACACATATTCTGGCAATTGCTCATTATGACTTTTGACACCCGGGAGTGATAGCTATCACAAGTTAAAGCAGCCATCGGGACAACATTTACATGGTAAGGCAGCTGTGAACAGATGGCTCTGGCTGGGAGGCGAACATGTAGATTTGCACCTCACTCTCCTGTGCTGCCTTATGGGCTTCTTGAAGTTGCCAACCTGTGAAAAGTGCCACCAGACAAAAGCAGCAGCCTTACGTATTGGCATCAATTTTAAGCCCATGTTCCTCAGCTGTGTCAGGTCATGGCTCCCACAGAGCAAACCTCACAACTGTTGTGACTAACAGCTGTGTATCACAGCTATTTAAAAATAATGGGCTGGCTGTTACCAGTAATTCAAACACAATAGGAAGTTTAACACTGTAATTTATACAAAATTGGTACAACATTGCCAGCAATTAGAAAAGACACAATAGGGGCAGCAACAGTCCAGTAAAGTAATGATACAATTAGCTTCAACAAAGCATTTAAATGATATTTGCAAATCAAAATGGAGTCCTTGGGGGAGGGCAGGGATAGGAAGTTTTATTTTTTCTCTCTTAATTTAGTGTCTTTTCTTGTCTAACCATTCTTTTTCTCAGCTCTGAGAACTGTGT
>JAWWEY010000130.1:34240534-34257009 GCA_035582745.1 Loriotus luctuosus | reverse complement strand
TTTGAATAGGACTCCATATGACTGCTTTGCTTCATTGATAGCAAGAGTATTAATTTTCTTTATCTATGTTGTAGATGAAAAAAAAAGGATGTAAAAAGTCCAAACCTTAAAGTGTAATTAGAAATTATGCTAAGAATTAACTTTTTTAACAGAACATTTTAACTTTAATTATGTTCAGTAATCTAAAACTAACTGAGGTTGTGCTAAAGAACTATTGTCTTAATTTATAACATGCAATATACTAAAGACTAGAAAGTATCTGTAAAATTAAATCTTCCCCAAAATTTATAGTGAAAGAATTAGCAGTAATACTTAATGTGTTTAGCAATAACTTTGTGAAAAATTATGTTCTATAGCAAAGAATCAGATGACACTATGGCAACTTAGATTTCCAACGGCTTTGGTATTATAAATGTGCTAAGGCCTGTATTTTATTTACTTTTAACAAAAAAAGTATTGTGAATAATGATCAGTAAAAAGTCACCATTCATCCCTGTCCGCATCACAGTTGCAGTAATGCTGGGAATCAATGCAGCTTCCCTCCAGTCCACAAGCACATTTTTGTACAGCAGGCAAGGAACCTCCCCAGTAAGTATGAGTTTCATTGGTTCTTCCAATCCACCAGCTCAGTGCCATCCCATCTAAAAAGGTTAGAGAAAATCAATGCCCAGTTTTGTCTCCTACTTCTCTCAGCTTTCCCATCCAAATAGTTTTCCAAAAGTTTAAGAAGACAAAAAAACCTGCTCAAATGTAACACCTTTAAATGACCAGGAAAAAATAAATTTGCACCTTTACTTGATAAGTAATTTTTCATTTTAATACTTCATTATCACATACTAAGTGATTGTCACAGATTTTTGCTTGCATTAGTAGAAAAGGGAAGTCACAGTACCTAGTTCAGCCAGCCATGATATTAGAATAATTTATCTTAAGCAGTCAATTTATATAATTCATTTTAAAATGGCCCATGAAAGCAGAGACATAATCATCCCAAATATCAGGATAGTTTATATTCTCTAGTAAAGATCAATTTCAGATGTTGGAACCACCAGAAATAGAATAAGGGAAGTCACAGAAATGGCCTCATCCCACTACCAAGAGTACTACAGAGCACTACTATCCATATCTGTGATGAGCTTTGAGTAGCTGAGTAGTGGTGTTAATCAGAAACATCCAAAGATCGCTGTTCGGTCATGGACAGCAGATTCAGAATTTGTATACTCAGAGACAACAGAAATCATGTTAATGGTGATCCCATAAGTAAATTGGTATATCTGATGAGGAGAAGTGAGGTTGCCCAGGACCATCACATCTCTCTGTGGTGCATCCAGTCAGCATTGTTTGTAGCAAAATGATAAAACTTAGTTTCTGTAATGAAAGTGCTTTAATGAAAGTACAGTACTGCAGAATAAGCTTAAAGATATTGCCAAGCAAGTATAGCAACAGGAGAAATATCTGCAGAACACATGACAGCTAAATGATATGAAGCAAAAAGATAAACCGTCTCAAATGAGATGGAAGAAGGGTGATGGATGCGTGAAAAGTCAAGGCATGAGAAGCAATCAAGTATTGTTCAACTACAGAATTTCTTATAGATGCTTTTTTTTTCTTGCTTCTGCTGGAGCTCCATTTTCAGCAGCTGGCCCCCATGAAGAAGCTGGCATTTATTCTACTCTCAACTTTGCTTACAAGCACCACTGCTTATTAAACCTCACTGTTAGATAAGACCTCTGTTACACTGACAATCTTTCAGATCGCGAACATATTGACTGCATTCATTACCACACAACTGTCAGCCCAGCAGGCCAAAAAACAGTGTGAGCAGTTTTTCGAAAAGTCAAGCTTGCATAATGGCATCAATGTCCAATATCAGTGTTTGCGTTTGCAAACCATCACAGGAGGAAGAAAACCCAGAGACCATGTATAAATAATTTATCAGACAACACTTTAAAAAGGTTCTAGCAACTAAGACTGTAAAAAGCAGAATATTTCTGCTGCTTTAACAGCATGCCTTCAGTTTATACTGTAGTCATGAATTAGCATTCCCAATGTTTCACTAGGGACATTGAGGTAGGTTTAAAAGCTGGTCTCAGTTATTTGTTCATACAGCAGAGTGAGGAGAGAGTATTTACTGAAATGATGCAAGTTCATACTGATTAGCCCGGATGTTTTTTCACTGCCTTGGCAGAAAGTACTGCCTAGGCAAAATAAAACCATTAATTAAAACAGTTAGAGATTTCTTCATAATGATCACATAAATGTATTAAGCAATGGCTTCTTTAATGAGATCATTTGCAAATGCTATCCAGGCTGATTGAGTACAATGCATTCCTAAAATACAGTCAGTTTAGAAGTACTAGGTGGATTGTATGTTCCAAAAAATATATTATGTAGCCATCATCAAATTTTCTATTTCTCAGGCATACCTAGTGAAGATTGTAAACAGTAGAAATGAGTGATTAAACTCTGTTTAAAAAAAGAATTATTTTAGAAAATTTGTGGAAGTCTCATATAAGTCTCTTTCACATCTATTTATTCTTAGCATTCAAAACTAAATTTTAAATTACTTACCACATGCGATTCCACACTTCTAAAACATTTATTTTAGTACATTTATGTGCATATTATAAACATGCAGCCATATGCAATATAAACAGCATAACAATATATATAGTGAATTATTTTAGCACATTTACATCCAATCTCCCTGGACAAAAAAAAAAAGCCTTTAAACTTTCTGCTTGAGGCAAACCAGGCTTTTGAACATCTAAACATAGCTTTAATTTGGAGCCCACAGTAAAAAGAAGGTTCATCAGGACACCTTAAGCAGCAGGTTCACTTTTTTTGCTGTGGAGGTGTTTTCAAACAGATATTCTTCCAAGAGCAAACACCAGCCTAAGAAGCCCAGAGATACCCATGCCATAATTAGTGAGAAATAATGTATAACGAAAGAGCTTAGATCTAGAACCAGAGAGGGCTTCATGCAGAGGCATTCTCTCTGCTTAGTAGGAAAGAATGTCAACGAATCAATTTTTAGCATTTTAAGAGTTCCTGGTGCACAAGCAAAAAAATTTCACTAAGTTTTTCAAAAGAAAGTAAACAATGAAGATTTTACCTCCACATTATTTGGAGTGCTTAGATGTTCAGAGTAAGGTCTTCTAACACCAACTCTGTGTCAATAAAGTAAAAATTTAAATAGACTACATAACTTCACTTTTATTTTAAGTAGATCAGGTCTTCCATTATTTCTTAAGGCAATTATAATTTTGTCAATAATCCACACTTTAACTACTGAGCTTTCTAAGAATGTTTATACTGGATAGTGGAAATTCAATGTTATTGATGTGTTTTGTCAAGTACTCACAATATGCACATTAAGTGCACACATTAGCTTCTGCTGGTATCTATGCATTAATTCATGCTCTTTTAAGAAAATATTTCCTCAGTAATAATTTAATTCCTTCTTTAAAATCAAAAAAATCTTGGAAGACTAAACAAGAGGGGATCCTAATAATAATCTCAGATAATTTAAAAGTCTTATGAGAGAAATTAACTTGTGAATTTAATTCTCTGAAAGAAAATAATTATAAATCGACATTTGCATTTTCCTGCTTCAAATATCTCTTGGCAATTTACAGAAATCTGAGAACTCAATATTTGAAGTAGTTCAAACTCCACAGTAGCAAAATGCCATAGTCTTGTTAGAAATAAATAACTTTAGTAGCTAGCAAAATAAAAGCATGATGAAATATAATAAGGTTTGTCTGCTTTACTTACCTGACTTGTCTAAAAGCCTTGACTTTTTGCAGTAGTAAGCAAGCTCCTGTTCACAGTGATCTGCAAGGTTTATTGTAGCCTGAAGCTGGTCTAGGCTGGCAGAATACTTGAAAAACACAGTGTGTGGGTTCTCTCGATTAGCGCTTTTAACTCTGGTTAGGTTGGTGCTGTTATGCTGTATAATTGTCCATGTTGCATCTTTCAAAACACATGTGAAAAGTAATAAAGAATCAGAGCATAGTGCAAGTTAGTAAGGGAAAGAGCATGCATGATGAAATCAGTCAAACTTCAGGATAACTTCTTTGATCACAGGAAGCCCTTTGGAGCCCATGAAGCAGACATAAATAATTGAGCAAAAATGAAAACAGTTATTCATTATTTCTATTCACAGGTAGATCATTGTGCCATGACTGTAACAGATACGCAGCCAGTTAGGATTATTCAATAAGGAAATAATATGTGATGACACCCAAATATTTGTATCAGAAATAAAATATTGTTTACTTGGTAAATTGGAATGAAAGATTAGAAGGAAAAAACCACTTTCCCTAGGCTTAAATACTGCATAAAATAACACTATCTCTATCCTAGAATCTACCTACATTAAATACATCCTTATAGCTTGAATTAATTTATTCAGTATGAGAAAATGGCCTACAGGCCTTTTCTTTAATACACAGAAGCAGAAGTTTCTTGCATATACTGTGTTTACTGTAAAACTAAGATTGCATGAAGGTGAATTATTACTGCCACCTAAAATTAAATAGTAATCATGGTGAAGGCTCATATCATTCTTCTGTTTTGTATTTTTGCCAAGATCCTTCACCTGTGAATAGGTTAAAAATGAGCTTATTCTGTTTCAACTCCCACTTTCAAAACCTGTAACTCTCGCTCTCCTGACCAAAACCCCTTTCAAGGCAGGGGTGAGAAGGGTTCAGTTAAAGCCCATGTGGGACAGTCAAGTTCAGATTCATGGTCACTGTATTCTTGCATATTTATGGCCAGTTAATTAAAAAAAAAAAAAAAAGAGAATTTTTTTTTCCTAAATTTTAGTATTGACATTATATTTCAGACATTCTAATAATAGTATTCTAACAACTGGACCTGTATTTTATATCTGCAGCTTCCTACAGGCCACACAGTGCAGATAATATAAAAACATCCATGAAGAGGAAAGAATGATGGTCACTTAGAGATAAGTAATAGTCAGAAAATCTAAACGAAATATTTTTCATCTAATCACAAAATTTTATTAAGGATGTAATTAGACTGTCAAAAACCAGACAGCTAGAAATACAAATTTAAATTTTGGTTCCTTTGTTTGTTTTCTATGTTTGTGGGTTTTTTTTGGTAGATGGATACACATACAGACACAAATACATCTAAGCATTACACTGAACATAAAAATGAAGACAAGGAGTTTGGATATTCAACTCATTCTCACACTCACAAAATTACACAAAAAGGAAAAACAGCTAACAGCAAAGTTTGTAGCATTTTAATTGACAGTGTGGACTGTAGGCTTTCGATTCTGAAACTGACCTCCAAGAATAAATTCAGGAAATGGTACCTCCCTCCCAGCTGCCTGAAAAGAGAGCCCCATGAATGCCAAAGACAAGGCAGTGCAGTAAGAAATGTGGGCATCTGCCCTTCCTGCCTCTGGTGGGAAAAGGGAATACCAGTCATGAGGAAAGTGGGAACAAAACAAATATAGAGGATTCGTCCTGTCAGAATGCATCTTGAGATGAAGAACTGATCAATGATGTTTGCTTAATGTGGTGAATAAGGAGTGACTGAGGAAAACAGGAACAGCTGTTCATGGACACTCGAGGATAAATCAGACACTACGCTGTACCTTGGAGAGCTATACCCACTTAGAAAAATTGTCATCTTTCTGCCATGATTCTTTGGTCTCTTTTAGTCTCACAGGACACTAGAATATTTCTTTTTAAGAGCCTGTGCCAATCTGAAACGTGCTTATTGTGAACAAGCACAGTTCACTGTAGAAGTCAAAGTCAGGAGCTGACACTGTGAGACTAGGTAAAGGGCTCAAGTCAACATCAAAATCTTACTATAAGGTTTCTAAGTCAAGGTCTCAACACTTAGGGCATATCTAACCCTAGCCAGTTCAAATCTAGCTTATTCATCTATTCTTTTAAACAGTTAAAACTGTGTAAAAATATTTATTTTGTCAAACAAAACAATAAAATGTTTCAGTCATTTTGGCTGGAAAGCATTTCAAACAAAAGGAGCTAAGTAAACAGTAAAGGAGACAGCCATAAATCCAGCAATAATAAATTCCAAAAAGACATTTAAATTTAAGCTTAGTTGAAAGGACCTTTACCAATATACCATATACCATACAGAGATAACATTAACTGCTTTGTTAAAAAGCAGACCAACTGTTGCATTTGTATTCTCCAAAAGATCACCTTGCAGTTTGAAAGATGAAGTTTAATATCAACGTTCCTCCAATAAAGGCCAGATCTAAGTTAAAATTTTTCAGAAGGCTATCAGGGAAAGTCAGAAAATTTCTCATAAACATAACTTATTTCTCATTTTCCTAAGTATCCTCAAGATGCTGCAATTTCAGTGAAAACAAAGCTGCTCCCCAAAAATGAACAAGTATGACATTGTCTCCATAGGGAACACATGCCCCATTTATGCAAAGAATTACAGGAATGCTGTGTTAGCTTCACAGCCTGAATCCTGTTATAATTCTAATTTTTATACCTAATTATTTGCCCAATATCCTGAGCTAAAGGGTCACCTTCATTTTGTTGTTCATGTTTACATTAAATTCACAAACTGCAGAGACTTCTCACTTGGTAAGTCGTGTTTGAATATAATGAACATGCATACAGGCACAGCTGTAAGTTAAGGAAGTTTATCACCTCACCTGTCATATTGCAGTACACGAGAAATGGTCCCAAGGGGCCACTTCCATCTGAATCAATATTGTAAAAGCCTGAAGTGTTCCCTCTGTGCTTATAGGCTTCACATGATTGCTCATAGATGGCTGTAAAAGAACATATTCCACCACAAATGTAATGGCATGATTTCACATTTTATTCAAGAAATTAAAAAAAAAAGTGCATGACCCTTGACATTGGGAAAAGAAGTTGGGTGTGTTCTGTCTGCTAAAGAATGAAGAAAAATTCATGCAATCAAAACTATGCCTTTATTAAAAATTGTTAAGCATATTTTATTTATCATGGAGATTACATGGTGCATTTTTAAGCATTTTATTCTGTATTTCCAGCTCAAAACCTCTGGGAGAAAAACATGAAATATAGGTGAGTAAATGGTTGAAAAATTGCTGAAAAATGCTAGAATGCCAAGGGTATTACTTAGACTCTCGTAATCTGATTTTGAGGAAAACCCCATTAACTACCTCAACTAAATCAGATTTTTGTTGCTGTTGTTGCAAGGTAAAGCAGAAGGTAAGCATTTTTTGGCTTTCACACTTTTTAGTTTCTTCCCACTGCAAATGGAAAAGCAAGTGACTTGTCAGAGATTTCAGTAAAAGAACTAAATTAGCAAAGACAAAATGACAGCTCCTTGGTTCCCTGTCACGTATACTTTGTATCAGTCAAGGTCTAAAAAAAAATCTGTGATACCTCTTCTATATCAAATATCTGAGAAAAAAAAGATATATGAGTCCACCTCTACAACTGGATCTCAGAAAACATGATGATAATGCCACAGCTGGACACATTAATCTAAATTCTCCTTTAACTATTAAATTTTTCTTGAGCAGTCATAATGTTTTTATCTTTCATTTCAAAATTAAACTGCACTCTATCAGTTATCAAAAAATTTTAAAATTCTGCGAAAAAGAATGAGCTGTTAGATTAATAATGAAAAGTAGTTATGAATGCTGTAATTTTTATTTTTAATAAGCTATTGTTTTAAAGAGTTTCTATTTTTTTGCCTGATGGTTACTGACATTATATGGCAACAACTACAAAAAGAGACAAACCATTCATTTTACTTTATGAAATATCCATAATAAACAATTTTTGCAATTTTCAAATGCAATTTTATGATTCCTTACAGTAAATACTTTTAGGTAAATTTAGAAATTACAGAAGTTCAGTTATTCATTATTATTTTAGACAATAAAAAATAACTCTTATTATTACATTTCTCATTAAGTCCTAATCATCAGGAAACTCTAGCCTGCCTCTGTCCTTATAGAAATCAACAGATGATTCAATTTGTGACTTTTCAAATTGCAATGAATTCAAATCACCTTCATCTTCACTCTGGGCTCATCAGGTTTTAACGGGATACAACATGGTATTCAAAACTACTGTTGTCATATTTTCTATTTTACATAGTTTTTCTTAATATTGTTAGTTATGACTGTTGTTGACTTTGTACAAACAAGATTTTAAATAGGCAGTCTTCTAAAATCAGTGATTTCTCAAAAAATCCCATTTGGGTAGATATACATTCTTTTTGTAAAAGCTGCCAAAAAGGATTGTAATGATTTTATATAGACAATATATAAGTATAGAATAATTTATCTGAGATTAGGGCAATTTTGTATTTAAAAAAAAAAAACAACACCCAGTAAACGTCTATGGATTTTTACATATTACAGGTATGAAATGAAAGCCAGCATACTTATCTTCTTCCCAGAACATGCTGAAAGCAGTACTAAAGTAAAGCATCTCCTGTGAAATTACCTAAGTTACATTCACTTAGGCTTTCAAAATGTGTTTATTTTATTTTCTTCTAATCTACTTCCTGATCTATAAAATTATATAAACATGTGTTTGAGGTTTAGCACAGGATTACTTTGGACACGCATGTAAGTCCCAGGGGCTCAGAAATTATAAATATTAGTTATTATGATGAATACAGATGAATTTGCCATATTTCTAAATGATACATTGATTCGGAAAGTGGAGTTATATGGATGAGAGACGATATTGCTATCTTATATAAAATACAAAAAAATGTAAAAGAAAAACACTTAAACTTTCAATCAATTTTTTGTTACATATTTTGAGTTCCCACGGCCTTTCCTCAAACCAAATTATGAGTATTTGTATGACTGAGAATATTTTATGAATGGTAAGTTCAAATGTTTTTTACTTTGGTTTGCTTTGTCTTTTTGTTTTGTTTTGTGGTGAAGAAATTAAATCAGAAATAAAAGCATAATCAGAAATCAGAAAACACCTTATACTTACGATAGTGACAAGTAGCTCCTTTGTAACCAGTATTGGCACAGTTACAGTGGAAACTGTTCCAGGACTGTGAGCACTCACCACCATGTTCACAGTAATTAGGCAAACACCTAAACCAAAAAACAACGTGCATTTTCACTCTTTTTTCTCCTCTCCTACTATTGTACTTAGCAAGAAAGGCAAAATCCCAGAAAAGTATAATGCGAAGAAAGTCATCAAGGTCATTGGTAAGGATGCCAACGTAAGTAAAAGAAAATTAAGATAATTTCCTTCCTGGTATTCTTTTTGCTAATAAAAATATCTTAATTATGTAACAAGCTTATGAGAAGAGAAATAAGGCATAAGATAGAGAATTGTTATAAGTGTTCAACTGGTCACAACTCAATACAGACTAATAAAGGTTCCATGTGTTGATAATTCAATGGCAAGTTTTACAATGACTGGGATTTCTTCAACAACATGTATCATAAACAAAGCAACATTACAGCAGATTTCCTTCTGTTTCACCTGACAAATTAATCTTACCTCAGCACCTGACATCTATTTCTTATTCCAAAATCCTGTTTACTTTCTATCCTAGAAAGAGTTCAGTATGTTGGTTCCAACATAACTAACTACTTGTAAAGCCATTTCCACTCTGGTAATATGACTAAGATCTTGAAGAGTTTTGATTACTTTCTTCTAAGTATACAATGGTTGACTGAAAAAATACCTGTAACTTCTTAGTGTTTAAGAGTGCAGCACTATACTAAAATATAAAATAATTGTGACATGAAAAAAAAAGAAATTATCTTTTTTTATAAATGCAGCTGAAAATACATTGAAATAGATTGGCACACTTCAACTAATTATTAACTAGCTTTTAACCAATTATTAACTAGCTTTTCACCTTAGAAATTAGTTAACATTCTAACTGCACTGAGTTTATGTGCAGGATACAGCTCAGAAAGTGAAAAATGACTTTACTGTTGACATTAGCCACAGGAAAAAACAATGAACAAAAACAACATGCCCACTAACATTCACAGGATCTTAAAACACCTTTTAATTCATCCAAGAAACAATATGAGAATATTAAGAAAGTCCAGCATTTCACACATCTGCCCTATGAACAATTCAGGGTCTTTGCACATTCACTGCTCATGGCACTCAAAGAACTTTATCTTTCTTTCATGTTTATAAACAAGGATAAGTGGTTTTCACAGAAGGGAACTAAAAAAGAAGTAGCAGGTGAAGTATAGGTAAAGTAAGTAAACTGATAGATGTCATCTATTTTCAAGGAAATCTGTGACATTTTTGGCAGTGAAACAGCTAATCTTGTACCTATTCTCTCACTCAAAAAATGTATTCCTAAGAGTAGTCAACAGATGATACATGTCTCAATGACTTCTGTTTTGGAGCCTAAAGATAAAATTTAGGCATCAGGCTTACAATTATTTTGATTTTAAATACTTTGTTTGACAGAATTACATAAATATACATAATAATGTTTCTTAGGTAAATGCTCTATTTCTCTTTCTAATCACCAGTTATTATAAATACAAATCTCTAGCAAAACTGCCATTCAAGACCTTCAGTGCATTCACTGACAGCTGGCCTGCTTTTATTTCAGTCACATTTTGTGTCTTATGCCTTTTTGATAAAGACATTATCTAAAAATTGTGTTTTATATGGTCTTTACTTGTATTGGCTCCCTGTCCCTATTAATTAATCTTCCTAATATTTTTCACAAGATGAAAAGCCTCGAAGAAATTGATGATGCTTGAACTAACCTTAATGAAAGTGCAAACAAGTTAAAAGTATAATTTAAATCTTTTAACAATAAATTTAAATCTTTTAACATTACGTTCTTTCCTCTGCTTCAGAATGCATAATAGAAAGTAGCCACTCACTACATCAAAGTAAATGTAAATTACATTATATGCTGCGACCCTACCCCAAAGCAAGATTTAGAACACAGCTTTCTTTGAACAAGGTAATTTTCTAAAAAAATTCTCATATTTGAAAGTATTTTTAATACTTAATCTATAAAAAATAATTTTTATGTCTGCTAAAACCAGAAAAGCAACAGCTAATTAAACATTTACCACATGTTTCTTGATATTTTGCTTTTAAGTGTATGGCTTCTGAAAATTATATAATATTTTAAACCAAGGCAGCAGTCTATTAATAACTATAAACTAATATTGAGAGGAGAATACTGATCCAGAATACGAATATAGTTGTGATACAGAAAGGGAAACATAAGAACTTTGTATGTCAGTTTTCAACTAGATACATTTTTTTTTTGTACACTATTTCTTCATTCTGGTTCTAAATTACGGCTAAAATATCCTTTTAAAAAAGTAAATAACTGCTGTATTTTTAATGCCTATTATTTCTTCATTTTTCAGCTTATTAAAACAAAAAAGTGAAAAAAAATATTTCAGAACTGTGGAGTGATCATAATTTTTATTTTTGGCTTTTTCTTTTTAAAGATATAAACCCATTCAATCCTTTTTTTTTATGCTGCTGACAGAACAAAAAGGCAAAAGCTTTTGGTAGGAAATTGTATGTTTCTGTGTAGGGCTCAATATAATTAGGACAGACACATCTGGTACTCTCTCCTCAGAGACTAAATATGCTAACATTGTAAGGTATTTAAATGACACTGTGTCCTTCAAAGTGATTTTGTAAATGGTTTATAGCTAATTAGGAGTTATTAAACCAATATATATTGATAAAGGAGCTAAGAGAAAAGATATTAAGGAGAAATACATGAAGAGAATTGTTTGCACACGTAAAAGATATATAGCAATAGAACAATATAAGGATGTCATGTAATGAAATGGCTAAATAAGGGATCATGGAGGGACTGATGACTGCAAACAGTCATAACAATTTAAGAGCAGGATAAGGAATGAGAAAGTTTATCAAACTAAGAAAACTGAAAATAGGAAAATGGTACAGTATTTGTTTGTATAAAATGAATAAAAAAGTTAATAATTTATATCGGAAAAATTAATTATTAACTAAACATCTCTCCATAAAGACTGTAAATGTCATAAAAAACACTCTTCACATACTAAATGTGTATATGTGAGGTAAAGAATGGATTAAATAGAATTGTTTTCAGTTTATTTACTATTGCATATAAATCCAGTTTGCTATGCAAAGAGTAAATATTATTTGTTTTCATGCACTTCAAATATGTAAAACCAATACAAAAGGACTACATTTAGGTGTCAATCACTTCTATTACAAAAAGCTGTCAATAACTCCGGAATTTGGGCCATGTTTCATGATTTGGAACTGAAAATGTAAAGACTCGCATAAAGACTCCAAGACAAAGAAGGGATTTGTTTGTGCTCACCTGTAGGGAGATACTTACTATTGGGAACACAAAATGCTCATTAGCTTAGGGCATTCAAAGACATTTATAAATCATAGTAGGAAGAAAGCACTTTTTTCTCAAACAATATGGTGTATAGGATCATACAAGCTACCTATTAAATATTGTTTAAAACACATAAATAGTTTTAATTTTGCCAAATATATATGCTTTATCACCTGGGATTTATGGTGAGATGTAGAATTAATTTGATAAAGAGAGACATGAAGTTTGTTCCAAATATGAGCAGCAGATATTGAATTAAATGAGACTGTACAAAGCAACGGGAAAGAAATAGTCCCAGAAGCAAGACAGCACAAGACCAGACAGGATTTTAAAAGCAGTCTATTTTGAAAAAAAAATACAATGAGGGTAATGAAATATAAAAATGAGTAGATTAAGCTTCTATTTTGATAAATTAGGAAGACATATGCTTAGCATGATGGGAACTGAAAACTAAATCTTTGTTTAGATTGAGAGCCAATGCAAAAAAGGTACAATGATCAAGATAGAAGAAGAGACATAAATTAAGACTTGAAAATATTAGAGAAAACAAAATCAACAAACCAAAAATCTCCCATAAAGACGTTATTTTCCTTTTGTATCACTGATCTTGAGAACTTTTATCCTCATCTTGGACTTTTCTCTCCTTAAACTTTTATGAAGAATTAGGTAAATAGTTAGTATTTTTTCCATCTTTCATCTACAAGGAGTAGTGACTGTTTCCAAAATAAGAACATGGATATCTGTACACCGTGTTATCTCTAGGAAGGGATTGCAGGTCACAGAAGTAAGGTTGTGTGACTGATCCTGAAACTGGCTATTGTCTTAAAGCAGATCTCTGCCTACAGCGTTTTCTGAAAAAGATTTAACTTTTGAAAAGTCTTATAATTCAAAAGACAGACTTTTTGAAACTAAAAGACACCTTATGAGGACTAGAAATTTAGAAAGCGAGGGAGAATTATTCAAAAGTACATAATTTCTCCTCTGTCTGCTGTGTCCTTTCAGTACAGCCTTTGAGTTATGTCCAAGAAAAACACTTTGGGATTAAAGACAGCATAACCGTCTGTGACTGCATTCTCTGGGGTCTACAGAATAAGACTTCTCCTTCCATTGACTGTTTGTGTGTTCACTCGCTCTCTTCTCAGCAGCTTGTACTGTTCTGCAACCTGCTCTGCTTTCACTACACTGAAGTCCAGCAATATCTTTCCTTCAAGCATTTCTATTACTGGGAATGTATCCCTCTTTGGGGAGGGACTTTTCTTTGGGGAGGGACACTTCAACTAGCCTTTCTATTAGATAGATGCTAATTGCAGGTTATGAGATTATTTCTGACCGTGGTCTAAAAGACAATTGCTCGCTGACTGTTATAGATATTATGTACTGTGTTTCTGGAGAGGTAGAAGATAGGAAACAGCAGTAACTTGTAAAAAACATAGTATGTTAAAAGGTGGATGGGACTACAGGTTACAGTAGGGGATTTGTGTCTGCAGTTCACTTGAGATGAAAGCAAGATACTTACATTTTTCAGAAACATAAAATAATTTTATTCAATTTTAATTTTATTTGCAGTAAAAGGAAGTCTATTTGCTATATGCTACAAATTCTGCATTTATTCAGGATTTCTAAATTCTTACAAAAGAAATAGCACGTTATTTTGCAACAGTGTTCTGTTCTTTGTCATCAAATCACTATTAGAAACAAAACATAGGCATAAATAAATTAAGGAGTAAACATTATTTTCTCACCTGTCTGTAATGCCACACAAATCTATCTGAAGATCACTGAAATTGCCAAAACCGTTTTGCTGAATAGAGATCATATCCACTGCTTTATTACCAATGGAAATATGTCGCATGCATCCTTGAAAACCACCAAATGAGGTATTACATTCAGAAATGTTTCCACTGCTAGGACAGCCTGAAAAAAGAATAAAAACTAGAGCTGAAAAGAAATATTTTATTGAAAAACGTTATATACTCCAGCAGTAAATTGAACTTTTATAATTTCTACACATTTTAAACTTTGTGATTGGGGGACTTTAGCCAGAAGCTCTTCTGATAAGCCATGGCTGTATGACTGAAAATAAATACTTCTCTGCAGTCTTACTGTTTTGAAAGCATATGCAAAATATCACTAAAAATTTTGTTAAACAAAAGCTCCAAAGCAATGAGTAGAATCAAGATATGAACAGAATATTAGGTTACAACACAAAGTCACATGATTTGAACAAGTTTTAAGTCACAATTGAAGTGAAATAATAAAAAATCCCCAAAACCAGTTACTAAGTAAAGTGATTTTACTCTGTCAGCTGATAAGAATATTTGGTAAAGTACTGAAACTTCTTGTTGCACACCATCAATGACTCAACTAGGAGAGATGCTCCATGGAATCTGCTACTCATGGACAAGGAAGAAATGATTGAAAACGTAAAACCAAGGACAGGCTTGGTTACAGCAAACATGAAGGTGAAGCTGTGGAGTTTATGAGCCACAAAGAGAGAAAGAAATAAACTCCAGAATTATAACCCTTGACCTCAGACAAGCCAAAATTTTTTTGTTCAGGATCTGTTTTGAGGATACCATTAAAAATTGCCTTGGAGATCAAAAGGGCTAGATAGATTTCAGCAAAAAAGGTCTTCAGAGCAAAAGAGAAGTCCATAGCAGTATCAAAATAGTTAATCAAGTGTGGTGTAAGGCCTGCGAACATAAACACTCCTGAGTGAGTGCAAACACAAAAAAAAGCACACAAAATGTGGCAGCAGGGACATGCAACATATAGGGGAATGCAAAGACATAACCTGTGTGTCTAGGAATGCACTTAGGAAAGCAAGAGGAGATAAAAGATGTTGAATTACAACAAAAAAAAATTTTGCAGGTTCAACAGTAAGAAAAGGAAGGCTAACGAGATTATGGACATTATCCATGTATCTCATGGGGCAGGGGACTTAGTGACAAGGGTCTAGAGAAGAATTGCTTCCTTTTACTGGAAAGGAAGAAGTAAAACTGATCCTTAGGATTCCCATATCCTAGCAGAGTACGAAAAAAGGAATGCAGTACCCATGGTAAAGGAACACAGCAAAGGAACAAGGTGTACCTGAGCATGCTGCAGGAGCTCATCAATGTCATTTTAACCACTGCCATTGTCATTGTGAAATAACTAACATTTTAATCCTCATAGGGTCTTGGCAATATGCTGAACTTCTTGATAATTGGGAAAGTTACACCCATCTTCAAAAAACTAGAGGGCCGTTAGTCTTATTGTGGTGCCTGGCAAATTCACAGAGCAAAACTTCTTAAAGCCATTTCTAAACATGCAAAGGACAAGAAGTTAACTGGCTAACTTTAGTTTCAAGGTTAAATTATGCCTGACTGAGGTCTTTGTTTTCTTTGCTGAGGTGATGAATAGTATAGATAAAGGGATAGCACTGAGCATTGCATATCATGACTTTAGCAAAGACTTGAAGTTTTCTATAGTGTCCCTATCACCACATTCACAATATATATGGGTAGGATAAGCAGGCAGTTGATGCTTCGAAGTCCAGCTGATGATCATGGAGCAGAAGATTCTTTAGAGATCAGTAGTGACATCTATTATGTCTTGATTAATGATCTGGATGATGAGGCAATATGTGCTTGCAGCAAGCACGCAACTGATACCAAACCAGAGGAAGGGACAAAATGTTGGAGAGCAGGGCTGCAACTCAAAGGGACCTGGACACGATTGCAATGAAATTCATTAAGAACAAGATCAAGATTTTTAATCTGAGATGAAGTAAGTCCACGCAACAATCCAAATTGGTGGATAACTGTCCAGAGAGAGACCTGAAATCCTAGTGACCATGAAGTGGAATATGATCTGGGGAAGTGCTCTTGCAGCACAGAAGGCCAATGCCATTCTGGGATGTATTACCAAGAGTACAGTCAGCAAGTCTTGGGAAGTGGTTCTTCCTGTTACATGGCAGTTGTGAGGCCCTATCAAGAGTGCTGTAGTTCTGGGCTCCCCATTACAGGGGAGGAAGGACATCAGTGTCCTAGAGTGAGGCCAGAGGAGGCCTCCAAGATGGCTGGAAGCTGAATGCAGTTATGAGGAGAGGTTGAGAGATCTGGGCCTGCTCAGTCTTAAGAAGA
>JAWWEY010000130.1:34186311-34240434 GCA_035582745.1 Loriotus luctuosus | reverse complement strand
CCTGCTCAGTCTTAAGAAGAGAAAATAAGATGGTGCAAAGAATACAGAGCAGGACTACTTCCAGCAGTACATGGTGATGGGACAAGAGGCAAAGGACAAAACTAGAAACCTGCAAATTTGGATCATAAGGCGTAAGAGGCAAGCAACAAGTGTTTTCATGGTGACAGTGGTCCATATCAGAACAATTTGCCCCAAGAAGTTATAAGATTTCCATCTTTGCAGCTGTACATGGCTTGAGTGGTCATATCCCAGTACATCTTGATCGAAGATTTGCTTAGAACTGAGGCTTAGACTACATACCATCTGGATGTACACACTGTAAGAATTTAATATTGTGGTTTATCCATCATCTTACTGGTCCTGAAATGCCTTGTTCACTGATTGTCAAAGAAGTAAACACTTGTAGTAAATAAGTAAATTGCTTTAATCCTAATTTGATTTAAAACATGTACATTGAGCAGTTTTTCCCAGTGGCAGGTAAACACTACACTACAATTCTTTATTTGTCTTTCTTCCAAGGGGTATTGTTGTTTCTGCAATGATGTACAAGGGTCATCCTTTGATCTTAGTCAAACAATACTGCATTCTGGTTCACAGCATTTGAAGACCTTCTTATTTTAGGATGTTAGAAAGCAATGAGTTTTAAGACACATTTTATGTTCCACAGAGCTAACAAGTACTTCTGAAGTCCTGTAAAGACAGCGAAGAGGCTTATGATACAGGAAAGCAAAATGATAGTGGAAACTACTACATATATTCATAGAAGTGTGCAACAACATAATTAGTATAGATATATTTTTGAGAAATTTAGATTAGAAAAAGCATTAAAACTGAAATTTTACAAGTTGATAGACTTGGAGTGCTCATAAATCTGCTCAGGAGCCAAACTGTTCAAAACTGTTATCACGTTTCTAAAGGCAAATGTTTTTATCTGCTTGGTGTGTTTCTTTAAGAACAACAAATATGCAAACTTGCAAAAGTAAAAATAAGAGCACAGTAAGTTTTCAGTACCAAACTCAGTTAGACAAATGAATTACAAGTTTAACCACATGCCTTACAGCACTCTATAGTTGAACGGTAACATAAATTCTGTCATTTCTGGTGAAAAATATGATGCTCATTTGAGAACTAAATACTTCCAGTAGAGCTTAAATAAATAAATAATAGATAAACAAACAAATAAATAAAGGCCAGAGAAGGTAGGAAAAGTTTACAAATTTTTGGCACAGCTATTTTACAAAATTGTGTGTCAGATATTTTTCTTGGTGTCTCTTTTTCAAAAATTGTCTTCTGTTAAAGAGACAAATACCATTAACATTAATTAAATTGTCTTTCCTTACAATTGTAGACTGGATATTAAAGATAAAAGGAAATCCTTTAATCATTAAATTTATATTATGCACTTATTGCAAAATTAAATTATCTCATTTTCCCTTATAGTTGCAGTAAGTTTTTATTACAAGAACTGAGAGAGGTTAGAGATCTTTGATGATGGCATGACTAGAAATTGTGCTGACATAACACTAAAATATTTTCATGTTTATTACACATTTTCCTAGTTAAACACACACATTTCCTGCATAATTTGTATTCATTAAAACAAGCAAACAAATCACCAAGTCCCCAGGACATCCCCCTGAAAGGCTGATACTCATATTTTAACAAATAGCACAAACATGGTAAATATTCATATAACTTGGAAAGAAAGTAAAAATGCATTGTCTGCATTTTGACAGTGGCATATAACATAAAAATTTAATAAAGAATTTTCTAAACTCAGAAACTCACTTCTAGAATTCCCTAACTTTGTATGACCTGCAGATTTCAGTGATAAGGCTGGGATCAGAGAATCTGAGGGATGGATATGCAGTTGCTACTTCCAGTATAGAATTAATTTGTCCTCTCCACACTGCAAAACACAAATATAAGTGTCCTTCTACAACTTAATTGAATATGCTTCTTTTTGTAGATCCCCACATCCCTTCTGAACTGTTAATTTGTGCCATCAACCCTGCAATCGTGAAAATCACCTCATCGGAGATCTGGGAACCTGAACCAACAAAGAAGGGTTATTCAAGACTAATATTTTGCATCTTTCTCTGCTTTTGCTGATTACTAGCCAAGTCAAGGGGTATTTTTAGTATTACAGGGGAGATGCCAGATGTGAAAATTCATGTGAATGCTCATGTAGCAGTTACTGTACTAAGTGCATGTCTGTGAACATGAAATTTATTTAAAGGCTGTTGTTTCAAGGGAAGTGATCTGTGGACAATGACTGCATCCATACTCATTTAGTATTTTGTAGATAACCTTCTCAGTTTTCACAGAAAGTTGAGAATTATTATTAAATAATGAATAATGTAACCATTCATGTTTAAAAGAGAGGAAGCATTAGGCAAACAACTAACACACTCAGGTAATGTTTATCATTGCTACTACGCAGCCCATTCCCAAAAGAATTATATGAATAATAGAACAATATGCTCTACTCTATCAATAACAATACATGTCATTATTGACATAATCCCTTGATGGCAGATGACTGTTGATATTCCTAGAGAAATGAAGACATATGTACATATAGGTTTTTAGGCACAAATTATATTCATCAAACGTAGCAAAGTTATATCACTGTGGTAAAAAAAAACCCGACAAACAAACCAAAAAGGTCTCTCTTTGTAAATACAAAGAGAGTATTTACAAGATAAGCATTTACTTAAGGTGAAAAATTGAAGTCATTCCAGTGGAAGACTCTCCAAAATACTCATTTGGCAAAACAATAAGTCTGCAGCAAGAGAAAACTTTGTGTGTCTGATTGCAGCCAGACTATATTCAATTATCAGAGCACAATACAAGTTATCTAAAAAGTGACCAAGAATTTAAGGCAGTGATTTATTCTCCCAACATGGTAAAATTTAAAGAAAACTGAAAATATCAGAACAGTGCCTGAACCAAGCTAGGCAAAGAAGACTTGAAGCAAGCCAAATAATTATTTTCATTTGATTAGATATGTCAGGAAAAATTGATGTGTAACTGTCGGATATTGCCTTTATAAACAAACAATGACATTTCACCTCCAAAGTAGAAAACATCTGAATAAATCTGCAGAGGTATGAAGGCATGAGCAGATGAGGTCACATCATTGTCTACTCTTACACTGATCCGATTCCTTTTGACAGAGAGGGATACAGAATGCCACTGGCCGTTATTTAATCCAGCACCTGAAAGAAAAAAAAAACCCCAAAATTTAGTGTGAACTTCCACCTATTATTACACTATCTCAATGTTTTAGAATTGAAAGGAGAAAGAACCAAGAGAGAGCAATCATCGCCCACATAAAATCTCCAAGTGATAGTAAAATGAAAAAGAACTTAGTAAGCATAAGCATCTTTTGTGAAGACAGAACCTTGCTTTACATTTGATAGATAAAAAATAAAGCTACTTCACTGAATAAGTCTTAGTGTTGTAGTACTATTGTTGTAGCCTAATTATCTGTAATATACTCATTTAATGTAATGACTGTGAAGAGTATCCTCTCAATCCAAGGAGTCTATCATTAAAACATCATTGTGATGGTGGATACAGTATTTTACACATAATACATATTTTTATTACACTGTTACAAAGTGGTCATTATATTACAATATGGCAAATAGTAAAATACTGCAGATGCTAAAAGCTTCAGTAATCATCATGTCAATGTCACAAGACAATTTTGCTTTCAGCTGATTCTTTTATTGGACATGTGTGGGAAAATATTCTGAGAGTTAAGCCATGACCACAAACTTACATTACCCCCACCTGCGTAGGTGTAAGGTGCCACAAAGCAATAAACCTATAGCCCAGATTCTGGAAAGCACTTATGCATACATAAATAAATTCTACATAGGGTAGCATGTAACCATGTTATTATCTTTAACAAGTGCTTAAAGTCAATCATGTTCTTGAGTACTCCTCAGAGCAGAGGTACTTCTTTCAGTGAAGAATAAAGAATACAATGTCTAAATTAGGCAAAGCATTTTCTGACTGCAGAGTGCCTATGATTTGTGATCTGTGATTTCCCTCTTGAAACTTCATGTATTTACGTAGTCCTCTCTAGAACATGCTGTATATGTTGCAGTAGCAGTCCATGAGTTAAGACATTAATTCAAACAGAAAGAAAAGAAATAAAAAGAGAAAGATGAGAAGGTTCAAATAGCTATAGCATAATTAGTATCCATAGATTGTTGATTACCATAATCTAAATACAAGATCATAATAAAATGAAGAGATAAACCCTAGAAGGACATTGCAAACTCAGATGAACTATCAGCTAGATAATATCTCCAATATATTTAAGATAATATTATTCCTATATACCTTTTTTCCTTACTTCAATAAGCATATTTATTAGGGAACACGTAACAAGAAATCCTGAACATTTTGCTTTAGCCCCAGCCTCTCATGAGTACTTCAAGTGATTGAGATTTTCCTCGGTCACGACTCTTTAATACTTTATCTCTTCCTCTAGAAATTAAAAAATCAGAGAATCATATAATATTTTGGGCTGCAAGTGACCTTTGGAAACCAGTTCAATCAATGTCCCTCTTTGCAGGGACTTTTTTTACAGGATCACATTGTCAAAACCCCCATACAACATAACCTTGATCATTTCCAGGAGGGAACAGGTAAATATAACCTGTTTCACTTTAAAATTGTCACCTCTTGTTCTGTCACTACAGATCCTTGGAGGAAAAAGAATAAAAATCTCCATTATAGGCCTTAAGTATGAAAAGGCCACAATAAGGTCTCCCTAATTTTTTTTTCTCTAGGCTGAACAATACCGACTCTCAGCCTGTCTTCAGGGAGATGTGCTCCAGCCCTCTGATAATTTTCATGGCCCTACTCCAGTCTCCTTCTAGCAGGACCATGCTTTTCTTGTGTTGGGGACCCTAGAGCCTGAAGGAGTTCTTGAGGTGGGAGTCTCATCTACCAGCAACCCCAAGTTCTTCTTGCCAGGCCTGCTCTTAATCCCTTCCTCCGTCAGCCTATACTGATACGGGTGGTGGGGGGAAGAGGGGCGGGGGGCACTTAAACCCAGGTGCAGGAACTCTCATTTCGCTTTGTTGAACTTCATGAGCTTCATATGGGTCCATTCTTCAAGTCTATGAACCATCCCCCATCTTCAAATCTACCAAGGGTTGCATTCCTTCCCTAGAGTGAATCAACTGCACCACTCAGGTTTGTGCCATCAGCAAACTTGCTGAGGATACACTTGATCTCACTACCTCTGTCATTACTGAAAATATTAAATTTAGCAATAAACTCTGCCACTTTATTTTAATTGTTACAAGGATAAATGCTTTTAACTCTTAGTTGTGCATCCTCCTTCAGTAGCTTGTTCTGGCAGGTAAACCATATTCCAAACCTTGCGATACTTGACAGTGAAGGTAGGTAAGAGACTGTCCTAACATATAAAGAATGGTATTTCAGACCATCAGAAGTTTTGGTTACTGGAAAATTAATAAGATGAATTCTACACTGTTTGGTTTGTTGATTGTAATTCACCTTGCTGACCTACTATATAATTTTGGAATGGGTATTTTATCTCCCCTTCTAAGTGGTTGGCATGGTTAGAGATATTCACCAATGTTCATGCAGTTGAAGTTAAGACTTCCTAGAAATCCCTTTTATTAAGTCTGAGAACTAAGGAATGCCATTGTGGGAGCAGAAGACACTCTGAAGAAAACTGTTCATTTTAGCCCTTGAATTGAGAACTTTGACTAAATTCATATTTGCTTGTCTGGGGCCACTGAGTGGTAAAACATCTAAGTGGAAGAGGCCAGTGGACTACCAACATCTACATTCCATCTGAAACTTATATTGTCTGCTGCTCTACTATGAGTTAGAAAAATCTTAACCACAAACAAACAGGAAAAACAAGACAATTAATTTTTTTAGTACATAATAAGGTAGCTGTTAAACAAGATGGCTATTTATTCTCATTAGTTCTAGCATTTTAAATTAAGTATTAAAATAGGGTCTATGGGATGTCTTGCAGAACAATGATACCCAACCTCAGGAACACATGTATAAAATGCAGTGCATATAAATTATTAGGAGATCAGTGAGAAACAAAAAAAAAGTTTAGAGGAAGTAATTTATAGATTAGTCTGAAGTATAACAATGAAATTCCATTATTATTAACATCACTTAACTAAAAGCTGGATGGAAATTAAAAGCTTCATAGAAATAGAGGGTCACAGAACAAACTGAGTAATAGGATCCAACGTTTACACATATTGTAATTCAATTTGGTCTCATAATTCAAAACAAATTAACTTTGTGTTGATTTCTGGTTCTTTTTTTAAACCTATGTTATTTCTTTGTGAATATTTGATGTACCACTTGCAAAAGAGGCTACAAATTAAAGACATTAAGCAGCCATTCTGCAAAAGAAAGACAGAACTTACTATAACTTAATTATTAGGAAATTATATGCATTCTCCTCGGTTTTATATGGTTAAAGAAATTCTTAAAAAACACAGGAAAATTAGTTTAAGACTTGTACACAAAGAAATATGCTCAGATTTAATTATCAAATAGTGTGTGTGTGTGTGTGTGTGTGTGTGTGTGTAAGTCAGGTCGTAAGTCCTTGCCTGTAGGGGAGCAAATCTTCTGTCCAACCATCCATAATGTAATTACTCAACCTCCAAATGCAGACTTGAATTGCTTCAATGATTGCTACACCAAACACTTCAAAAACTCAAGGAAAAGTTTCCCATATGGTTTTCTTAGATAAATTCCCTCTCAGAAGAGAGTAAGATGATTTTGCTGTAGCTTTTGCCTTCACAAAGACAAACACAATTCCTCCTTTTAGACTTTATGAATGGGAAGCTTGACCTAGCATGAGAACATTAAATTCTGTTTCAGCATAGAATGTCAAGATTTATTTTGGGATGTTAACACTAATATTTTATGTATTGCATTGCAGCTTTGAAATTGAATAAATTGCCCCACGTGCAAGTCTACCTATTGCTGTTAAAAGTGCCACCACCATCAGCCAGTCTGTTAAAATGACAGTGCATGGCAACGGTTTCTTTAACATACATCACATAATTGAACAGCAATTGAAATAGCTCCTAAAAAACCAAATTCATCACTGCTAACTATATACCACTGACATTCTTACTAAGAAATTGACATTTTCAAATGGTAAGCCTAGGGAAATCTCTTGCCATAAAGTGGTACTCTTTGTGCATCAGTTATTTTAGAAAATAAAAAATACCAGGACCATACCTACTAACACCCACAGAACAGGATCAAATTATTTATGCAAATTTCAACATTATCTGTGGTCATTATTAGAGGCTTATAGTCTTTTCCTGAGTTAAAATAATCAACGGTTTAAAATTTCACTCGTAATCATTATACACCTGGAGAAACATAATGAACTTCACAGTTTCTTTCTCTCTCTTTCTTCTTCCCTTCCTTTCCCTTTCCCTTTCCCTTTCCCTTTCCCTTTCCCTTTCCCTTTCCCTTTCCCTTTCCCTTTCCCTTTCCCTTTCCCTTCCCTTCTCCCTGCTTCCTTCTCAAGGAAGGGAAGGAATTTTCACTTATTAAGAGGATTTAAAGTAGGGAATCAATCAAAGAAACAGGGGCATGGAACAAAGACTAAGGAGACCTCATGTTCAAATCCTGTGGTTGTTTCTCTGTCCTGCTTCGTTCTGCTTTGCTCCCTTTGCATTATACTTCCTAATAAGTTTTGAGAACAATTTAGTTGATTCTTATTTTGTCTTTACACTGATTATAACTAGTTTGGGGGTTTCTTATTTGGTCTTTGTTACATAACTGGAACTAACTTGGCTTCTTTTACACTGATAATATCATCTTTGTGAATATAAAATGGAAAATACAGGCTTGTGTATGGGTCAAAATGAATGATCAAGTGATGTTCTGGATATCATAAATGTGTTTTCTGCATCCAAATTCACCATTGCTTCTATAATATATTGCTTCAGCTAGTGGACTCTGGTTGTCTTTGTCCACACAGAAACAACTCCAACCCCAGCCTCAATTTCCTCATATCATATATTCCTTGTAATCCCTTTTATCCACCTATTCTCTATTGTCTTTTTTCCTGTCTTAGGTCTCATCATATCATATCACATCATATAATCCATCTACAAGTAAAGGGCAAAACTAAATTTGTTTGCATAAATAATGAGAAGCTCTAAGGTAGCTGTGATATATGGAATGCCACTGAATAGTACAATACTGATGACAAGCTGCTAGGTGAAGGTGATGATATTATTACATGGGGACATTACTTGATAGCAGCATTTTATAAAAAGCCTCTGAAGGTGGAGATGACATTTTTCTGTCCATATTTCCTGAAAGATGGAGATTCCTGACTGGGCCAACAGTCTTGCTGATCCCACATCAACTGCCAACAGTGCTCAGAAAAACTGAGGACACTCTTTGTGAAAGACTTACTCCCATTCCTGCCAGGCAGAGAGAAAGTTAAAGCTGGAATCTGCTTAGGATCCCAACTGAATGCTCTCTAACGTGACTGTGTATTCACTATAGTAGCTTCATCCTTTTGTCTTGACGTATTTGTTTGCCAAGGGTGAAATTATTCATCAGAAGACTAGACTAGGTACTAGCTTTCTGAAAATCTTTTTTACCCTGAGGGATGCCTAGCAGTGCACCACCAGAAATAAATGATCTAGTCTCGGTTCAGTGTTTAACTACAAAAGTGACCTTTTAGCTCCCAGGTATTCATTTTCCTCAAGTTCCCTTTTTTTTTAAATCATAGACTCAAACTTGCCCTGGTTTTCTGAAATACAATCTGGTATTGGGCATCCACTGCCCCAGATTAATGGATATCTCTGCAATTGAGAACTCTAAAAATTAACAGACAGTATATTTATAGTGATGTATAACTTTATAAAGATCTGTTACTTGATACCTTTTGAAAGCACAGACAAATGGTGAGAAACATCTTAATGACTTAGCTTGACAGAGTAAGACACTAAATTTCTTACACTTCACAACTGAAAAAGCTGCTTAGATTTGCCAAGTCATACACATGAGCTGTACATACAGTATGTAGGTTAAGCTAAGGACTCAATTTTTCAGTCTATATTACTGCAAGTAATTTCTGCTGACTCATGCGGAAAAAAAGAATAGGTATGTCTGTGAGAAAAGAAAGCATTTAGAAATAATTGGCTGTAAAATTCCCACAAGTAAAGCACAGTTGCACACAAACTAATCATAAAAATAAGTCAAGAAAGCAAACACTAAATAAATAACTTTTAATTTTTTTTCTTCTATGCATAGGAGTCTTGTAATTTTTTTCTTCATTTCTGTTACCTGCAGCGATGTCACTCAGTACTCTTCCTGTTTTATGAAGATTGATTTTGACTCTCCCATCACTCAGATATAAGAGGAAACCACCTGAAGACTGGTGCAGTTTACTGGATAATAGAAGCCCATCCTTGTTCCAAGTGCGAAACTGAAAACTGACAAATACTTCGTCTTGCCCTGATGTGCCTTGCAGTGCCAGGAAGCTGCTGGAGCTCAGAAATGTCACAGGAACCACCCGTGGCTCTAAACATGAGAAGGACATATTGCCCTAGAAATAAATAAAACAAACATGGCATTAGGAAGACTCATGAGAACTTCTCCATGGAAACTGCAGTGTTTCAAAACATGGTACATAGTACTTGGATGTATTAGTCTGAAAATTAAACATGAACTTCATCAGTTTGAGAAATGTTAATGTAGTTGTCTGAGCAGAGTAGACTCATCTGCCTGCACAGAGCGGCAAGGACCTTTGAGGGAATGGTGTAAGATCCTAAATTATGAGGCTCATTTAACACTACTTCAGGAGTTAGAAAGATCCGCTTTGTTCCTAGCTTGGCTCAGCCTCAGTAAGCATTAGGAACTTGACAAGTTCTTCAGTGACAAATAAATGCCATGCCACTGACTGCATGTAAAGACTTATATGGGTCTAAATGCTTGGATGCAGAGAAGAATGTTGAGCTAGCACTGATTGTTTAAGATGGTGTTAAATGTAAGAAAAAAAGAAAAAAATACCAAATTAATGCAATTGGAGATGTGCACCAACTCCAGTATTTGTTTTCACAAATAGAAAAATTCCACATATAAACTTTTGCTACTTACAAATGCACAACACATACTTCTTAATTTAAGAGGGAATGTGTTTTCAAGCAGGCCTATATGGACTAGATGATGAGCTGGATTTATGCACCTAGCGCTTGCTTACCTTCTTCTGAAATAACTGTTTCTTAGGTAAACTTGTGACTGAATTCATTGAGAAACTCCAAGACAAACCTGCATCTGTACCTGTACTGAGTGATGCAGATAAGAAATCTGGAATGGGAATAATGCATTTTTCGCATCTGGTGTCAGAGTTAGTTAACACTTTATGGTGCTTGATAGTACTACACTGTACACTCTGATCTAATGACTTGCTGACACCATTTGAACTATAATTACCTTGTTCTGGAAAAAGGATTACTAAAGATTAATGTTTTTGGAATTTAAAGTGCACTTAATTTCTGTTCAACACTAAGAGGTTTTAAACTTTTGAGCATACATAAAACTTTGATCACACATTAAGCAGCTTTAAAATCAATTTAAGAAAAATATTCACTAGTCCCTGGTGTGGCAAAGTATTAAAGTTTATGGGTTTTCATTTTCTTCAAGGAAAATAGATAAATAAGTAAAAGCTTTGTCTTAAGAACTCAGCTGTACAGAAATGAATAGTCAGCTAAACTGATACATAGTGAAAAGATACTCAGCAGATTATAAAAGCCTTGTTAAACGCTAAAAGCTGGCCATTTGCAGATTCCCCCAGTAAAGTGCCTATTTAACAGTGATTCTGTGGTAACAGAGATTTTTTCTATATTATTTAGATTATGAAACGTCTCCTAAATTGTTTTGAAAGTAGTGCACCAGAATTTAAAATATTTGACATGAAAGTAATGAAATTTCCTATTACAGATAATTTCATAGATCTCCTTCCACTAGTCCACACAGACCCTACTATAATTGCCTATTCCCCAGTATTCATAAGCATCATGGACAGAACACTATGCAATGGTACAAGCTTACATAATTTTGGAATATTTCAAGTGAATTTTACATGAGAAGATATGCCTCTCATTCATTTCTTCTATGATGGAGACCAAATTTGATTCTTCGTATTCTGAACAGAAATCCAAGTTAAAATATTTGGAACATGAAAGCATTTAATAATTTTTAATTATTCTGAGCTGATTTCCACGACACCTCTGCATTTCCTGTTGCTAAATAAACACGTTACAAACAGAGATGACCCTTGCTGTACTAGGAAAAAAAAAAAACCAAAATCAACAGTGAAGGACTCAGTAAAATTTCTAGAAAGCCTTTTGTAACACAGAACACATTTGTTTTGTTATTGGAACAGTTTCTCTAAAAGGTAGGAATTTGGATAATATGACTTTTGGCCATGTCACAATAAATACATTAAACCCACAAATCCAAACTAAAGGTTTTCAGAAACAGATCAATAAAAACTGAAAAACAAAACTGATCTATCAAAATTTTAACTCTCTAGACAAAGTGGATCACTCTCCTCAGCAATAAAGAACTTAAAAAAGGTACTGCTGGTGTTCTTATTAGTCAGACACATATTCTTATTACTCTGCTACAAAGCCAAAGATTTGATGGTTTCTGATGCATCTTGTTACTCATTTACTTTTGTCACCCAGTTAGAAAGCACACAACGCTGTGGCGTCAGACATAGCTAAATATCAGCTAAAGATCTGAAGAATAAAATGCATCCTGCCTTTTCTACTAGGATGAGTCTACTCAGCATACAATGAAAAGTAGCCCAACTTGGTAATTACTTTATTTTTCTTTCATTACCTAACATAGATTTTACCAGAAACACGTGCTAAGAGGTTGGATTTGAAAGTGGTTGTGATCTTTTTCTCTCTTTTTTATTCTTTCTTAACTATAAATCTCTTACCACAATGTAGATCTGAGATTTATGCCTTCTGGCCAGGTCAATAATGTTCACTCCATTATAATAAATATTTTCAAAACACCCATGAAAGTTCCTGCGTGATAATGTCCCTGATTTTCCAGGCACTGGGATCCCTCCAAAGCTGAGCTTAGAAAGAGAAGAGAAATCAATAATACTATTAAGTAATATTCTGAGGAAAGAAGTTGACTATACCGTAAGACCAGAAGTCAAAGACTGGCCTATAATGAATCTGTTACTTGTATATTTCACTGTATTACATCTACATATTAAAAGAACAGGCTAACAAAAAAATAGGCTATATCAAGTCAAATGTATGTAGCAAATCATTCTGACACTTTGGCTTTTCTTCTTCTGATGTATCTGTGTCTTGAATCAGTTTTCAGGATCCATTACAGCTGTGAAACCAAGAAGAAGGACAAGGCCAAGTACAAGGAGACTATGCAAAACAGTGTAAAAAGGGAGAAAACAATTAGCAACAATTTCTTTAGAAATTTGACCCTAACTTCTCCACTCTGTGCACACCATAACTACTATAGTAGAACAGAAGAGAACATCAAATTACATTATTCTAGGACAGATTTGAAACAAACTAAAGGAGGCACATTTTCCCTCTCAAAATGCTTAGGCTGCGCAGTTCCTTTGTATGGTGCTGTAAAATTACTTATTTCAGAAAGAGATTGGAAGATTTAAAACAAATAAAAACCCATTGAGAGCTACTAAATTCAAGAATATCATTCTGTCTAAATATATCCCTGCCCTAAGGCAAAAGCTGCTAGAAACCAGTAAATTATTTCAGAAAAGCACTGCCACAATCGTGACCTTAGTTCTTCTCTAGTATATGTTTTAACACTTTTACACCACCAGAAATAGGATTCCAGGATAAGGGAACATTTGAGCTCCCATATTTCAAAGCTATTCTAGACAACATTGTAAAAAAGGTCAGTCCAAACTATTAACCTTTTAATTTTTAAATTTTTTTAAAACAAATTGTCAACCAGTTATTTTTCCTCTAGCTTTTGGTTTTTTTTTTTAAATTAGTACGATCCTCCAAATTTTGATAATATGATTTACATTCAGAAATTATGAGAAGATATTTTTAGAAATGGAATAATGCAGACACAGAACAGCATGACATCTCACTCTAAAATGCTTAAAAATTGGAATGAGTACAATAAACTCTGCGGGTTCGTGACATTCTGGTCTATCACTCATTGTCTTATCCAACAAACAGTATAGGGCAAACATAAAGCAGACAGTCAACACATTATAACTGTGAAATAGTGGAATTTTTAACCACAGGCAGGAAAATTTCACAGCACATTACATCTACTACTGTTAATGAATTTACTATTTGTTCAAGAAAGATTTTTTCACAGTATAATTTTCAGATCTAAGAGGGATTTAAGTCTTGATATAAATATTTCTACAACAGTTTTTACGCTGACATTGCAATTGTAATCAAGTTTTATATTCATAACATTAGTATTCATTAAATCATAGCACTGAGTTGGGTTTCATTCATTATGTTTACAATATTGTTTATCACATTTGCAGCTCCATTAAAACAAAGGTATTAAAATAATGAATTCTGAGATGAAAAAGATGGTCTTTTGAAAATACTGAGTTGAGTCTAGCGGAAGATTTGTACTCCAAGAACATCTCTTTTTTTTTTTGATTAATTCCCTTAACAGACAGAAAATGCCCAAGGTCTTAAGGACTTCAAACTTCCTTAAAGTTCTGTTTCCTGTGCCTGTTTCAGTGCATTTGCATAACAAAGTAATAAATGTAATAAAGGAAAGGTAATTTTCACACCTCATAATCAAGGTCCAAATAACTGAATTCTCCTTTTGCATGAAAATGATGAGTGTGTTTATCCACTGTAAAGTTTACTTGATTGTTAAAATGCTCAATGAGAACAGAATGCCAGTGTTGATCATCCAAAAGGCTGCCCAGCGTAATATTAATTTGGGCATTAGGAGGATGAGTTTTAGTATCACCTTGAAAGAAGAAAAATAAAAACTATTAATTTCATTGAAAAAATAAAATTATTCAAAAATAATCTGCTAGTTTATCATACTTCATACATTAAAATCCACTTAACAGTTTAAGATAAATTTTAGTCAAATAATGCCTAGTAACTATATTAGACTTTATGAGACTATAGCTGTTACCTAAATTAATGAGTAGGGACAGCTTCCCTTTAGTTAATTCCATGGTGATGTGGTCTCCATTTTGTCCTTCTCTGTGGAGGAGAATTCCATCACTTTGCATTGTCTTAAACTTCAGAGAAATCACATCTTTCAGTGTATTAATGAGTTTTTTATTTAATGTGTAAATTAGACAACTCTGCCCATCAAAGCCAACCACCTCAGACCCTAGAAGTAAAGAAATGAAAGATAATGTATAATGCTATGTCTAAAAGAAACAGTTGCATGCTACTTCAATATAGTATGAAGTTCCATCACTAACACCTCTAGATCACTTGTGCACAGTAAATTGTACTTTTTTTTTCCTCGTATATTAAGACTGTTGTGTTTTAATGATGATGGTATAACTAGATAATAAAACCATGTGAGAAGAGATCTGGCATCTATTCAAATCTAATAATGTTCTCATATGCTGGTCTTCCTTTTCTTGGAGCTATAAAGTACTTTGACCATTTCTGTTTTACTTGTACTCTTAGGCTGAAAATTGCTATTAATTTATATGCAATTCATTCCAATGAATAAAATCGAGACAAAAAAAAAAGCCAAGGCTGCTGCTGACCTTTGGGAAAGGAAGGAAATAGGGCTAACTGATTTTATCCCAATAGTATAAAAGAATATCCATCAAAATCAGTACAGATTGAACAAGACACACACCAAGGAACTGATAACACTATAAAAAGCTCATAGAGTATTCACAGTTCATATGTAATGAAGAAAAAAGTAATCACCCTTGAAAAATACATTTTTGAAGTGAATGAAGATGTAAGGATACGCAATAAAATTTGAAGTTGTTTTTCAACTGGCTGGTTGACTTCTTGCAAGCCAAGGAAAACCCATTATTTATTTACTAACTTTATATAATTTCATGATAAATATTTCTCTGTATTTTCAGCATGGAAATGGAATGAATTCAAATTACCTCTTGTACTTTAGGTTACTAATTTATATTCCATTTTCACAAAGCTCTTGTCAAGTGAATGCAGTTATGTTTTTAAAGATAGTTTCTTGATTTTCTTTGTATCTTGATAATGAAGAATTAATTTATCAAATATACAATGAATAAATATGATGTTCTACCTAAATGTGAACCCTAGATTTTACTTCATTTTGTCACTGAATGAATGTGGACAGCAAAAGTGTTAATTAACGTTGAATTAAAATTAGGAATGTAATGTAGAATAGCTTCAATAAAGACTTCAATAAGACCACTTGCACATTTATATACATCTATCAAACCAGCTATTTAGTAGGCAATGACAACTGTAGGACTGGGAACATACTCTTCTTATTGGGACAGAGTATAAAGAACATTAACATGGCTTTCCAAAATCCCTTACACTATCCTGCAGCACTGGTTCCTAAGAAGCAATACCTGCTTTGTCTAAATTTGGAAAGTAAACCAAATTAAATTTTGCCCCTGCCCTCATCCCATGAATTAATGAAGATTGCAAAATTGCTGCTGATGGCAATCAAAATTCTTGGCACATTTCTCACACAGGTCTTGTCTTCACCATCCATGAATTACCCTTAGAAATATATTTAAAGAGGTGTGAGAAAGACAGCTTGGGTGTCCTGCAGGGTTATAAGGATAAATAGAACGTGGGCACATATCCAGATTACCATAAGATTTTCCTCTGTTATTTACCAACTACTTGCAACTTACTGGACTTCAAAATCCTCTACATGGATTTTCTCTACTGTTCTAAATAAAAAAAATAAAACTTGTTTTATAAACACTCATCTTTTGTTTCCACAATTGGCAGTGTCTTCCTTAAATTAATGCAATATAAATCCTTAGTGCACTATGAAAATATCTTCGGAAATCATAAAATGCCCCTGAGAAACTGGAAATCCTGGAGGTCTCACATACAACAGGACCAAGAATCCTAGTCATCCTGAGCAAAAGTTTTAGTTGAAATGCCTTCAAAAAATTTTTTTTCTTTATATCAATTGAAGTCAATGCTAAAACATTCTATAAAGAAAAAAAACCTGAAACCAATGCAAACCAACTGGTATTATTCCAGTTATGAAAAGAATATGAAGTCCTTTCTTTGACTGATGTAACTATAACGTTGACTTCAAGCATTTCAGTCAGGTAGGAAATGCTGAAAAAGCCTCAATACAACTAGCAGTGATAAAAAACAACAGCATTTGAGCAGTATCTGCAGTGCTTTTTGTTAGGTATCATAACATACATAACTGACAATTTTTAATGTGCATTATATATTTATTTTCCAGTTACCTATATTCTACCACTTTATACATTTGTCATTTTCAGATTTAAACCTATCTTTCTGCCTGCCCGAGCAAAAAAATCCCCACCTTTTTGCTTCTTTGATTTCTATTTTCAGACTACCAGTTTTTAGAAGAAGAAATAAGAGAGTACTGTAATAAAGAGGGGAAATTGTAAGCTAAACTCATTCTTAATATCCCCTTTTTTTAGTGTCACGACATAGCTTAACCTTAACTGTGTTTTACATGGCTTAATTGTCACAATCTGGCATTTCAGGAACGAGACACAGGAAATGTCAGTAGAGATTCATTGTTCTCTTTTGTACACACTAAATAGAAAGAACTATCAGGCAGAGGCTTCAGACTGATTTTGGGCTGAGGCTCAGCACAGAGTATTTGCAGTGCAGTCATGGCACAAGCAGATGTTTTATCAGTTCACACGAAGGCAGGTTTAACACCTAGGGTAGAAAACAAACTCCTTCCTTCCTTCCTTCCTTCCTTCCTTCCTTCCTTCCTTCCTTCCTTCCTTCCTTCCTTCCTTTCTCTCTCTCTCTTTCTCTCTTTCACTCTTTCTCTCTTTCTTTCTCTTTTTCTTTCTTTCTTTCTTTCTTTCTTTTTCTTTCTCTTTTCTTTCTTTCTCTCTCTCTCTTTCTTTCTTTCCTTCCTGCCTTCCTTCCTGCCTGTCCGCCTCCTTCCCATCTTTCCTTTCTTTAAATTACTATAGAACATGAGTAAAAAAACTAAGAAACATTGCAGAGACAGCAGAGTGGAAAAAAAAAAGGAACACTTTAAATATTTCATCTAAGTCTATAACTGACTGCCCTTATTTGGCCTTTCTACTCAATAAATGCTGAGAAAAAAATTGAAGGGTTTGTCTGGATGCACACTTTACAAACATCTAAGATGTGACAGTCCTTGATCTAAAAAGTTTATAGGAGAAAACAAGTTGCATGGAAAACAAAAAAAAAGAAAACAAAAAAAACCAAACCAAAACAAACAAACAAACAAAAAAAAAAACCAAAAAAAAAACCCCAAAAAAACAAAAAAAAAACCCCATAATAATCTGCTACATACTACAGGAAAATATAATGAGTATTACCAAGTCTCACTGAGACTATAATTAAAGGCTAAAACTGTTTTTGAGAATACCAGGCAAAGTTATTCAGAGCAGGCATTTGACTGGAAGACAGCAAATTTGAAGTGGTGTCAAAATTTGCCCTGTAAGTACAACTTCATTAAGACAGTAATGACTTTTTTAGAACATAGAGACATACATTTTTCACATTGCTTTATGGCGTAAAGAGATCTATATACTGTATTCTTACAAGTTTCGATTTAGTTGTGTAATTTCTAACAGGTAAAACTGAAGAATGAAATTAGTGCATTTGCACTTGAATACAGAACACAGTTCACATACTTGACAGTAAATGAAAAGATAGTTGTTTATTCTTAAAATCTAATACGCAGGGAGAGTTCCCTGAAGAAAAGGATAAGAAAATGGGGCACGTAAAACATGTGAATCAAAGCTAAAGTAGATATTACTGGCATTTCTACTTTTTTTTTTTTCTGGTCCCACTTTGAAAAGTACAGTCATTCAAAAAGACCCAGGCATAATTACTGTAACAATAACTGCATGTCCTCATTGTGCCTGATAAATGTAGAAAAAGACTGGAGAGAAAGAATTAAGCTTTTACATTTTTAAATAATTTTAAAAACTGTCAATCTATAATCACCTGGTTTGTCTTCAATGGCAACCACTGAGTTTACCTAGTAAAGGCACTTGGTAATCAGTAGATGTTCAAAATAAATACAGAGACAATAAGAAGTCTCCAATTCATTTGGAATGATAGCATTTATAGACAGGGGGAAAAAAGCATTTCTGGAACACCCACTATCATTAATTCAAATAAAATCTCAACCAACTTTAAAAAAATTACATATTTTTGATGACATCATGTTCTTCACATACTGTATTATAGTGAATAATGGATCAAGCAAATATTCATTTTAAATTCTTCCTAGTCTTAGAAGATAACCATAGTTGATTTAGTTCTGTAAGCTGTCTATAGGATACATTCTGTGCCATGTATGTAACATGGAAAAAAACATAATCTTCCTCAAAAATAGTTAATGGCTACACAAAAATACTTTAATTTCATGACTGCTTATTCTAAATGCTTTCTTTTTTCAGTTCTATGGACACTTTTCTTTGTTTGTCCTTTAGACTTACAGAGTTTTCCAGTGGTGGGCAACAATCATGACACAGAAGAGAGCCATAATATAGATCTTCTTGCAAGAGAAAATGATGATAGTGAATATAGATAATTAAAACTTGACTTTTAGGCATGGTCAAAAGAGAGCTGTTCAGTTTGAAACATTTGAGAGCAAAACTGAGTAAGGATTTAAATGTCATCACATGCACAAGGTGAAGGACTGTGAAGAAGCAAAGTTGATGACTATCAAGGAATTTTAAAGTGAGGCTTAAAGAGAAGAAAGACTATTCTGCCATCATGTACCACAGAAATCAGGTCTCAAATAGAAGACTTAGATAAGATTTTAGCTTTGAACAATAAATTCATTTGTCTACCTCCATTTTTAAACTTTGGTTGATCTGGAACTTAAAAGAGTTGAGAGTAAGTTGAATCATGATCATATTTCTGTTACTCAGTTTTCAAGGCCATTTTCTCAGATTGTTCTAGGAGTCATAAGTCATGTTCCCAGTCTCAAGGCGCCTGTCACTGAGGAATTTTGTGTGAGCCTTTCAGTCTCTTCCTTTGGCATGAGATGTTTGTTTCATGGGATGAGGAAGTTTACCTGATTTCTGAGGTGACCTAATCTCCTGCATCCAGGTTTAAATTTTCAATATCCTTAGTTCACTACCTTTTACCAATTTTAAAAATTCAAGTTTCAGGCAGAAAGCCCAGAGATATGTTTTCCTGACATACACTTAAAGTCAGATAAAAATGCATGGCAATAGAAAACAGGTATATGGAGACCATCCAAAAGAAATCAACCGTACAAAATATAACTTAAATAAGGAAGTTGAAAAAGAACCCTGAAACAAAACAAAAATATGCACAAAAATCAGTTAAAGAGGTTGCTAAAATAAATTATGTTTCCATCATGGAGAAAAGATGTGAAGAATAAAAAGCAGTAAAAAACTTACATAGAGGAATTAAAAAAAAAAAATCCATGGATGAAAAACTGCAACAGGAAGATTTCAGGAATATTTACACTGTCCAGACAATCAATAAAACCACGTAATCTTACTTTCAAAGGCTTATGTCAGTTATTGAGGGCACAAAAGCTATTCTAAATATATAATATATATAAAGCATAAATACATAAAAAACTTGGAAGTGTCCTTCAATTTTTTATTTGTGGATCTATCTAGTTGTACTCTTACTGTCTCAGGATTTAGACCATATAGATTTAAAACTGTAAACACTTAGCATAATCTGGCCTTCAGATAGATAGCAAGTATTTTATGACTATGACAAAAAAAACCAGTTTGCATAAAATCGGGAGTTGGATTTTGTCCACACCATTCAATCCAATACAGAAAGTACAGGAAAATAAGCATCACATATTGACAGTTTACGTAGAAATAATGTAGTATGCACATAAACTTATTAATTCAGTTTTATTTGAGATTAAATTTAGCCTTAGAAATCTACTTTCAAATGCAATTTAGGCAGCCAAAGACATTGATGAAGATTCATTTCATTTAGCTGAGTCAGAAATAAACTTACTATACGTGCATCCGTACGCTTCAATGCGCATTCCAATCCTGCCATTTGGATTCCAGTCCAAAGGCACAAAACGGAGAAATCTTGCTTTAATAGAATGCTGAAGCTTATAGTACACGACACTGTCTGCATTTGTGTTTCCAGAAAAGGCCTAGAAGAAAATGAAAAAGAAATCAGCCACATCCCCATTGAATACAGGAATATATGGAAGTATCACTGATCTTTTAATTTCATATATTTTACTTCCATTTCATCTGGCAAACAGTCAAGCACAGGAATAAAATGCAATCGTCAGTGAATTCCACAGGAACATCACGATGATTCAATATTGATGATTCTCTTGGATAAGGTGTTAACTCATCTGTGTATTTAGGGCTGATGCCCCATGCAGCAAAATATTTAACAGCTTCTAAAATTTCTGTGAACAAACCCTGCTAACCCAAACATTCATGTCAAAAAACACAAGGAATATCCTCACATTTCAGTGCATGGCTCTATCGAACACTTTAGCATAAGAAAACTGAGTGATGCCTACAAATTCCTTCTATTGAAAGGCTAAATGGATTTCATTGCAAGCCTATGTTAGAAATGCAAAGCATGCTGTTTTTAAAATGGTCTTATATTGACAGATCATGGTAATAAAAGACTTGTTTTCAACTAAAGAATCCAAATTGTAAAAAGGATGTGTTTCAGTGTCCTGTCAAAAAAGAAATTTCAGTTTTTTAACAAGGTATAAGAAAAAAAGTAAATTTTTTTGCAGTATTTAACTGATAAAACTACTTTCCCATTTTCTTACATAAAAAAAACCAGAAATACATAAAAATTTAAAGAAGAAATTAAAAAAAATCTGTAATAATAAGCTGTAGCATTCTAAAAACTGGAGAATATTTTCTGATTTCTCTGGGTTGTGTGGTGTTTTTATGTCATTACCTGTTTATGGTATGTGAAGCATGAAGACTTTGTTCAGACATTTTGAATCCAAATATCTGATGGCTCTCTGAAATATTTAGATGAGCAGTATTCAAAAGATTACACCTTTCTGGCTGTATGAACAATGCTGTTGCCATAGCTATAAGCCACAGATGTTGCAGCTGGAGAAGTACATAGCAACCAATATCTTTAGGTATGCAGCTTCTCTTTCCATAAGTTTTAGAAACAAAGATGATCTTCGCTGCATTCATTATTTATCTTTCTATACACAGATCGTTGCACCTTCTCTCTCCTGTATTAGTAAAATTTCAGTAAATTCTACTTACTAAACTTTCAATGGGAAAAAAAAAAGAAATTATATAAAAAGACCGAAAACGAAACCAATCAATCAAAATGAAAACCAAAATAGTTAGTGAATTGGCTTATTTAAGCTAACCTATCAGGCTAGCAATGAGCAATGAGAGTTAGTGACTTTGAATATCCATTTTTATCTTCATGCTTTGTAATTCCATTAAAACAGCACCTAAAGGTGGAAATATAACAAAAATCAAAGGAAACCTACTATTTGGAGGGTGAGACCCTTCCAGACCTCTTGTCCCTTCAAATCCTACTTGCAGTCTGTAACAAATATAACTGCCCATGAAAGTGTCAATTAGTTTGTTAACTGAACCAAAAACAGGCCCCAGAAGTTAACGTACTGTAAGCAAATGAAATGTTCAGTTAAGATTTAAATTTTTGCAAAATTGCTTTTGGAGAGCAGCCATCTCATAAAAATTAATTTAAGTTTTGAAAACAGACTGTATGTGGCTTGATATTTTTGCTGTACAGTATAATTAGACTGTGGGTTTTTTAATTCAAAATTTGGGTTTTGGTTTCAACAATAACCTAAAAATACTTCAGACTACTTCTTTAACACACTTCAGAATGGCTAATTTAGAAAACAGTATTTTTTTTCTGTAATTTTACAAGGCTTTTATCTGGGAAAACCACGTTTTACAGTGTATCAATTGTGCTGAGTATTAAATGGGTCTTTATTTTTTTAACCTTTAGACTGAACAGTCTAAAGGTTAAAATAACTATTTTGATTTTTTTTTCAGTCCAAGACCGCTTCAAAAAAAGAGAGGACAAAATCAGACTGCTTTTTCTCTAGGTTACAGTATTAAAGGTGTACCTGAAACCTATGAAAGTATCCTGTAAGCTTTTTAGAGAAGAATTACATTCAACCTTTCAGACAGTCCTGTCTTTACAGTAGAACACAATTACTGTTTCATGGTCCAATCCAGCAATCTTTAAAACATAGAATTTATAACCATATAATGAGCTTCTTTCATTCTACCCCTCTTCTTTAGACTGTTCAGACCACTTCACTCTTATGCCAAACCATGTATAGGGAACGTGCCATTACTTTAGATTATCCTCACAACCTACACAGATACCTAATGGTTAAAAAATGTCATGTGGCCCTCCATTAATAGGAATAACACACCTAATAATTGCAGATAATAAGCACTCTTTGCATAAATATCAACAGGGTCATACATTTAACCCAATATAACTGTTTGTTGACTCTTACTGATGTATTTACATCAATTACATATTATACTGCTTCCTAATAGCTTGAAAACACACCATCTTCCTTAAAGAATGCAGTTTTTGAAACACTGAAATACATAGCTAAACTATATTGCAGTTTAGCTGTAAACAGCAACAGGGCCACTTAGCAGCAGACATATCTAGATAGATAACACTCCACAGCATATTTTATTGAATGAAGTAAAAGTATTCAGCAAAAGTACTGAAGCCTGAACTGAGAGCCTGAACTGCTCTCAGACTTGGGAGTTTAACCATCCTACTCAATTTCTAATGCAGCAACTTCTTTATCTCAAGCTACTTTAACCCTGCTTTGAAGACAGAATCATTCAGTTCATTATGGTGTCAGAAATCACAGATGTACTCTGGATTGGTAGATCTAAGTCCTGTCCATAGGAGGGCATTGGCAAGCTCAGAATGATTGTGAAGGTAAGCTTGCATCAAAACAAGGTAAAAAAGCTCCTTGGTTTCTCTGTCCATTGTCTATGTAGAAAGCACATGTGGGTGTCGACCAGAGATAATATAGGCATCCTGTCCAAAACTTTCCCACCAATCAAAAATTCTCCCAGAAATCAAACTATGTAGGACCCAACAATTCAGATAATCTAGAGGACATGACCCTTATTTACAAATATAACTTTACTGTATAATATACTAAATAGACACTGTAAAAAATAATATTAATAATATGCACAAAGCTTTTACATATGTTGTGTACCCATTGCAGTAAATATATTTATTACAAATATTATTTTTAAAAATGTACATATATAAATAAATATATGTATACTTTGCTGCAAAGCCCCATGTAGTGATTAATAAAAAGTACTGGAACAGGACCAAACCTGAATAACTTTGTTGGAAGAGAAACTGTGATACTAGTATACCTCAGGATGGGTGTAACTTCATTGTGCGGTTTATAAATTCTAGTACCAACCACAGAAAAAATCAGCATGAAGTAACTTGGAACTGTTTGTATAAACTACTGCATTAAAAAAAGTTGCAGGATTAACTCATCTCTCCCATTTTCTCCCAATATGTCTGAATTACATCCAAGTTTATATTACAGTTCAAATTATTTATATCTCAGTAAAAAAAAGGAGTACCTATTCCAGATAACCTAGTACACAGTACAAGTACACATCAACTGACAGGTTTTCTGAACTAGAATCCAAACACTCGGACTCTTCTTTCTCATCCCATTACCACTGTGGTGAGTAATTGTTAGTCTATTGAAGTTGCCCCCCAAAGTCAACAACAATGAACTTTTCAGTTAAAGTGAAAAAATTTGAAAGTCCTTCACTCTGACCAGAGAACACTGTACTAGACAACTGCCTCCTTTCTTAGATGTCTGCATTGCAATTACAGGGCTAGGACAAAATGATCACAGATGTTAAATTAACAGATTTTTAAGACTTCACTGGTTATACATGATATATGCAAAAGCTGGCTGGTATGTTTCGTATAAAATAATAACACTGATATTATACTGAGAAGCCCTGAGAAGCCATAAGTTGTTCACTGTACCCTTCACTAGATCTTTAATTGTTTGAAGCTACAGTTGAAATATAGTAGTGTTACCTTAAATTGATCAAAACACGCAGCAGTTACACATACTCATAAATCTGAGTGTTCATAATTTATTTTGTAAAGAAAGGACAGCACATATTAATGACAACCTGATTAATATAGACCAGACAGACAGAAAAAAAACAGCAGAAAACCATCACAAATTGTTGTTCTGTTAATGTTCACTGCTTGTACCACCTAAATCCCCATTCCTGTTCTTACAGCTTTCCATCACTGTCACTCAGAGACAGGATAGTGGGGTAAAATATATCAATACTCTTTCAGTCTATCTCTTTCTCTTATTTCTTTACATAGGTGAGTGTTTTATTCACTGTCATGGTTCTTCCTCTTTTTTTTGGTTTTTCACTATGTGAGTGGAATATTAGCAAACTTTACATAAGTTCCAGAATAGGTCCAGAATTAAGAGATGAAGAGAGGATGAGACCACACTTATCAGTTAATTTTTCAAAGGTCACACCTGATATTTCTAAATGGACTCCAGATATTACTTCTACCCTTCTGTTTTGTTTGGTTTTTTTGGGGGGGAGGCATTCCTTTTTTGATGTTGTCATTGCGGATTTTGTTCTTTTTAAGAAGACAAGTGAAACAATTTGCTTTTATATAAATATAGAAGAGGGAGAGTTCAATATCTAAAATTAAGCTAATGGAAAAAGATTGTAGGTTTTTTTCTTCTTACAATAGTAGCAGTTGGATATAACATTGCAGGGGTGCACAAAATGTATGAATCTAAGGCCCTGGAACAGCTACTGTTAGTCAGAAGAGTTTTATCAACAGCTAGCCCATGCTCATTTTGAAATGGGCTTAATAAACTCTGTTTTCTTTCCCTTTCTTTATTCCTGTCATGTTCAATATAGCTGAAATGAAAAGGTACTTAATTTTCCAAATGACATGGTATGGGGACCAATAAATAAAATAAAAATAAAAATAAAAAATATATTTTTAAGCCACCAGCCACAACAGGTGTTTTGAATTCTTCCATTTACCTTATTTCCTTTCATCACTCAGACATAGTAAAAAATTTTATGTGAAGTAATTTGTCACCATCAGAGGGAGCTCTTGTATTGACACAACTAGGCGCAACATTCTCCCTTCAAAAATTATCATAACAATTCTTCCTTATAAAATCCCAACATAGAGTATGAATCTACTGTTTTATTTATTAATACCTAATTACATGGACCTCGGAGATATTCCTGAAAATTGAAAATATGAATGTGTTTCATAAAAGTATTACTGGAATTTTACACAATCTTTAACAACGCTTGAAGATTAGCTAACTTTTTATTTGAAATGAGTTTCAAATAAAGACTCTTTATTTATAATATGGATCTGCAGTCAATGAATTTAGATTCGGATCTTCCAGAGGTAGCTGTGATGATATCAAAAGGTAGCAACTGAAGAAGTTTTGGTGGTTTTATTTTCACTTTTATCTCCCTTGTTTTTTATTAAATCCATTTGAAAAGATCTGTAAAATATCAATACATTGAATTTTGAACCTGGGCTAAAGGGCAACTGTCCTTTCTACTTTCAAATCAATTTGAAGTTTAAGCATTACTTTCAAATCAATTTGAAGTTCAATCTCTACTCTTCTGGGTAAACAAATGTTTTGACTGGTGGTCTTTAATCTGGAGTACAAAATTAAATTTATACACTTAAAAATAATTAACTCCATAAGTGTTATGAAATATTTTTGAAGGGCAACAACATATTTAACCCGTTTATTCCACATACTTGCTTGTTAAAATTTGAAAATAAAAAAATTGTGCAGGTGGTAGAGTTCTCATTGTATGAAATTTATGTAGAAATTGCAATTCACTATTGTACTTCTGTAATACATAACATAACCCAGAGACTACCAGAAAGGTAATCCAGGTAATTTATAACTAAAATACCTTTAGTGCAACAGCTGTGTATGAAATCCACTGAAATGTCAAAACAGTACATGGGAATTCTGTTTGCTCAAAGCAATATAAAAAAAGAAATCCCAAACAAACATTTTATTAATATTATACTATAAATTTTCTTTACATAATATTTCACACCTTGCTTTGAAATGAAATTATCAGAAAGAAAGGAAAGAAACCTTATTAACTATGTAACATAGAAATGGCACAGCAAATACTCTTATGTTCTGAGGATCATAAACATTAAAATAGTTCAATAATAAGCTTTCCTACTAAATTATTTCTGTGGCTTTTCATATATGATGTCTCATGATTTCTACCTTTAAAGAAATTTCTGTAAATGAATTCTTTTTCAACTCATCTTTATGGATTTAGTCTAGTGCATAACATCAAGCTAATATGACAATCTGTTTCTTAGGTTGCTGCAACATTAGTAAAATATCTCACCCATTTGACCAAAAACTTTAGTGGCAAAATTTCACTTTTCTTTTCATATAGGCCTTGCCATTCTGATAATTAGAAAACCTTTCAAAAGCAACCAACTTCCATATTTTTAGCTTTACTCTGAAAAAAGATGCTATGAAATGAAAGCTAAAAAACTCACTGAGATTAAATGTTTTGGATATGATGTGAACAATCAGGCTGTAAGAACATTCTCTATACTAATTCTAATTCTGTGCAAAAGTGTTCAGCAAATGTACATTAAGGTTGCATTCAGAAGTTATAAGGAAGTAGTAAAAATATGTGGGAAGTATTTCCTGTTAAGAATATTTAGGGTACAAAGGTAAAGCTTCAGTTTTTCAGAAACATCAGCATTCATGGTGGAGCCTACTGCTCTAGTAGGCGTCTGATGCCTCAGAAATGTAACGCAGAGAGCAAAGTCTGCACTGTAAACATACTACTAGATCACTTAGGAATATTTACTAGAGTGCTCTCTTTGAGCCCAGGGGATGCATCTTAAAAGCCAGACTGAATACAAAAAAATCAACTTCCTAGTTATTTTTCATATGGAGAATTCATTTCTGACACAGACTTCAGGTATTTGGATAACCTAAGCAACAAACTAACTGTAGTTCATTCTTTCTGGTACTACTGTGCATTTAAATAGAAATTAATGACTAGAAAATACCAGCGACCAGCAAATTTGGCATGCTATGAGAGAACACATGATGGGCAGCCAACAGAATGGACACACCTTCAACCCTCAGCAAATGGGTACCTTTGTGGGAGGGAAAGAACTGACTGATACGGTGCTGCCCATCAGCTACCAGAAAGGGCAAGCAGAGAGTGGCATGGGTGCCTCCACAGAAGAAAGGAATAAAGAAAGACTTTGCAGAAACAACATTAAGTTAATATTCAAATAGAGATTGGAGAAGACAATTTGAGGTGACAAAGTCTCTTTCCAGGTACAAATTTTAGTAACTCCATGGTTCACAGGGAAAACATGACATATGGTTTGCAGCCTGAAGACACATCAGTGATGTCACCAGCTTTCTTCCACCAGAGAGGGTCACCTGGTGGAAAGTAAAAGGAAAGCACCTGTGCCAATACAGTACTAACAGTAATTCTGATACAACACTTTCTATGTGAAACCTAAAATGATCGGGGTCCTTTACTCTTATCCCATCTCCTCCACAGCATATTTTACTTCATCTTCTCATTTCACTAAGGTAAAAGGGTAGAGGAAAAAAATCAAAAAATGTATCAGGAACTGACAATGTTTTGACTTCAGCTGTCCCAGCTCCTGTATGCCAAGTTTAAAAACACAAATCCAAGTTATGCTACTATTGATTTACCTTGGAGACAGGCAGAGTCCCTAATGCTTACTTCAGAGCCCCTAGTGTTACTGCATATATCACTGAGATCCAGCTCCATGATAAGCCTGTTATAGCATGAGAGAAATTCATAACCCAGAAGTAAGAACCCAAAAGTATACATTTTAATGATACAACAGGGTGAACACAGCACCGAATTTCAAATTTTAAAGGTCTTTTAAGGTTTTTCAACTCTGTAGTCAGAAATCAGACTTTACATAGCATAAATGGGAATAAATTTCATTTAGTGCACATGACATCATGAACCATAACTCTGATTCTTCAGAGGAGAAGATGACTTCATGACTGAATACATGGGAATAATGCTGGTTATTTGTGATGCTAATCTCTTTAGTTTATGTAAACAGAGCAAACATTTAGTTGTATCCCTATGTGTACAACTATCACTATGGCTTAAAGCTAAAATACAGACCAAATAAAACGGGTTGAAGCTCACACAGATTATTAAGTCCATACTCCAAGACATCACTGCAAGACAATCAACCATTTCCTTACAATAACTAATTGCTTTCTCGATAAAGTGGCATTGAATATGCATTATTAAAAAGAATTCATCTTAAATAAAAGAATCAAGAAATTTTGTTTTTCATTTGGTATTCCTAGAAGGAGGCTCTCATACCAGCAACAAGCTTGTGAGACAAAAATGAAGCCACACAACTCTCATGAAGTAAAAGTGTAGCCAGCTTCTAATATCATAATTTCCAGAATACTGAATTCATGACTAACACTTATGAAATGCTTGAAGGATGTGAAACAGTGAAAGTCATTTGTGCATGGCACTGGATATTATGATAAAATGACTACAGGTACATGGGTGGTCATTTCTCTCAAACGACATAATTCCTTGCTCAAGAGCAGTCTGGAAATTAATTTTTATTCAATTAGCTTTGATACTTAAAAGAGACCATGTAGAAATAGCTTTTCTAAGAGAAAAAATAACTGCCCAGAGTGGAATGAAGATGGTCCAAAGTCCATTTCTTAAACCAAAATAGTGGATGGATGGCCCATCATAGCTTTCTGTGCAGTAGGAAAAGAAAATAACTTAGTAGGATTTTTTTTTAATGTTGACATTGCTTGTGGAACTTGAAGCTCCACAAAATGCTATTTTCTTTTACAAGAATCTTGAATACAAGAATACTAGTTCTTTGACTAAACGTTTGTGGCATGGGATGTAATTTCAAACAAACTTTTAGATTACTTTTGATGCACAGAAACTTACAGTAACCTGTAGGAAGGAGTGTGATAGATTAATGTTTACTGCTTTAGGTTTTTTGTAATATATCAACCTAAAGGATCTTGCTTACATTGTAACATCTTTAACTGCCTTTGGTGCACACTGACGCTACAGAATGCTTATAAATCAAGCTATTTCAAGCGGATATTTTTAGTTGGCAAGTCATCACTACCTACTTGGTGCATTTGGAAAAAGGCAAAGTGCAAGGCAGAAGAAAATGGAGAATTATCCTCTTACACCTTGAGAAAACAATGCATCTGAACAGATGAACGGATTCTGAAATGCTTTTGAAAAACATTCAAACTGAGATCTAACTAAGAACCTGAAGGAATTCAAAGGTATACCCAAATTTGAACTCTAGCAGTGGGTTGGTCTTTAATTTTTTACTTTTTAATTTAATCTCCTGTAGGATTTCTTAGGGAAAAAAAAAATTATCACGCAACTCTTGTAACAAACACTAAAATGTGTCTCAATGCTATTCCCCCTGTTGAACTAAAGACAGGTAAGACAGGTAAAATTGCAGAGATGCATATTAGCAAAATTATTCTTACTCCACTTTACAAATACAGATTGCATCAGACAAAAGTAATTCTACTGAGGACTGTTCTCTCCTTCATTTGCAAGCAACATTTAAGTGCGCACAGCTCACAATTCATTATTAAGGACAGCAAGAATTTCAGGTATTTTATATATAAAAAGCAAAAAGAAATAATAAGAGATGATATCTGATCAGAGGAGACACTCCACTGAAGCCAGTTTAAAAAACATTTCGTCACCACATTTGAGAACAGCTTACTCCTTCCCTTTGATAAGTGTATTTCAGTATGTATGTGCTACAGTAGAAACTCCATCCTATTTCTTAAGGAAGGCCAAAATCTAAAAACAAATAAATTAAGATAAAGACCAAGCACGAAGTTGCCTGATCACAATTCAACGAGAGTGATTTCCTTGGAGAACCCAGAGAGCAAAGGCTAAAATCAAATTTCTAGATAGCAATACAATATAATTAACTGAACAATTACAGAGTAATTCACCAATGTCTTCTACAACTAGTAGGGGTAGATGAATATTTGGGGAAAGGAAGGTGGTGAAACACGTCATCATCTCATGTGGTCCCTCCATTTGATAATGAGGGATCCACTCAAAGAAGTAGCAAGTATCCACAGAAGTCAACACACTCGCTCTCAAGACCATTCTCGAGTTTCTAATTCTTGAGATCTAATTTGTTTCAAAAGCCGGCAAGTTCATACTTCATGATAGCTACACAAGTTTTGGGTTTTTTTAACCTATGTAAAAAGCTATGAATTAAATCACTCTGTCATATAATCTGTACCTTGTAACAGCCACCTTCTCTTTTAGACAAGAAATTGTTTGCTCCCAAAAACCTTTGTCATCATTGAATAAATCAATTATCAGGCTAATTATAAAAGAAGACTGCTTCTGTTAGGCAAATTATCACCTTTGCATCAGAAGTAATGTCAAAATGACACAGGAAAAGGACATGACAATTCAATATGGTATAATTTGTAAATATTTTTAGAAGTGTCAGAAAATGGAAGTCATTCTTCAACTGCCTAACAATATTTCAAATTTTCTTCCTACAACATAGAGTGAGTAAAAGATTTCTAATACTATCAAAAAGAAAATGTCATTCCCATTATATTTAAAATATTAATAAATGTCACACTTTGTTATCTTATTTTTTCAAACCACAAAGTAAGAAGCTTTGTAAGTATTTATAAAGAGTATGACAGTTTGTAAACGTATTTAGAATACAAAAAATTCTTCACAAACATTTGAAATAAATACACACTTTAAAAACCCAACAAGAAACATACAATGCAATCATGGATTATCACAAACATTAATTTGTGATGCATTACATAATCTCTTCATGTAATTCTTAAAAAAAAGTTATCATTATTTTAATACTTATGCAACTTTAAGCTATTATGATAGATTAAAACATGGGTCTCCTTAAGATGTGTTGACTATAACTAATTTTTTTTTTCTATATTATTATTAACTGAAACTCAAAACTACAAAAAATTTTAAAAAAAAACCAACCAAAACCATCCCTTCAGACTTCTCGGACTCTGTTTTCAGTACATATGCTCAGTTAGTTTCTTATTAATTCTGTGTGAAATTTTATCTGTCATATTACCTCTGTGTGAAGTCTGTCCTAAGGGGACTCTTGAGGACAGCAGTCACTAGGAATGCACAAAACTTCACCTCTGTCATACTTAAAAAGGCACATGGTCATACTGACTGCATGTGTGCCTGGTCTTTACTTGTTAGCTGTAAAAAATAATAAGATTTAAATTACCATCTCTCATACAAAGATGACAATTCCAGAAGTTGGTAGTCTGTGTAGTGATCAGCTATTTACATACAAAGGACTGTACACCAAGAGTTGTACTTATCTTGGCAAAGAGGTAGAACACATTGAAAATAAATTGAGGAGAAAATGGTTCTGCCACAGATAATAAATTCTAGGACCATAGTTAGGATCTGGAATGATTGAAGCTGATAAATGAATATGAAACACAAACTTACAGGCATTATTCTGCAGATTTTTGCTCTTTACAGATGAAGACTATGAAAGCTGGTTTCATAACATTAACCATCTGTGAGTTTCTGTGTTGTATTTTTTATGTTGGCATGACTGGATATTTCGACAGTGATAAATAATAAAAAAAGAGCATCTCTTTCAGATTGAATTTACAGATTTACCTGTATTCTAACAGAAAAAGAAAAATCCAACAGAGAAGTAATTAACCATGATCCCCACTTGTATACCTGGTTTTCCCTCCTGTAACCCTACGAGACAAAAATAATTATTCGTCCATCATGTCAGATGGATAAATCAAGTCTTTCTATTTGACATTTGCTTCTAAAGTCTGAGGTGGCTCAAACAGCTTTTAGCTGCTAAAGATCAAGATGGAAAATTCGGCAACAGGGGTCGGTCCTGATCTACACCTATTTGTGCAACACAGCAGAGACTCAGGAGTACCAAAAGAAGGGCAAAATTATACTTAAAAATGAAAGTATACAGTTGTTAATCATTGAAAATATCAATTGACTTGTAAAGGACGTTATAACTGACTCCAGCCTAGTTCCCTCTTATCACTCAGTTCAAAATGCTGAATGCTTGACTCTATGTTTGGGGTTGAAATCCCCACTTAGACCTACTATGCAGAAGATTCAGAACATCTTTAATCAATAATTATTTAAAAAAAATATATAATTCAATCTTACTTAATTTTGTAATAATCTTTCATGACTTTTGTAGCTTTTCTCCTTGCACAACAGAAGTAAGGTGCTGCTGTGTTGTCTACTATATGTTTACTTTAGAAATACAAAACTAAAGAAAGGCTTTTCTAGCAAGGTTTCTTCTAGGAACAGACCCTCCTATATCAAGCAAAGAACTATTGCTCTTTACAGACACAGAGGACAAGGTTGCTACCTAACTTTAAATCTTCCTTTTCTTCCAGGCTCTTTTTTTGACCAGGACCTCCTAAAAAGTCTCTTGGCAGTTTATATCCTTGCTGCTTTCTCCACCTTACCAGATTGAGGACAAACTTGCAGAAATTGTATGTCTCATCAAATTCTGTTCTAGGACTATTCCATGGTTTTACAGCATCGTTTTTATCATGCTCACAAAGGACTAAAGTGCCTCCCCCAGCTTGTTCTGAGGTCTTTGACAGATGCCACCGACTGCAATAAAAAGAGATCCATCAATTTCTATTTTGTCCCAGTCATAACTTTCTGATCATTAAGCTAAACCTACAATCAGCATTACAAATCTAAAGATTACCTTGAACAGAGAGATTTCTGTAGTTTTCTCTAATTGTGGCCCAAGAAAGAGATATCCAGCTCCAGCTCAGCAAAACTAAACTAACAGAAAAACTCATCAGAGCTGTGCAAGCAGTGTAACAGATATCAAGGCTTTTAGCTGCTCACGCAGAGATCCTTGCTGGGTTCCCTAAATCAGATGAATACATCTTCAGCTAGGATGGCAGTCAGCGTCCCACGCTGAGAAGCCACTGCAGTTGTACAACCAGCTGCCCTTTCCTGGCCACATCAGGGTGCTTTCATGGTGTGCTACTCTTTGCAACCCTTGCAATACATCCACTCTCATGCTGCCAGAGATTTGCTCCCTGTCACATGAGCTTTGTCATCATGCTGCTCATCTTCACCTTGGTAAGAAGGCTTGAGTATGGGGTCTACAAGCTACACACATGCCCAGACAAAATACTTGTCTTACACAAGTAAATTGTACTTCCAATATGACCTTCAAGTCCTACTATTACTTCTATTATTGAAAATACAGGGAAGTTTGGGAAAATATACAGGCTGTTATGAATGGAATTTCAATCCATGCCACCAAAAATCTGTTAGAACTGACTCACTGCTTCAGAAAATCCTAAAATAGGACGGTGTTAGAGACATTCCTTCCGTGCTAAAACTAACCTCCCCAGGATGATGCAAACCAAGTCTGAAAACAAATTACAGTCTTCAATTATGACAGAAAACATGATAAGTGTAAGACTTTTTCAATGGTATATTCAACACAGAGTGTAAAAAAGTGGAAAAAACAACAGAAAAAAACCTACTTGCTAAATTCATATTTATTAATCTAATACATGTCTAAGAAAACACTTTTGCTCAGCTAAAATACTGCTTCATAATTCCATTGACATCACCTAAACTGACTGCATTTTTAACAAAGCAAAGATCTGATCTCATGTGAAGAAAAGACTAAGACAACATTTTAAAATAATTCCATTGAGAATAGTATTTTCAATTAAAATAATAAAGTTTACTTTTTTATTAGAGAAATTAGAAAAATAGAAAGAAAAACATGTCAGATGAAAGAACAAACTATGTGGAAAATCTGCCGTAACAAACCAATAATGCAAGTTAGAATAATTGCAGTGTGCTTTATTTAGACTGAGGAACGCATGCATGATGAATCAACCACTCAAGCCCTCCTTAAGTAAAATCTGTTTGTCAGAAAATTAGCTATGGATACTTAATCCAATTAAGAACTTAGCTCTTTCTAACTGTTTCGCTTCATCAAACTAGAATTTGGCAGTCTAAATTATTTCCCATCTTCCCATTTTCAGGAAGTTAGTTTGTGCTTTGGAGTTTTGTTTTTCTGTCATTTTGTTGTCCTTTTTTTTTCCTCTGGGGTTTTTTATATTTCTGTTTATTTCTTACTTTAAAAGTCAGTTTACTAACTATATGTGTTCTTTTTATTTTTGAAAGGAAAGAAATCATGTGCTATAAACAAACTAAAAATAGTTCACTTTTTAGCAATTAATACACTGCAAGACCATTTGTATTTTTATTTATTTCTTAAGAATTTATTTTAAATAAGCTACCTTAGAATGCAAAACAATGGAAACTAAGGGAAAGTCAAACTTAAAAATATTCATGTTTCATATTGTTCCTGGTAATTTTAAATATATTTAAAATCATGAGTTAGCTTACCCTTCAGTAAGGAGAGGTATGATTGTTTTTCTTTTTTTATACATTAAATCTCTTCTTAAATGAATTTGGGGGCGTGATTGAACCATTCTTAGGAAAAAATTTAGTCACATTAGTGGATTCAACTTTTTATCATTAAGAGATAAATTTATTATTAAATCAAAGTACAAAACTGTTTTTCATTAATAAATTTTTCCTAGCTTCAACAACAAATATTCTTTTAGCCATGCAATTTATTTATATTATGTACACTATATTCACATGTACCTTTTTATATTTTTCTGCACCTGAGACCACGCAAATTTTGCAGCCTTGCAGAAGCTACCACTAAAGAGTTCAGATTTTTCCTGCTGGCATTCATGACAATATCTTTCAAACTTTAAACTTCTGCTGTCTACATTGCCAGAGGCAAGGTACTTCTTGTTCCTAAGGCTCACCACCACAAATAAAATTGGAGTGGAATGGTTGCAGTTGTTCAAAAGATTAGATCCTGTACTAAAATAATTCTGACAGAAGACTTTTTTTCAAGTTTTCGGTTTTAATGTTAGCTCTTTGTTATATGGAAGCTAGTAACAGCACAGAGCATTGGATCTAACAAAAATACACTTCTTTCTTTTAAAGACTATGATCTTCTAGCCTTACTAAATAAAAACTGATACAGGTTCTTTACTATTCCAGACTAATTTCTATCCTATGTTAGATATTTTTTATGTAGGATTTTTTGGCTTGAATAACATTTGTTTTCTGAGATAACATAGTGGAATGAAAACGTAATTTCAACTCCTCACAACACTAATTAACCAAACTGTAATGCAGACTCCATATGAACAACAAAATCTGTCTTCAAACAAATTATAATAGCATTATGATAAATATTGTCTAAACAGATAAGAGCCACAGAAAATACCACAGTGTGATTATCCATTATTCAAACATCCCAAACTTAATATCAAGGATGTGTTTGCCATATGATACAAACCACTGGTACAATTAATTCTTAGAAAGAACAAGTGAAATTTTCTGCATTTGGGAATATTATAAAACATAGAATGTTTATTTCATCATAGCAAGCATCCCTAGTTATTTGCACTTACAAGACGTTTTAGAAAATATATAAACTATGATATGAAATATGCTTATTTCAGTGACAATATTCACCATTACATTCATCCCTAAAGATACTCCTGCAATGAATGGAGTCTTTTTTTAATGCAATATCTATAAGGAATAGTCAGACATGCTGCAGTGTAAGATCTTTCCCTTATTTGGTCTTCAAAGGATCAGTTTTAGCAGCCTACTCAGAAAAAACATCCCCAAAGGGATGCATTCTGTTGAGTCATGAGCAGGGTATGTTATTTTCGCTCTGGTCTACTGGTAGAGGCAATGAAGAACTGACCCTCTTTTTCTTCATGACACTGTGCTTACAGATTTCTGTCACATTCATACCCAATATTATTTTTACAGGCCAAAGAATCTCAGTCTATTCAGTCACTTCTTCCATGCCAGATGTCTGCTATTTAATATTTTAAAACATAATTTTCTGAATCTTTTCCAGTTCGGCTATATTATTTTGCAATGAATGATCAGATCAGCACTGAAAACATGAACAACAAATTCACACTCACAGTGGAATAACAAGGTTTTCTGTCTCATTTGGTACAAATTTCTTAATAATTCCAACAGTTTATTTTTATCTTTGTTCCAGAAGACTAAGCTGATAATTATACATGCTCTAGAGTTTTCAGGTGTCATCTGGAAGGAGCATTCCAAAGTCCCTCATTTAACATGAAAAGATGACAGATTTTTTGGGGCTGTAATTTGGGGGATTTTTTTGCCATGTACATTTTGTTAGCAGTGAAGACAGAACATTTGTATTTCTGCTTAATTACAGTACTTTATATGTAAATATTAGAAAGCCTCACAAATGCTCCAGGCCAAAAGCTAAGTCATAACTTCATCTGGGAGTAGTTTTTCTCTTTAACTTTTCCATTTTTTTTCCTCTTAATTTTTTTTTAAAATAAAATAAGGAAAAAAGAAATTTTGAACCATATCAGAGAAAATTTAAAATGGCAAGGTCATACACAAGACTATGGAATAGACCAATATGTTAATTGTTTAATACATTTTGAGTTATGCACTTGTTACCGCAACACATTTTTTCCTACCTCTGGTAAGGAGATGCCTTTGGTGAAGTATCAATATAGTATGTTTGCTTCAAAGAAAATGTGAATTTTCTCTGACATACAAAGTTACATTATTGTTTGGTCTAATTAAAAAACAAACCAAACAAGACCCGAATGGTTTTCAGGAGAACACTTTAAGAATTACACACATAATGTCAAACAGTATTTTGAGATGACATTTCTATGTCTGTGTGAGAAAGAGACAGGAAACAGTGAATATTTAAGAAAATATGTATACCTTTGTAATTTTCACTGATGGAATCTTTTCAAATATGTGCATATTTTATGGATGCATGCTATCTTTATTAATTTGCACAGTATTTGAATATGAACCTGTGATAATTCAGCATCGGGTATGCAGATGAGGACAGGAATTTTATGAGAGCTCAACAAATTGTAAATGTTACAATCATCCTGCTTCTACAAAAACTAAATAAAACATTAATAGTTTTTCATTTGCTTCCATATCGTGTAACCCTTTTACACCCATATTGTGTATTCCCTTTTACAAAACAGAAGTATAGAAACATACAAAATAAAAAGAGAATAAGGTGAATTGCTAACCTAAACTTCAGAAATATTTCAACAGAATACTATTTCATTTAATCATAGGGTAATTTGGGTTGCAAAGTAATATATTCCAAATTCTTGCTTAAATTCAGGTCAGCTACTAGGTCAGATAAGGTTTCTCAGGTCTTTCCCACTACCTGTCTTAACACTTTGCTGTGCATCCTTACATCTGTCACACAAACCTGTTTCTAGGAAAATTCTATTTTCTCCCCTTTTCTCATTTTTACAACAGGTTAGAAAAGAAATGAGACAAGTGGAGAGCATAATTAAGCACTCATTCTGTTTATATCAGTTTATTAATTATTCGATTCTTCCAAGATGCAAAGTACGTCATATCTTGATGAAGTCACTGATATGAGACACTACCTCTGGTGATATTTCTCCAGACACCACCCAAAGTAGATCAGAGGTTAACAGAGCAATTTCATCTTATATTGCAGAAAATATGCTGGAAGAGAAATGAAATATCATGGATATCACATGATGTGAATAATCATATGCAGGTGGTGGGGGGGTGTTTTGACCTTTCTTTCTTTAAAAAAAAGACATGATGCTGACTGTTACAAACTGAACAGCTTGGGCGCATCATGAGGATCTCATTTCATTAGCCAGACTCTTGGAAATAAAAATGCGTTATCAATCCAATTTTACTTGGACTTCATTACCTTCAATTCCCAAATGCCATTAACAAACAGGGAAGAAAAAATGAGAGAGAATTTGATTCTATTTGCTTAAGTACTAATATATAGATAGTATAGAACACCAAGAAGTGATATTATCTTTCTAATTTTAAAATTTAAAATAGATGTGATAATTAAAAATGCATCAAACATATTAGCTATTCACCAATTTTTCCCTGATATGGATGTTTATTTTATCACCTCAACTTCCACAGTACAGGTTCTAGGTTTTGACACTGTGCCACTGCACTCTCAGAAAATGCAAATAACTGAACTACTGTACATAATTTATTACACAGTAAGTATCTTGTAAACCTGTAAAGCTTCACTGCATCTGAAGTATTTGCACCTCAGGAGAATAGAGACACCTTTCCCCTAAATGGTATTCCCTAAACAGTGTGAAAAAAATATCACTAGTGATAATTAAGGACGACCTGTTTGTTTTCATTACTTCAGCTTATCCAAAAATTATTGTCTTGTATATAGACTGACAGAACTTTGCTTACAGCCTGCTACTCCCTGAATTGCCTAAGACCAAATAAAATCATGGAAGAATATAATGAAATTCAACTCACTTAATTCTTCAATTATATCTGGTTTTACTGGTTTCATCTTACTGGTGCCCTCCTTGACATCAAATCAACAGGGAGAAGCTGAAAATTATCATCTCACTGAGGGAAGAAAAGTTATCGAGGACAATGCAGATCTTTTTCCTCACTATGAAGTCAAGTTTTCTCACATCAGCACTGAAGCAAGAATCATTATCTTCTTTTGCAACTTTGTGAATTTGTATTGGCTAAATTAAAGAAACATAGCAAAAACTAAGTAACATACAACACAATTACGCATATTGCCTGGTTGTTTAGGTTTACCCTTCAGAAATAAAAGGTCACAAATCAGCATAATATCATACTAACAATGTCAGGTGACATTTTTAATAATGCAAATTAATTGGGAATTTAATCAGGATGAAAAAAAATATGGAAACTTTACATTGAGATCCTGATAGGGCTTTTCAAGATCTTATCTTCACCATTTTTTATTGTTCCCACAATATAAATCTATGTATAGGCTAGACTCTCCTGTGTCCAGAGGAGCACCATGAAGATATCTGAGGCTTGGAGTACTTGTCCTATGAAGACAAGCTGACAGAGCTGGGCTGCTCAGCCTGAAGGAGAGAAGACTTCAGGGAGGCCTTAGAGCAGCCTTCCAGTAAAAGGGGGCCTACAAGAAAGATGGAGACAGACTACTCACAGGGGCATGAAGTGACAGGACAAGACAGAAAGCCTTTAAACTGAAAGAGGATAGATTAAGATTAGGAATTAATTAGGAAATAATTTTTTACAATGAGGGTGATGAGATACTGAAACAGTTTGCTCAAGAAGCTGTGGATGCCCCATCCCTGGATGTGCCCATCCTTGCATGGGCAGCCTGGTCTAGTGGACGGTGAACCTGCCCATGGCAGGGGTGATGGAACTGGATGATTTTTACAGTCCCTTACAACATAAACCATTGTATGCATCTGCATGTACATAAATAATATGTTTTATAATAAATTGAAATACAGTTTTACATTCTATAAAATATTGTATTATACGTAGAAAAAGGTATATGAATGTAAAAACTATCTACAGTGCCATGTTGCCAGTAGTACTGCAAATGATTGTTTTAACAGTCTTCATCACCTCATTCCAGAGTTTTATCTCACAATTTCAGGTCAATGCTTTTCAAGCCCTTGTTAAAAAACCCCTTAAAATCACAGGTTTCTCATCTCTAGCCACAATAAAAAGTAACACTCAATGAAATTATTTCAAGTTTTTTTTTAACTTATTTTTGTCAAGAATGTTGATGAAGTATAATTCTGTTTTTTTTTTTTTCATAATCTCTGAATAGTCTTTTGTTCATGATAATAAATTAAGAAATGGAAATAGTATTAAATTGAATTTCTCAGACACATGCTGTGACTCCTGGGGATGGTGCTGGGCAGAGCCAGGAATTGGACTTAATGATACTTAAGGGTCCCTTCCAACTCAGATTATTCTGTGACTCTGTGAAATTTCTTTAATGGCATTTACTTTCTGAAATGTCTGATTTCCAAGTAAGAGGAAATACTAACTTCCATATCTCTTGCCAGTCTGTAGACATTGAAAAGAACACATAAAACTATCCAGACTTCCACTACAAAACAAGCAGCAAAATTCCACTGCCATCAAACTGGGTTTTGGTCATTGCTTCATTGTTGTTTTGCTAGTTTGCTTTGTGGTCTTTTTGGGTCTGGGTTTGCTGGTTTGTTTGTTTCTAATGTTTACTTGATTCATGTCACTGAAGCAGGTTCTTAACAAGTATCAAATCTCATCATGCTCAAAAATATCCTAAGAGGAAACTTTCTAAAATTTTATTACCATAAACATGACACATGATTAATTTACTTTCTGAATAACTTGGTGCTAAATTTTCATTTCTCTACCTCAGGGAGAAACTCATCAGTGAAGAATTAAGGGAATAAATTCTGATTTTTTTTTCACCAGGTGCTACTGCAAATAAAAAGGTTTCTGGGAGTAAATGCAGATACAATACAATCTGAGCATCATGAAGAGATGAACCTACAGGGTTCCTTTGGGAAACACTTTGAAGAGGCATTATGTCAAAATTATTTGACATTATGAAATACAAACAGACTGTACAGGCAATCCAAAAAGTATTAATTCCTCACTATATTGCTAGATTTTCCAGTAGGCATGATATTTCGGAGGGAGATGCAGGAGGAAGATAGTTATGGAGAAGATAAAGATAAGAGAAAGACACCTGAATTCCAAAAATAATGATACAACAGGAATGGCAGAGGTAGGAATGTATAAGAGGATATTTTAAATCTAAGAAGTACAGACAAACTATGATAATTTGTAATTAGAATCTTTAATAAATTATTTAAAATAATCTTTAAAAATACATTAATATATACACGTCCATATTCTAAAAGACAACAGGGAGTTAGTGCTAAGAGCTCAATTTCTAATATTTATTTATTTAATAACTGATCCAAGAGTTTTCAATGTCAGCTATATTTCTAACATATCTCAGAACTGTTTTGGTGGTCAACAACCTTCACCAACGAAAAACAACTGAATGAAGATTAAAAAAGTAGTTTTTCCGAACGACTGGAATATATGGAGAAAAGCAACAGTGCAAGCTGTTGTAATGAATTTCAGGCAGAAAATAATGTTGTCTGTAATGAAATTCTGACAGGATAGTAGACAAAAAAAATCAAGGGATGTAAGGCTAATGAAAAATATAATTGCTTTTAAAAAAATATCATTATATTTTGCAAAATGAGAATTTCAGGAATCTACTGAAAAAATCAATCTAACACTGAAAAGTAAGGGAATATGAATTTTTTACATTAGGGTGTTTTTTAAATGTTTAAGTAGATGAGGATTTTTTTAATGCAAAAACTCTTAATTTTGGTGGTGGTGATGGTGGGGGTTTTTTTGTAGCTTTGTGAGTCCATGTGTTTACATTGTTGTGGGTCAAACTGATCAATAAACCACAACATCAAAAATACTAGTATACGTAATCTAGCTAGATTTTCTGCCGATTTTGGCGTTTGTACATTTCACGTGAACAATATTCCATAAAGATAAAGTGGGACAAAGTAACCTAAATTGTAATTATGAGGGAAACGGACCATATGAAACCTTTAATCTTCACACTATGAATAACAAGTGCCTTCTACATAAGAATTTAAAAGGTGCTGTAGGATGAGCAGACACCATACCATTGTTTCATATTCTTGTTGAATGTTTTTTTTGTGGTTTGGGTGGAAAGGAAGATTCTCAGTCATCCTACCAGAAATGACAGAATTCTGATTTAATTTCTCATGATTTAAAACTTGTTTTTACCAACATCAAAAAGATTAATAGTCCCTCTCAAGAGCAGTGAGTTTAGCAGCACAACTTAAGTACAGCCCAACATGCTTTAAAAAAATTGAATGAAATAAACCTTTTAAATTATTATTTAATTCAAACAGTGAATTCTCTGTACTTCATCTAAGGTATATTCACAATATGCCACAACAATTTGTTTACTATTCACAAGTAATGCTGGTTCTATGCAACTGTAGTGCTAACTTCTCTCAATTACTTGAAGGTAGAATATGAAGAAAATTCAAGCCTGTAGAGATACCAACTGCATCTTATTGATTATTATTCTGTTCTTGCAATTCCATGTATTTCATAGACATTTACACTGGAAAACAAAAATTAAAAAATAAGACTTACAAGGAAATGGTGGATGATATTTTCCCTTAAAGACATTTATATAGATTAGAAATTTGCTTTTAATGCTGTTGAATCAGAGACAATCTTTTTCACCTGAACGTAAACTGTCCCTGAAGAATCAGTTATCTCAGAATTATTTTGTTATGGCAAAAGGAATTAAACTAAAGTACTTAAAAATGCCTTAGCTCTTCACGTTTGCGATGACACAGAAATACTGGTATTGTTCCAGTGCAAAAAGAAGTTTCTATTACTGGATAATACATATGGCTTTACAAACGTGTGACATCTGTTCTGATGCTGAATGCTACAAACCCTGAAACAGCAGTTCTGAAAGCAAACTTTCAGGTACCAAAGTTACTTTTTTTTTTCTATCAGAAATAAACAGGTTTATCTGAAAACATTTCTTAATCCCACACTCACAGTAAGAGAGTTGTGAGCTCTCTAATGGAATCTTACTCAAGACTTGCACTGCAAACACCTGTTTTTAACAAAATAACCTTAAAGTACAAATAATTTTTCCTAGAACACACACTATAGTGTAGTATATGATCTGAGAAAATAAACAAGGGGAATCAGAGGTTTCCCTATAGAATTCTAGGGACAAACTGATCCTATGATATAAAACACAAACAAAATCCAAGGCAGGCCACAAAGAGAAAACACAATATAAAATACAGGGTGGAGCAGTTTCCATCTTGACTACAGCTGAAGAATAGTTTTTGCTACATAGTATATCATTTTTATTGTAGAACTCTCTCAGCTTCCAGCACATCTCTGAGGAATATCTTGAACCACTACTCAAGTAAATCAACAAAAATGAACTATAACTTGATAAAAGTGCCTTTTAGAGATTTAAAATTATTTCCATACCATTTAAGTCATTGTCATCATTGTAACTGTCAGGAGCCGAATTAATCCATATGCTGAAGTCATCACTCTTTGAAACACCTGACCAAGATAGAGATATTAAACCTGCGTATGAATTGAAACACTGAAGTGAGCAAGAAATGGGAAAAACAGCTTTTCTTTTCTAGGTGACAGTTTAAATCCATTTCAACTCAGCAGTGATTGAATAATGCAGACAAAGATTGCATGTTGATCTGTGAAGATTTTGTTGATCTTAATCTAGTTTCTAATGGAAAGCTTCAGCATTCTGTCATTCTGTAAACCACAGAATTCCAATCTGGAATTGGTTTTTGTGTTTTGAGCTTTACCAGCTTCCATATAAGACTGGAAAAGATAATACAGTGTCCTTCAATGGAAGCAACACTTCTAGATTAGCAATGAGGAGCTCTGCTAGAATAAAGGTAGCTTTTCTACTTAGTCTGTGGTTTGTTTTAAATAAAGTCACTAAAAAATGATTTTTTTTCTCTGCCTGAATACATGCTGTGCTTTTCTCTGCCTGAATACATGTTCCTACACTACTTATAGTGTTAGCAATGCTATTGCTAATAGCACTGTAAAGTTATCAATTTTCAAAGGAATTGGTGAACTTAAAAATCTAGCGCAGGGAGCACATCTTCTGTATATTTCTATTTCTGTTTGCATGCAATCAGTGTACAACGGGAGTCGCATTTCTTTTTTCAAGACTGTTTTTCTTTGTTTTATGTAAATATGAAATATACATATAAAAAAAGCATTCAAACATATTGGTATCTTTTTTTAATACATTGATGGTACATTTACTTGCTTTTTTCCTTCTAGGTTATTGAAGTTCAATTGACTTGAATCTACAAATAAAAGTACCTCACTTTGAATACTTCTCTTTCATTTAAAAAATGAATATAAGACAAACCGCAAAAACTTAAATAATTTTTTCAAAAATTCTCCTTCTTTTTTATTTTAATCTAAACATCTTTAAGATAAATTCATCAGATCAGGTGAGAATTTTGCTATTTTTCTATTCAACACAAGCAAATTTTTCAGGTTAAAAATTGTGTTGTGCTTTACTACTCAATTGAAAACCACTCCCTACTCTATACATCATAATGACTGTCTTAGGAATACTCTCACAGCCTCTTGACTACCTCTCACTGTTCCTTATGGAAATTGTATCCTAAGAACCCCTTCTATTGCATCCTTGAACTCCTTTGTTTCTCATTTTCTTTTAGAATGTTTATATATTCCATTCTTGTCAGAATGCAGTAGTTAAATATTATTAAGGATATTACCTATTTTAGCAAATAAGAAGAAAAAGGTCATTATAGCTAATATCAAGAACATCTTTGATATTGTGATTCTAGAAGACTTTAAATATAAGTGCTCACCTCACGTTTTCCTCATTTTCAGAGTCTCTGAATCAAAACATCTTTATCACCCCACAGATATTAATTTTTTCACTCTGCTCTTAGATTTTTTTACTCATTATTTTTAGGATTTGGCAAAATTGATCTTGGTTTAGAAGACAGTAGGAGTAGAAATATATGACACCCCACAGTATCAGTAACCCAGTACTGCTATAAAAAGTCATAAATACAGTTTAAATGCTAACCTGATCAAAAGAAATTTAAGTGGCCCATAAAGCTCTTGAACAGTGGAATGCTGTTTATAGCAAAACTTTCCATATGCCCTTCTCATATATAATACCTTTTCCTTTCCATTAACGTCTTTTGAGAATTAAAATGGGTTTACTAAAAAGAGTTTTACTGCAGTTCCTTTTTAAATAGCACTCTGTAGGATGGTATATTTATGCACTAATTTGGTACTCCTGAAAATTTATTATCAGGAATTAAGTCAAATAATTTACATCACCTTCCAGGAGCATAACAGTAATATAATGGTAATTTCTTCCCTCCCCCCCTGAATTCTGCATTACGAGGCCTTAAATATGCTAAGACAGCAGTGGACTGATTTGTGGAAAGTGCTCAGAAGAGGATTATGTCTTCAAGTACATGAATATAACTGGGATGGAAATATTTTCTAATGAGAGACTTTTATTTTTCTCTCTTTCACAATAGGAAAAGACAAAGTCTTTTTGTTTCACTGTGAAATCTAAAATACTGCCACATATTACACAAATATTTGCCTTTAATGAAATCACATAACCGTATATACACAATTTTTGAATGCCCATTAATTGAGTCTGTTTTAAAAAGTGATGTGAATTCAAGATGTGGTCCTAAAAGTTGTGCACATTTATCTGAGAATGAGAAGTTATGTTGGGGCTGATCAGGGCCGATCATGATTATATTAAACTGTAACAAACTTAATGACATTGAAATCAATATCCATAATAAATATCTAATTTCAACAGACCAGCCTCACTGTCCATTGTTTTTTGCTTTGAGACATCATTCAGTGAAAAAATGGATGCAAGTAATCCAGAAGGCTACTCGTTTGTTCCCAGTAGGATGGCAAATTCTGTGCATGAATTCCCAGAAATCCATTCTGTCAGACAATCAAGCAGCTGAGCTCACTGGAGTGTCAGGCAAAACATAACTAGGTGAGGGTTGCAGCAGTCCTACCTGTCTTGCTCCAGTATGGCCCGACTTTTGGTTTTTTAAGCCTAAGAATAACAAAGACACCAGGTAAAAAAATTACTGCCAAACAAGGCCATCAACAACAAAATGATGAAATTGATATCTACGTCAGGAATAATTTTCTTCTCCTTCTTCTTTTTTATTTTATTTTTTTTTAATTTAGTAACTCAATGAAAATATCTGAAATTTTTAAAAATTCAAATAATTTCTGATGGTAAGATTCCATTCCTTGCAAGAATGGAAAAAATGTCATGAAATGAAAGTTTTTTCTAGGAATGGAATTTAAATGCTGAAAAGCTGAAAATATTTCTAGGAATGAAAACTATTGTTTTAGGTTTTTTAAACACACAGCTGGGCATACGTAACAGCTGTTCTAGGGACCACATAATCTACTTTCTTATTTAGTAGTTACAAGATGTCTCTTCTGCTAGCCTGAGAAGGTTAAATTTCTTCTTAGTGCAAAGTTTTTTTGAGAAAAAAAAAAACTACTTCATATAAGGTAACTAGTTCCTTGTTGATTTCAAATTTCATCATATTTCTTTGTAACCCAGATTTTTTTTCCCTAATATTTCAATAAAATATTGAATTTTGTTTAAAACATATTAAAAAATTGACTGAGGCTGAATGTATATGAGATTATGAGATTTAGTGTATTTATCTAGACTGAGATGCATTCAAATATCAGCACTATTTTTATGGAGAAATCGTTCCATACCGAAGATATTTTATGCTCCTCACAGAAAGTAACAATTTTCTTTCATAGCAATGTTTAATGCAAAGAAAAGCAAATAGAAGAGCAAGACAATGCTCTTCTTCAATGTTTAATGAAATAGAATAGTAAATTAACAGTTTGGGAGTAAATCAAATTCCCACCCTGCCTCAAGAAGGGCATATATTTTACATAAAATACTTAATTAGACAAATTAATTTTTTTTTCTAGAACTTATTTATGTATTCAACATATAAATGACATTGCATATACCTAGGCAAATACTATCAGCATGTTAATAAAATTTTATCCTTTGTTCAATTGTTATCAAAATGTAATGTCTGCAATCAACTATGTTCTTCTTCCATGTAAGATTTTGTATCTTAGAAAAGAGAGGACTAGCAGGTCACATTTACTAAAGAAGAAGGCAGAGAAATTAATGGAGTTTTCTACGACTTGAGAGAGTGTGCTTGACCCACATTTCCTGAGAAACAAAGGAAAATAAAATTCATACCAAAAAAAAAGGTGGTTTTTCTTTCTTTTGCCTCTGTTCACCCTGGAAATCATATGAAAACTAAATGGGTGAAAATGCCTTTTAAGTTTCAATTCTTATTTTTTACTAAGGGTATACATAGCAAAAATTGTGGCTTCTTTTTCACCTTACACCCTGATCACACCCTGATAAAATCCCACTACTGATTAGTTACATTATACCTGAACTAATCCACTATACTAATTTTCATCTCCTTAAAATGACTTTGGCACCAACAGAATGACTACCACATTCTAATTTCAAGGTGAGATATTGTAACAGCAATGGAATAAATGTTTTCAAACCATGAAAACCCATTGACAAAATCCTAATTTGTAATTGCATTGAATCTTGCGGTCAAATTACATATGCTGAGACATAGTAACAAAATAGTTTTAATTTAATTTTAATCATAAAGCATTAGTGATGCTTCATGTTAAATAAAAGCCCAAATCAAGTTCTACATTAACAAACAAATTAAAAATTTCGAAATATTTCAGAAACAAAGCAACATCCTCATAAACCCTTTACAAAATAGTAAAAGAATACCCCCTGTTCAAGATTCTTATAACAGGAGGCCAATCAAGAAACTCATAGAAAACAAAAGATATTATCCAGAGTTAAATAATATTCCACAGAATTGATCAATAAACTCTGTAGTATGAAATAACATATGGCTACAAGAGCAATTATATGGGATTTTCAAGACTATTTCATAATACTAAGTACAACTTCCATCCTTCTTATTCTATTTTCTCTATAGTTCAACCCACTGACTGAAAAAGTGAGATTAAACATGAAAGTATCCTTTTTTAGAATAGGAAACAAACAAAAAAAAATCTATTTATTGCCTGCAATATTAGTGATCCCTTAATGCTAATTCACACCTTAATGACTAGGTTGTATATAGAGAACACAGAAAGAATAAACTGGAAATGTTACGTGATCTCTTATGACATTAAGCACAGAAAGATGTCCTACAAAGAAACTCAACCTCTACAAAAATATATAGAATATAAATGTAAACTATAATGTAAGTCAGTTTAAGAATAGCTCTTGATTTGCTATTTATTGTTTATTGATTTTTGAACTCCTTCAATAGCATCTTATGTCTCAAAAAAATCATGCAGTTCCATTTATTTTATTAAAAGCTTGAAACATGTCTAATTTTCCCATTGAAACTGTCACATCCAGTCAAAACTACTTGTTTCTTTAGAATGACACAAAATAATTTTGAAATGTATACTTCTCACACATGAGGTTCTTCCCCACACTTCTATTAGAGGCAGTTCTCAATCAGTCAGTAGCATGAAGGAAGAAATCCTTTCCATCTAATTGAATACACATGGCTAAATACCATGACACAGCTTCATACACACTGGATTAACTACTTCTATCTGAATGGCAGCAAGCCAATCCCTCTGAACAGCCAAAAAAAACCATGAAAGGCTACACAATCTGGTTCTGAATACTACTAAAATACACAATTTTTCTGATTATGGTAAGGAAAAGAAAGAAAATTGAAGAACAAAACTGTTTCACAGTGAAGTTTACCCACAATAAATATCTTAATAGACGTGCCATATCATCCTTCCTGAAGGACATTTGCAGTGCCACCCACACACCATTTCTGTTCCTGCTTTTCCCTAAGGAATTGCCCGTTGAGTTCAAAACCAGTATGGTCTTTTCTAAGGCTAGGACTGTAACTCTGCCATTATTCAGACAATATTCGTAAATGTAAGTGGACAATCAACTACAAAGACAAGTATTGGAGTTAAATGGCCTATTTATATGATTGATGAAAAGCACTAAGTTGGATGATAATTCTCGTAGGTGGTTTGTAACAACTTCTTTTTTGTATTTTTTTTCACCACTCCAAGGTATTATTATCATTTATGTAGAAGAAAGCAAAAGAGAAAAAGAAATTTATCTAGATTCAAAATTACCTTTATATTTAAGGTATTTATGTGAAATATCTGGATACATTAATATTCACAGAAGAAAATAAAAAGCCCCTATAGGAAGCCCTTATAGCAATACTAATCTGCCATGACTGTCTAAACTTAGAAAACTCAAAAATATGTAAATTAAGGAAGATTAACCAATTTTCTAGATTCTTCTTCAGAATGTAAAATACTTTAGTGTGCTTTCTCTGGTTTTTCTTGACTTCTGTGAGAGTGAGCGAGTGAGAAAGAATAAACAAAAGGGAGGGAGTCAGGCAGAGGGAGTGGGACAAGGTAAAGAAGAGGGAGAGGTATTTAATTTATTGAAAAAGAGAAGTAGTTTAGAAAACTAATTTGACTTTAGAAATATGAACATTCGGTAGCCTTCTTATCAGTCTATATGTTATATTTTCAAGGAGTATGGAAGTGGATTTTGTCTTGAGCATCCAGCTGTCTCCACCAAGGATCCTAAAACTTTCTAGCTACTCATTACATGTGCAAGTATATAGCAAAGGTGTCTTCCAATTACTGACTGAATTTTGAGGGAAAAAAAAGACATAATAAGAACTGCATTTTTTATCCTACCAAGGAAGCAAATTGCCCCTGTAATGGGAAGAAGTGCTGACATAACATCTCATGAAAGACAAAAAATCAAAACCAGCTCTCAAAGTTGTGTTAGGATCTATGTATCTTGCTGTTCAGTTATATCCTGTGAACAAGTGTCATCATTCAAGAATGTTGCATAAGTAAGTGGGGTATTCAGGGCCTTTATGCAATCGGTAGCAGCACTCTAATGAGTTGAAGATCCTCCATGCAGAAATGAGGTGTTCTTGCTTTCAAGAAGTACATTTTCCATTTGAGATACAGACTGTCAAAGGAATTTAGCAGGTAACATAAATTTGTCCAAAAAAACACAAATAGAAAAAAAAAAAAAGTAAAAAACAAATCAAGAACAAATATTTTGAACTATCTCTAAAAAAAGGGTGAATGTGTTTCTGCTGAAAACTATGAACAAAAAAGGGTATTCTGAGCCATGTTCATGAGCTGCAATTTCTCATTTTTATGTTCTGTACCTTACACCAAATTAAACTCTAGTTTTATAAGGAAAATCCAGAAAACATTATTTGATTATGATATCTAACACAGCCAATTCAATTGTACAACAGTAAAAATCTTGGCTTACACCATGTAAAAATTGTCTTTTTGAGGATTTTCTGCTCAATAACTGAGAAAACTGGTTTCATACATGTTAAATAATTTATTGTACCTGATCAAAATATTTGATATTTGCTGACATTAAGAGGAAAACATTCCTTCTTCAATTTTTCCTCTTACTAACAGTCCTGTGATTTTAATTTCCATGCTGTATATTTTATGTAATGAATAATTTTCTGTATTAATAATTTTTGTGTTTCAGTTATTATAATATTTAGTATGTTATCAATTCCATCAGCAACATTATAAAAGAGAAAACACTACACTACATAGAAAGTGCATTAACATATAGATTAAAGACAATTCGGTCTTTTCAAAATGTGCATGACGTGCATTTATTCACAGCTACATACATTCAGCTAGCAGAAAATTTAAGATGACTATAAAGCCAAACCAAACAAGTGGCCTGTGAGGTGTTTCATGAAACTTTTCATTATAAACTGTTTCTGAAACCCATTAGGTTTCTCACCTGAGCACAGTCATTATTACAGTAACTTTGTAAACACTAATATGTAACAGTTTGTAAAAACTAGAATTAAAAATTCCATTTTTGCTATCTTTACATTTTGTTTTTTGCAAAGTTGTACTCACGAGTAGTTCAACACTTCCTTGAATCCAGGCTGTGCAGGCAGGTAAGATTTATTTTCCTAAATACCTTTGTATAAAACATAACTTAAAACTTGTATAATACAAACTGCAGAGCATAACACTTTAAATACTTCCTCTCCCAAAGCAATCATATTTTTTTGTAGATATAAAACAAAATATTGCCTTTTTTACAAACACAGTGTTGGACAAGAGGAATAATTATAATTTGGCAGGATCTGCTATCTGCTATATTACTTAATTTTCTTCAGGCTTTCTCTTTTGTGGACAATAATTTCAAGGAGAAATACAAAAATAAAAACCTCCATTGCTGCAGTATATTTTTGTATATTACTACATGATCAAAGTACATATTAGGCTGGTGTGGATGAAGCACTTATTGATACATGTCTGACTGTGCTAGAATTGACTCATTTATTAGTCTCAGCTTGCAGACACTTAAGCAATCATGCAGAGTTTCCCAACTTGAGTTTATATATTGATTTCATGCAAGCAATATTATTAACACTAGGACCCCATGAGTCAGGAAGGCAAATCACAAGAAACAATGTCATGTCATTTACACATCAACAATCCAATTCAAATAATCCCCAATATGTTTAAATGTCTCTCTGAAAGAGAGGTCTTTGTTTAATTTGTTTTGTTAGTTATGAGAAGAAAGGGAAACTACTCTCAAAAGAGGGCACGCTGGAGAGTGCATGCAAAACCACCTAAAGAAATTACATCACACCCAAGTGAGGATGCCACAAAAAATCTACAAGTGCAATCACACATCTGAATAAGATCATAAAAAACCCAACAGAAATAAAAATATTAGGTGGAGAATTCATCAATTCCTGAAAATATGATAATTAAAAACCCCAAAGAACTGGACAGAGAAATATTTAATACCTAACTTCCTACTCTGTGAAAGAATACATCAGCAGATGTCCAAATAAAATGCTTAATTGTACAGACTACATTATATATAAGCATATAAATAAGCATAGCTGAACATTTTATCACTTTGCTAAAATTCTGACACTGTACCTATTTGCACCCTGGTGCATATAAATATGAAGTTCTCCCCATATTTTGCAACGATTTTGAATGGTTTCTGGAGTTGCAGGGTGTTAATGGTTCCATATCCCAGTAAACCTAAGTAAATTCCTAGTGTGAATCATGTATCATAGGCCCAACATATTTTTCCTGGTGCAACAAAAATAAATAAAAAGAAAGCATATCAGTGTTTAAGTCCCAAAGGCATCTAACAGAATGACAAAAATAGGACTAAATTGGATGGTGTTTGCATTAGATTGATATTACCAAGAGAAAGAAAGAGCCATAAAGGTCCTGCAAATGATGAGCTCTCTGCTGCTCCTGATTCATTAAGTTCATTCATTCATTCATTCAATTCAACTTCTATCCTTCTTACTGCCTTAATATCCAGTGTTAACTGGTTTTGTTCATAAGCTACTCTGTTCTTAGCACTTTTTGGTTTGGGCTGGATGCCTTTCCATTTTTGTAGGGGACACATGCGCACGTGAATTAACAATTTCTAGATTTTTTTGGTCTCCCAATATTAATTACACTTTATTAAGTAAATATGGTATCAAGACTAACCTTCAAAGAAGGACTGATCTAACATTTACTATCCTTCTGATTTTCTTCTTTCACAACTCAGAGAAAAAAATTATTTAGTTAGTTTCTTGAATCAATTGGAATTCAGATCTTTTGTTTCTTTCCTGTGAGGGGCAGCAAGGAGTAGAACAGGCTATCCAAAGAAGTTGAGGAGTCTCCTTGTGGAGATATTTGAAAGCCATCTGGACACAATCTTCAATAATGTTTTCCAGGAGACTCCTCTCAAAAAGTGAGGTTGGACTAGATGGCCTCCAGTGGACCCCTCCAAATTTAATCATCCTGAGCTTTGGGATTCAGTGATTAATGAGTTGTGAAAACATAAGAAAGGTAAAAAAAAAGCATTTTTTATTTATCAATGCTCTTCTACATAGAGCTGAAATTTGCACTGCATTATAGAAAAGAAATATATACAATGAGAGAAATCAATTTTAATGACAGCTTAGTTTAATAGAGTGTGCTTTCCTATATGTGATAAAGAATTTGAAAATGAGTGTGGATTTGTGATCCATCTCCTGTTCATTTTATCTATTTTTTGCCTATTATGGAGGAAAAATACCATACTTATATTCACTAGAATAGGAAAACCATACAAAATTTACACACTTCCTTCACATATTTTAGAACATAGAAATAAAAAAAACCTGAAACAACAAAACAACAAACAAAAAAAAATCCCCAACCAACCTAACAACCTCCTGCCAAAAAAAACAAACTAGAAGTAAACAAACAAAACAAAACCCCAAAGAAACAAAATAACAGGAAACCTCCGAAACAAACAAAAGGCTAAACACTTATTGTGCACAATGTCATCCAGTAAGGTAGGGGGAGATATCGACATAAACAGGAAAGATATTTCTTGATTAATTAACAGATTTACAGAAGAGAAATTGATGGAGACAAGGAGTAGATTTTAACATCCTGTCAGTGGAGAATCAGAAACCATGAAAATTTTTTTTCAGCCTGTGTACAGGGCTTTGTAGCAATGCTTTGTCACCGGCATTCGAATTTTAACACTTTGCTGAAACTACCTTGTTAGGGCAAAGAAACTCTAAGTACCTCTGGCCAAGTATTTTCCATTTTGTCTAATAATACAAGAATCGCACTGGATTTGGAGCAGACAATTTGGCTTTGGACAGGCATCTGGTAAACCAAGAAATGCAACTATCAAAAGCATTCTTCTTTCCACTTAAAGTGAGCTTTCATTTCCCAGTATAAATGATACCTCTGACCTGTCAATTCCATTTGACACCTTGTTGGTGTTGGTGTTCTCCACTGAACCAGTGCTTGCCAGTAGATACGCTGTCTAGAGATTTGTAACAAAGAAGGATGTGGCTTTATATATGGCCTTGTGTATGTCAACTCGCCATGCTATTTTCACATCATGTTAACTGTAAAATTAACCCTAGGTACAATTTCATCATGAAAGAAATACCGATTAACATAGCCAGAATGGAATTAGTATTCTTTCATTAAAAATGGATTTAAAAGGTAAGGAAAAATACAATTTG
>JAWWEY010000130.1:34174955-34186211 GCA_035582745.1 Loriotus luctuosus | reverse complement strand
ATGCAAAAAAATCTATAAATATACTCAAGACAATACAGTAATTCAAGAAAAAATGGAAGTCATTTGTAGTCTCAAAGAAAGAAATAAAATTTTGTTAAAGTTAAGTGAAGAAAAAATTCAAATTCACATATGGAAAATATTTACTAAATTACACACATAAAAGGAAAATATTATTGTGGTCAAACGCACTTAAGAAACAAATAAAGAAAGTGAATTAGAGCCTTGAGTCCACTAGGGCTAAGGTTTTTTGAAATTCCAGAATGGAAATTATAGTTCAGGTCTACTTCTAGCCTATGAAAAGCTTCTTGATCACTATGAGTTAAAAAACAACAAAAAAAAAACCCAACAATTTTCATAGGAGTATAATGGCAAGAGATTTCAGGGGGTCTTGTACTACTTTTCCTCATGGCATTTGTAGTGTGATTACAGTGATATATTCTTACATTTCAGAGCTTGAACAATTATGTGCGTATGTATATATATAAATATATATATATACGTGTTGCAGTTTAGTTAGTATTCCCGAAAAGAAACAGAAATTATCCAAAGTTCTTTCTCTATTTCAGTTAAAATTAAATTAGTATAACGCTGATGAAAAAGAAAGCTTCATGCAAAGTCTTACAGTAAAATATCAGGAATCCAAAAACTTTGATCTCCTACTGAATTTGAAGATCTAGGCATAATAAAATGTCTATATATCTTAACTTTTGAAATATAAGACAAAACTGAACACCTCATCTTCAGCAAAGATGACAAAACAATAAACTTGGGTCCACTTTATCTTCTGTTATTCATAACAGCTCACAGCCTGTTAACAAACCTGACATCTCAAATGGCTTCAATACAAAAGATTTTCAAAATTTAGAAAAAAGAAAGCATAATTTGTTTTCCTCAGAACTGCAAGTTTCTGTTCAACTCTTCTTCTTAAGAAGATGAAAAGTAGAATGCAAAACTTTTTAAGCTTACTTTTATATACAAGAATCATAATCTCATTTCTGCATAGATGCTAATAAACAAATTTACTTCTTTTTTTAAAACCATGTTGAGCAAGCCTTTTAATTCAACATATTTTTTAAAAACAATAGCAAAGAAATCTTCCTAACAGTGAGATAGAAATTTGTTGTTACTATGAATGAACTGAAAGGTAATAGCTGAACAATTTCAAGCTATGGCAGTTCTCCCAGTAATTTTTAAGACGCATTAAAACATCTGTCTTACTGTTAATAGACTGATCTCACAACTACATGCCATCAGTTTTAAGTGGTGATCATTGATTTTTGAAAAAAAAAAAAAAACAAAAAAGCCTACCTGAACTATCCATGATTTTTTTCCTTAGTGTATTTGAGTTTTTGTCCATTTGAATCATGATTCACAAATAGACTGAACCATATAGAGACCTGATGAAAAGGCATACATCCACTTAATTTTTTTAAGAAGACACAAAAGATCAGTACAGAATTCTTCATGTGCACATTTTTTCCATATAACATAAGGGTTTTTACATTCTTTTGATAGCTAAGGATGTAAGACCAATACAGAGGGCTCATAAAAGACCGTGTTCAACACTGCTGAATCTAATACACAGACACAAATCACAGGCACTTTTTTAGGCTGAACAATAGACAGGAAATAGAGCTGTTTTTCTTATGTCAAAATTTATCTTCTGCACATATGTCTGTCCCTTGTTCCCTGTCACTATTGGAAGATATTATTGTCCATGAGATTTTCCTCCAAAACAAGGACTGAACTAATGAAGCCTGGACAGATTTCCATAATATTATCACTGGCCAGAAGCTATTGTTTTCCAGTAATCTGTTTCAAATAACTGCATTCCCAGTTATGACACTTGAGCACAAAATTCCTTCTAAAAATTTGTCTGGCATCATAATACTGCTACTATCACATACCACACTCAAAAATGATAACTTATACAGAAACCAGCTTTTAACATGAAAATGTTGTTGCCAATACCTTCTCTATTCCAGAATTTTCACAATATTGAGTTTAAGCTTTCCAGATAGCTTATTTTTATTTCAAAAGGCAAACTACTACAAAGTGAAAGAAAAGAACTATTAATGCAGAACTATACTAGCATGGCTTTCTGAAATAAATTTTTGGAAACATATACTGAGGCTGATTCCCAGAAATTTTGTGACAGAAGATACAGTCTTACAAAGACCATTTGTTCTGGGAATACTTAGGCCCCTGTGCTGGAAAGCAGGGTGAGGAGAAGAATGAAAGGACCAAAATTAAAGGGGAAATTTAATTTCTACACGAGTAGTTAGTCTACTACACTACTTAGTCGCACACAGGTCTACCAAGACAGATAGAATTCACCCACAGGTACTGAGGGAGATGGTAGAAGTGCTTACTGAGAGACTTTCAATCAGTGATCAGCAGTCCTGGTTAATCGGAGATGTCTCAGGTGATTCAAAGTTAGCAAATGTGAGCTGCCATCTACAAGAAGGTCTAGTAGGAAGATACAGGTTTACTCTTTCCCTTATGGTTTAATAATATCATGGTCAGTGACAGAAGAGACATGAGACATATAGAGATGTCTAGTTTTAGACAGAAGCAACTTTTTTCCAGTTAATGTTCTCAATTTTCATCATGTTAGCAAGAGATAATTCATCATAAACCATGTGTTGGAGGAAAGGGTTCTTTTGTTTTCCTTCTGTTAGGGAATTTTCTCCCATTTTGTTGCTAAGAGACATTAACAACCGGGTAGTTAGAGAAAAGAAGTTGCCCCGGGAAGGATGCAGCTGGCTAGTCTCTTATCAGAGGGTTTCCCTCGGAATGGCAGAGATACCGTGAGAATTGGTCTGGGTAAAAGGGAGCTGGGGCAGCTCTCTTGCGCTCTCAGCTTTGGAGAAAGATGGTCAGAGCTGCTGCTTAGAGAGGATTGCGGGGGAGATGTGAGAGGAGGGAAGGAATTCACTGCAGCCACCAGAGCCCAGCCTGGTCCCACTTCTGCCGTGGGTGACCTTCTGCTCGTGAGAGCAGCCAGTGAACTAGGACCTTATTAACACCCAAACTCACTAAAAAAAGCCTTTTACCATCTGCTCCACTGCCTCAGGAGAAAATCCTGGGATCCCCAGCCCTTTCCCCTCCCAGGGAGCCTCTGGGTTCCAGAGCAGGGCTGCAGCCCTGCCATTCTCTGCCACTTTGGTCCAGGCTTTTACTTGGTCCGGGCTTTTACTACACCGTAGTTCCGCACCCCGTGCCTGCTGGGACACCTTGTGGTTCCAGCTACAGCCTGCCCTGAGGTTCCAGCCACTGCTCTGAGGTTCCTGCTGGGGCCCACTGTCACCAGCCCGTCTGCCATGACTGCGTGAGGCAGCCGGGCGCCCCCTGCAGACCCAGGGGAACCACCGCCCCCGCCCGGCCCGCGGGGAGCCAGCAGCGCCCCTGCCGGCTGCCACCGGAACTGCACCGATGGGGAAAGCGCTTGAAGAGCAGGAAGAGACTTCCAAGGGATTTCTGCTCTTGTTTGCTGTCGCTGCCACTGTTGGTGGTTTGCCTGCTATACACATTAGTAAAGAACTGTTGTTCCGTTTCTCATATCTTTGCCTGAAAGTCCCTTAGTTTCACAGTTATAATAATTCAGTGGGAAGAGCGTCATATTCCCCATTCCAAGGGAGGTTCCCATCTTCCCTGGCAGAAGGGAAGTCTGTCTTTCAAACCAAGACACCACATTATAGTATATGACTTGCTTATGTTACTTCACAGGTATCTTCAGGAACGGTGATATTTTCTGGGAAATGCTGTTATTCTGTCCCAGATTCAAGATTTCCATCACTAGGCACTCCACTAAGTCTAATTAAAGCGTGTTGTAACAGGAGAAACAAAGAGACACATGGGTGGATGAACACAATGTTTCAGACCCTGGTAAGATTTGATATAAATTTTCACTTCACAGGTTTGCTAATTTCAGTTTTTTACTGCTCTACTGTTGACGAACAATAAGATTGCGGGACAACTGAGTTTATGATAACAATTTTTTCAGTCTGAGAAACATTAAGGATAAAACTGCTGTCCTGAATCTGAAACTCTTTCAACTCTCACCACCCACTCTGTGCCAGAATGTGATGAAGACTGATGGACAGCCAGAAGGAGAAACCAGAATGCTTGCAATTTTCAGCAATGCAAAGAAAGGGAAAGCTTTTGCTGTTGAGCTCACCACAAATCCCTCTTTCTACAACTCAAACTGCCCTGAGTGGAACATCACAGCTGTTCAAATTTGAAATAAACCTTTGATAACTCCATAAGCCAAAGCAGAGAAGGAAACTATGCAGAAAGAAAAATCTCTGACATGTAACAGGAAAAAGGAATCCCCATAAAACAACAAAATTGACCACTTCCTTTCCTCATCTTCCAGTACTCTGAAATAACAACTTTCCATAAGAGAACCTAGTTAATGAAGACATCATAAGACCAATCTAATCATAAATTCATGTGTTAAATCAAGCTGCACAGTTTTATAGATTAATTTAAAACTCCAGATATGAAACTCCTCATCTCTCATCTACTATATATTTCAGTCTGCTTTTATAAAAACCACAACAAAATTAAGATATGAAGAAGAGTTTAAATGGGCGAATTTTCTAGTGGAATATACCAAGTTTTCTCACAGTCAGCTTGCATGAGTATGATAGCCCTCTGAAACCTAGACTCAGCCTTTGAAAAGCAAAACCTGAAGAAAACATGTGCATTCAGGGATAATTAAATACACTGAATATATATAAAATACATCAGAATTAAGAAATAAAATCCTGCCCAACTTGTTAATTTTGCTAGGTGAAAAAGCATGAAACCTCCTACTTTAAATTTCCATCCTTTTCCTGTATTAAGTAAAGTCTGTCTTTGGGTCTCTCATTTTAAAATTCAAATGACTTCAGAGTCTTAACCTGGTCATAACTTTGCAGCAAGCACATTCTCATAAAGTCATCACACAAACTCAGCACTTAATTAGCCTATACATAATCAATTCATTAAAATCGTGACAAAAAATTGCACTGGACAATTTTCCTTAAGAAGACATTGGTATGATGATTGGTAGTGGCTAAGACTACTATGGCTTAATAATACTCTTCTTGTGTCTTAATGGCATTCTTCTTTAGCTTTATAATGCTTCTGTATGTTTTTGGAGATTTGCTGGCCCAAGAGGAAAAAAAACCAGAAAGATAACTATTTTCGCAAATATACAAAGAGTTTGAAGGACAGTAAGTTTTTACTTTCTCTCACGTCTCAAAACAAGCTATTGTGTATCTTCCTAGGGATCAGAGGTAAATCCTGACCTTTGTACTTTTTTATCTCCACCAACAGCAACAAACACTAAGACCAAACAGGTTTAAAGCATAATTAGCAACAACTGAGGATATGCTGAATGCTAAAACTCTTTTCGATATATCTGATAAATTTTCCATTTAACTGATTAAAATTTTCAAGGTTATTTTTCATTACATATTTGAATTGTGAGAGACTGAAATGTTATGGTTAATGGCTCTTAACAGGACTAAATGCCCAAATATTTCTGACTGGAGGTGAATAATGTATTTTAAGTTTTGAAAGATGGAGTTGTTTGAAAGAGTAATATAGTGTATGTTTGACTACGATAAAAAGATTCATAAAAGTAACTGATAGAGCTGTTAAAACTTGCCATGCCAAGGCTAATATAGATAGATGTGTCTCTTTGAGGCAAAATAATCAGTTAAGTCAGCAAAACCATGCATAAAAGCTAAAAAATATTTTTCCATTTTTTTCTATTTTCCAATCACTAGACTGCTAGAGAATAAAGCCTAAAATAGCAGCTCACAAATTTGAAAAAAAATTTCCACACTGAATCCAGTTTGTATCTGTGACTAGGCACTAACACCACCTAGTTCTTAAAATTCCCTTAAGAACATAGTAACTTAACTGCATAATATCCTGATCTCTATCAGGTGGTTGTAGATACTTGTGCTAAGCCCTTAGTTAAGGGCTTCTATCGTTTTTCCCCAAATATTCCGGTCAGAAACACTAAAAAATAATAATGAATGTTGCGATTATAGGAAAAAGCTGCACAGACAGCTATTTAAAAAAATAAAATTATTGTACATGCCGTGGAATCCCATAAGAAATTCTCTGATGTCTTTTACAACATAGAATGTGATAGCAGGACTGACAAACATAGAGAATCCATGACATGTCTACTAACCCAAATAAAACTTTATCTAGCAGGTAAAAATAAAATTCAGATTTTTTTAATAGAAGATCATGGAAGTTAATGAAGTCTACCCAAAAAAGTCTCTATGCTCAATTCCTGTTCAAAGATGTGAACTTCCCACTAGGAAATCTGTGAAAACTTACAGATAAATAAACATATATAGGAAATAAGAACTTTTGATAAAGGACATGCTTTTGCTTAAAATAAGTTAAATGCTGTAAATTAGAATGTTTCAAGAAGCTTTTCTGATAGTTTGACTCAGATCTGAAGACAAAAAACCCATGAATTCTAGGTAGTATATTCACAGATAACTACACAGAAAAGTAGAGGAAGGGGGTCCTTGAGGAACATTAAGGCAATTCTTTCCAGTGGTATTTTAATAAGGGCTACTTATCCTTGAAAAAATAAGGCAATTTAAGAAGTGGGAAAGAATAAGGTATTCACTGAATTTTCCAAGTATAGATCTGATCACACAGAAATCTTTACTACATATGAATAGTACTGCTATAGTTGCTGAATCACTTATTTAAAACACATTGAAATATTCCTTACACAATTTAAGTCTAGTAAGTTTTATACAAGGGAAGAAATATGCAATAAAGTTAATTCAAAACTACTTACCAATGACCTTTAAAACAAGTGGTAGCAAATGTCACTGTCTGGCAGCAGAAAATGTAGATTTAAATGGGTTAAACACCTATTCCTAAAATCAATTCCTTATTCAGCATAAAATGCAAGATCCTAAGATTTAAGTAATGTCCAGTAGAGGAATAACATTCCTCTCCATTTATGAAAAGGTCCTAAAATATTGAAACAAGAAAGTATACAGTATTGATATACAAATTACTAATCTTGTTTGTCCTTACATGATTCAAGTTTCCAATAATCAAAAATATATAAAGTACAAGTTTGTAAAACTTTAGTAAATTCTATGTCATTACCAACACTATCAAGATATGATAATCACATGAACTCTTAGTTAAAAAAATATGCACAGTTAAGTTTTTACCAAGATACTGGTCAGGTTGGTATCAGTTGAAGGTGATGTTGATAAAATAAGACATTTACACTAAAAGGTATATGAACATTTTACTTCAAAAAGGAACAAAAATTGTATTCACTATCTCAAAAAAAGATTTATTTGTGTATGTGTCTGTCTTAAACATAAAGATTTCATTTTTAGAGTGTACAGGAAGGTCACAAGGAAGGTTAAGGCCTATTTGGAATTAAATCTGGAAAGGAATTTCAAAGACATTGGTAGTAAAAGGAAGATTAGGGGAAATGTGGGTCTGATGCAGAATGTTGTACATATCCTACAAAGGACACAGAGAAGGAGGGGATACTGAATGGCTTTTTGAGTTTAGTCTTTACTGCTAATGGTAGGCCTCAGGGACCCCAGACCTCTGTAAGCAAGAGCACTAAAACAGATTGCCCAGAGAGGCTGTGGAGGCTTCTTCTCTGGAGATACCCAAAATCCCCCTAGATACGATTCTGTGCAACCTGTTCTAGTTGATTCTGCTTTAGCAGTGATGTTGGACTAGATGATCTCCAGAGGTCCTGTGTAACCCAAACCACTCTGTGATTCACCCTACATTTAATCTGCATTTGCTCATTAAGAAAAATACTTTGGAAATAGATTTCAATTTTTTTCTCCAAAAGTCTCTGCATTCTAAAAATGTTCAGAAGATAATTCTTACCTATTATGCATAACCTTTACTACATAAACAAATTGTGAGGCAGAGGTTATCTAGGTTTCCAGCGAATGATAAGGCATGAGTTTATGAAACAGAACAACTACAAAAGAATAAAGGCAGATCTTAGTTCCTCAGTAGCCTGAAAACTGTCATTCAGTCATGTAAGAGAAGAAGATTACTAGCCATGGCATCTGTTTTACAGAAATGCAAATATGAAGAAAGAGCAGTAACAGATGAAAATTAGATTGAAAACACTGAAATGCTATTGACAAAAATCAGATTCATAAAAGTTAAAATAGGAAATTGGATATCTAAGCATATGTTGGAGCTGCCAAGTTCAAGAAACACTTAGATCTTCAAATTACTTTTTCTACTTTTAGGACATTAGTTTCAACACATAAAAAGCTTTATAAAGGAAATTTAAGTGTCTAAACTGGAAATGTGAAAATGATTTAAATATTAGTATGTTGTAGACATGATATATTATTAAAATAACTCATTATCTATTAAAATGGCATGACCATCCCAATACCAGGGTTAAAATATTATATACTCCAAATAATTTGAGGTTTTCTCTGAAGTTCAATGACCGAAGTTTTTACAAAAAATCAGTTATTCCACCTTGTTAAATTCAAACCTTAGGAATTATACTAGGCATAAAACAAATCCGTGTATGACAGAGACATTCTTCAAATTAGGTCTGAAGACCATTTCTGAAAGTATTTTTGCTCTGTTTAAGGAGAGTGGCTGGAATAAACAAGAGAGAAGCTGAATATGTGCTACTACTTAGTTGCTCAATAAGCCTTGAGCAAACGGAACACACTCTGCTCTGATTATAAAGATGAAATGCTTTCTTCAAAGGCAGCTTGATTTCTTCAAGCACACAATCTGTCTGTTGCAGAAAATAGGGACAATATTTTCCCAGCCATAGCACAATTTTCTTCATCTATCATAAGTCATTTTCAGGCAGGCATATGTGTTCAAGCACAAGCTTCTCATATTAGAATGAGAATGATAGGGATCAGTGCAGTATCACTCTAAAGCAACCAACACCTGAGAAGAGAGACAAAGAACTAATTTTTTTTTTTGTAGCTCTAACGCTTGCTATGGCATTTTCCACACACGTATGAATATCACAATGTTATTAAGATAACCAATATGTAAAGGCAATACAAAATAATTCATCATATATCAGAGTGAATTATTTTAAGGGAAAAATGGTGTACTAGCATCAATATATTTAGAGTAGAGGTAATATGTTTATAGTACAGATAATCAGAGATCTAAACAAAATAATTACATTAATGAAAAAGCATTATTTTTAACTTACAAAAATAACTCAATATAATAGCACTGTCATTTAAAGGATTTCTGTATCTTAGAAGTGCAAAGCCATTTATAGTGCAAACTCACTAACTAAACGTGCAGAAAAGGCAGAAGCAAAGAACCCAATGGTTGCTGTTTCTCTTGTAGTATCCAAATATAGAAAGTTGTAGCTGCTTTGCTATTGCTTATGATGCAGCTGAAAACCGTCTGGAAAAAAGTCCTGATCAAGATCAGTCCCAGAAACCAATTTTGGTACACAGAAAATAGTTTGCATAGAGGAAATCTTTAAAATCAAAAAGTATCATCCCGACACATTTACATTTGTTTCCCAAAGCTGCTGCTAATTTAATGACTGCAACATTAACACACACATTTAAAATAACCTGTGAATGTCTGAATCTAGAGAGTATTTACTTCCGCATGCTTCTGGATTTGCATATTTTCAAGGTATCTTGCTGTCCTTGGTTAAATACATGTTTTTTAAACCTGTGTGTGTGTAGTTTTTTTTTCCACAATGTGGTCTGCCATATTATACACAGTGTCAATATATATTTTACCAGTTTTGGCATTAACAATTCCTTTAATATTTACTCAAAAAAATTATATAGGTTTTATTTAAGGCACTACATTTTTTGCTGATGTTTCTATCTTTTTTTCCTTCCTTTTAATTTATCTTAAATATTCTGGGACAGGTTAACCTTGATGCATGCATTCATCTTTTCACCTAACATAAGATATTTTATACAGTACATTAATCATTGTGACTGCAAAATTAGCCTTATTAGATTGCCATTTAAGTGTCTAAAAATACCACTGCGGTCACAGTGCTTTTGAAATAGAAGTAGATGGAGAAATGCAAAAGCTCGTAAGGTAAGTTCCGAAATTTTCTGTTTTAAATGTCTTAAATAAATATTAAAATGTCCTCATAAGTGGAAGTTTATGCATGCAAACAATTTCACAAAGGCATTTGCACAGCAGTCCCCTGCCTGCATTATTCCACCCAAGATTCCTTGTACTTCTTTCTTCATACTTTATTTTTCATATTTCCCTTGAAGCTCCTTTTATACTTCAAGTTAAGAATATTCTCCTCCTTTGTTTTTTCCTGCCTCTTCACGCATTCCCCTACATCTTTCCCCAGCCAAAACAAAAACCATCAAATGCCCCCTCAATCAGTTCACAGACAACACTAAACTGAGCAGATGTGTTGATATGCTGGAGGGTAGAAAGCTGTACAGAGGGATCCAGACAGGCTGGATTAACCGACTGGGGCCAGTTGTATGAAGAGATCTTAAAGATCTCCTAGTCCAATCACCCCTGCCATGGGCAGAGATACTTTCCACGAGAAGTGGTTTCTGTCATACATTTCCTCTTTAAGGGGAGAGACTCCTCACACTCCTCTGTACTTCAGCATGTGTCCTTTCCACGCACTGCAGTCCTTCAGCTACTCTAGGGTCCAGTGTGGGTCCCCCATGGGAGTCTACTATATGCTCTACTTTAATTCATAGATAAAGAGGTTTCTCTCTTTCCTGTGACTAACAAAAGAAGTGTCAGGCAGTCTGAAGTCACAGTACTCCAAAACTGTACCTATGGAAAATGTAGCAATGGAGTACCCATTGAAATTATCTATGACTTGGCTTGCAGAAGGAAACAACAGAAAAACCTTCTGGGTTCAAAAAGTAATTAGCAGAAGTCCAAAAAAGTAGCATATATAAAAGTAGCAGTCTTTTGCTACTAAAGTGAAGCAAATTATGATCAAGAATTATGACTCTGCTCTCTAAGGAAGAGGATCATAGCAAACATGAATCACTGAATCTAAGAGTCACCAGCTTGAACAAAACAGCGCATTCTCTAAACTTACCATGTGAATATCACAGAATATTCGTGATCCAGTATGCCTTAACCTGCAACTTTGCATAATTGTGAGTTGTTTTACACCATGAGAAGTCTCAAATAAAATAAAAAGCCCCAACTCCTTTAAAAAGAAAGTTGTGAATATGTGTAGCAATGCATAAGCAATTAATTCTTCACCAT
>JAWWEY010000130.1:34157064-34168002 GCA_035582745.1 Loriotus luctuosus | reverse complement strand
TTTCCAGAAGTTTGTGCAAGGCATGTAGTCTACACACCCTCACCATGCTGCACTACATCCAGAAAAGAAAGAAGAGAAAGAGACACAGATGCACAGCATTCTGACATCAGGGCTGTTTGATTTGAGGCATTACAGTAAAGATGCAGTCCCAGAAGTCATCTATTAGCCCTGTAATGACCAATACAACATAAGGCCCATAAAGAATAACCACTGAGCAGAAGCGGCACGGTATCTCCTACAGCCTGTATTAAGCCACAGTCTGGACCACCAGGCAGAAGCTGCAACGTTTCCTGAAAAATCACAACAGTGGTTCACATGATACTTTCACCTGTCAAAAGCTCTTCATGAGTTCTTTTGTCTGACTGTCCAGCAGACAGGTGTCCCCCAGCATCTGACTGCCACCTGAAACGTCACAAATATTAAATGTTTGCCCAGTCCTGCAGGAAACACTAGTAGAGCATGTTAGCTTCTGACCCAGCATTCTTTACAGTGTGTCCTGTCCTTGCAGCAAGATTAATGTGTGTACCAAACCGTAGTCGCTTTTGGCTGCAGAATGTATTTGGGCATGGTGATGCACAGAAGTCAGCTGCATAACAGATGTCAAAAGGATCTTGTTTGTCAGATTTCATGCTGTATGGTGTGGGTGTTTCTGGGAAGATCTGGAGATGTCTTAAAAAACTTCTCACATGGATGCAGATGCCGCGTATATTAAACTAGGCTGTGCCAGAATGTAGGAACACTCAAGGAGAGACTAAGATTTACAGAAAGATAATTTTGTCATCTCATAATTTTGTCATCTCTGAAGTTCTTGACTTGGAAGTTTTCACCTGATTTCTCTTCTCTCTTTTTTTATCAGTGTCCTTTATACAAAGCACATTTTCTTCAATTACATCTGAACCTATGTTCTACAGTAACCGATGAAACACCTTTTGTTGCAAACAAACAGCAAATCAGAAAAATAATTTTCAAAGGAGAGAAGATATGTATGTAGAGTTCCTCTACTTGAACTTTATCTCAGGGGGCTTTTAACCTTTTTGATTTTCCACTTTTTTATGCCAATATTGAGATTTGTATGCAACATACCAAAAATCTACATTCAAACTGCCCAAGCATTCAGGATTCATCCTTTATTTCTCTTAAAAAACCCAAGCATTACACAGTTTCTTTTTATGAAGAACGTTTTGACTTGAAGTTGAACACATAGGTAATACAAAAAAATCTTTTTGTTTCACTTATAATTCCTATTATACTCTTCTAAATACCAGTGTTTGAAAAACGTTTGTACACATGACGTAATTTTTTGAAGTACATTAGTTTACTGAACACATTTAGCAATATTTTTTTCTGAAGTACTAACTCCTTTTCTTAACTCATGAATCTCTGTCTCTAAGTAAGACAGAGATTCATGATCTGTCTCCAGATCATGAATTCCATTTTAGTAAGAACTTGCCAGTTTTACTTGATGGTTCATAAGTAAATGAAGGATCTGTGGTTACTGGGAGAATTAAAGCAAAGTTTAGAGTTTCCATCAGTCACTTATACATACTAATTGATAAATAGCCTACTTCATTTTGTTATATTAATCAGTAAATTGATTATTTAATGATTGAAAAAATTTCTAAGTTTTTGATGTTTTTAATTCATTAAAATTGACTAATGCGCTACCTTTAAAATCTAAGTAATCATGCAGCTTTCATATTTCAAATTTTGCCTGTGAAATTCCATTATTCTTGATTTCTGTTTCTACAATAATATAACACTTATTTTCAAGTCAGTTAAGTGAAATATATTGGAGTTTCCTCACACATTCACTCCAAGCAATGCACAGTGCTCTTCTGTGGGAGTTATACAAGGTGGCACCATTCATCAGTTCAGTCAGCAATTTCTTCATCACTACAACTGCCAAATTATAAACAAGACTGCAGCTTGAAATCTGTCCTAGATTTATGCACTAATATTCTAGCAGAAGACTTATTTTCCTTCAGATACCTCTAGATATTCTACTTCCAGAATTCAATTTTTATGCTCTTCATATGTGGTTTAAACTTTATTATCTACCTTTCTTCCTTTTGGAGGTTAAAAAATCCTCTGCCCTTTTCCATGACCACCAATATAAACAAATCACAACATTGAATGGGTATTATTTCATTACCCTGGTTCCTGTCTGCTAGGATACGTGCTTAAAGAGCTTTTACTTTCATATTTCCTTAGCTTCACTGGGATGACAATAACATTATCACTAACATTGAAAATAGAAAAAAAACCCCAAAAACTCAGCAAAGTTAGCAAATAGCTACAAAAGAACAAAACTCAAAATGACCGAAGATTTGGTCCAAAATCTCACATCTAGGGCAGAAAATACTAATACTATAAAGTATAGCTACAGTGGACTTGGAGTGCTATATCAGGTTAAAAACTTTTAGCTCTGATGGCAGAAAATTTATTAGGTGATGCTTAAGCTTTACAAACTTGCTCTGTATAGTTATCAGGATGCCAAGCTACTTTTGCTTCATTTTAAAAACTCCCAACTACATAGCATAGAAATTGACTTAAAGATTGCCCCTTTGTGTAAACAACACCCCACTTTTTGTTTACCTGGCTCTATGACTACAAACACCTGTATTGTTATGTAAAGCACAAAACAGTCCAAACTCATACATGCCTTGACATCTGCTTCTTCCCATGCAGTTCATTAGACCATTCAGCCAGCATCAGCACTTACACCACTCTTAAATTCTGTGAATTTTTTGCATACTTAATTGCAATAATTGCAAGACCTGTATTAGCAAAAGTTAAGGTCTAAAACTAACACACATCAGAAAGGATGCTTTTCTTTGATTAATCAAACTGTGTATTTCCCACATGGATCATTTAACAGAAGCTGATTTTAATTTCAAGTCAATAAAGTTGCAGCAGGGATGAATTTGCCTGCACTTGTTACAAAGCAGATTTTCTGCATGCAAGCAATTGAAAACTGAGTCTTCTAAGGTTTTAGTGAAATGAACAATGAACTGGTTTACAGCATTCAAAACCTCTAAAATACAAAAATATGACACTATTTAATTTCTTAAGTTGGATGGTATCCTCTTTCACAAACTGAGAATTAAAAATCTAGGTGTATACCTATATAAACGGTCCAAGGGTTTGGTTCCTTATGTTTATCGACAGATAATAGAGGTGGGGAGTAGGGTGCAATATCTGATAAATTATGTTGATGCATTGCTAGCCGGTGATAATTCTCCTGGACCCTTAAAAAGGTGTCGAGTAACAGCACTGTTGTGATAAACCCCTAGTCTTTTTCATTTTACTTCTCCTATGTTTGGATGAGGCAATTCAAGACACAAAGCTCATACAATTTGAAATTCCCATTTATAGCCTAGCAAAATGCAAGAAAAGTAATTATCAAGAAGAATCTAAATAGCCAAAGATGCTAAAGAGCATAAATCACAACTTGGCATATTTTTCAGAAAGACTGTGGGTAGGTTATCACAGCAATGCTATTCTGAGCCATGTTTCAGTGATAAAAGACAAACACAACAGCCTCAAAATTTGAAACCAGCGATAAACTACGGCAAGTAAACCCGAGAAGAAATGAGAGACCTTAAGCTATGAATAAGAAACATAGGACACAGAATTTTTTCCACAGAGATTGAAGAAGCCTGAGAAGGACAGCTAGATCAGAACTCAGTTCTGCAGTCACAGCATCACATATAAAATTTCTGTATAGTAATTTTCAACCACATTTTTGACAGTTGTTCATCTTTTGCCTTTGATATGTAGCACGATGCTCTCTCTGCCTAAATGGAGATAAAACAGCCTGAACTTTACCACATTTGCCAAACTTATTGATTATATATGGAGAGGAGGGGTTTTTTTGTTGTTAAAGAACACTGAGGCCAGCCTAACACATCAATCCCAAAGTTAAACATTCTGAGGATGTGATGAACAACATTTCCCTACAGAAACTCATACCAGTGAGGATGCAGCATATAGACATCCTTATAAAGGAACCAGTAAGTGATAATAATCATAATTTATCTAAAGGCTGCTGAGCTGACACAGTAGGCTTCAAATATACGAACAACAGTCAACCACTTTATACAACCACTAAAGCTCACAGTGTAAGTCCTCCTCATTACAGCAGGGACTTGCAACACATTCCTTCTAGGAGTGCATGCGGAGATTCCTCCCTTGAGTGGGGACATCACCTCAAGACTACTCCTTGAGGCGGAATGAAAGAGTTGCCCAGGGTCATTGGTATGGCTGAGTAACATAAATCTCCTGTTAATAACTATTTTGATAGTCTTAATATAATTATTCCAATATTGCTTTAAAAAAGTAGTAGATATAAATATACTGTGCAGGAAGTAACTCTGATTAAAGTTTTTTTTGTCTAATCACTATCATCACATCATCATCAACTTCAAAAAACAACATACTTTATTCATATAAATATGTGTGGTTTGCTGTTCTTAATGCTGTTGGAGAAAGTTACATAAAGGCTGAATTACACCTACATAAACCATTAGACATAAACTTCTGAGTAAGTCTGGGACTAGGATGGATCCTGCCTCACCTAGACTCCTCTCTAAGAAGGAGTTTACAAAGCAAAGTGTTTCTTTCTGAACTTTGTCCTTGCTGTCCTCGACAAACTTTATCTGAAGCTTCCATTCTATTGTTTTCTATGAGATTTTTATCAGTCTTTCTCATAGTCACATATTATCTATATTTAAAACTATCATACAAAACAACCAATCTTAGCACCTAAAAAAAGCAAAAGAGTATTCAGTGCAGGAAAACACAGCTCTTCTAAAGAGCTGCTAAACTAGCAGCTCTTTAAACTAGCAGGTCTAAAGAGTTGCTATTGCCTGATGAAAGACCCATGTCTAGCTGGTCTCAAAAGGCACAGCCTTGGAAACAGAACTACCAAATATTACAAATGGAAGAGACTCACAAGGATCATCAAGTCCACCTCTTAAATGAATGGTCCATAAATGGATCAAAACTGCATCCTTGGTGTTATTAGCACCATACTCTAACCAACTGATGTTTTCATCCCCACAGTCTCTTCTTCTGATTTTAAGATTTGGAAGTTAGGATGATATAAGGCATTCAGCCAAAGCGTAAGATCACAGAAACACCTCTTAAAAGATTACTAGAACAAGGGGTTTTGAATACTTGGGGAATCTTAAGACTTCTAGTACACAGTTACTTTCTGCATATGAAGGAGACTAAAAGCAGGCATTACCTGTAATCTTACCAGCGGTCCTTCAGGACAGTGTCATGGTTTAGTATCCTTCCATAACCGGATTTCATAGGAAATCATTCAACGTCTTCACAACTGTCCTTCTATTTTAGAATGGTTTAAATAATGTAAGTTGTATCGAGGAAACCAAGTACTAGCTGATGCTGTCATAACTACTAAGATGAACTGATGAAAATTAAGAAACACTCTTACATAATCCAGCTTCATGTATAGCTTCTTAGCTGTTTTCTAGTCTTGTCTTTCGATGTTGCAAAATGACAGATATGGGTTAAGCTCAATATAAAAAAAAAGTACAGAAACAGAATGCAATCTGGGATATATTTCAAGGAATCAAGAACAATAACTCCCCTTCAAAGTACTCCTCTGAATTATGTCCTCTTTTTGAAAAACAGTACTTATCTCCGTATATTACAACATAACCAAATCTGATGCACTATATAAACACAGAAGGTCTCTAGTACTACCCTTTCCTTCCGAACATATAAGCCACCATTTTCTGGATTGCTAGGGAAGCTCTTGGCCAAATTTCAGAAAATACTGTGAGAGAATAACTAAGAGACACATTTTTGAGGGCCTGATACCAGAACTTATCACTCACAGGAATATATTATGAGACATACTGTTTGAATAAAGACTGAAAAGTCCCACGAATGGCATCTGATTCTGAAACCTGTAAATTCCTTTTGCTGTTAAGAAATGAATGAAGAAATCTTGCCTCTTAAAATCTGAAGATTGAGATTAATCTACCCGAGTAATTTTCAGAAATAAGCATAGACATAACAAGCATGTTTTGGCTTATCCATGTAGGGAAGTTATGTTTTCTAAGGATTATTTCACAAGTGGCACAGAGAGCTGTCACAATAGAAATCAAAACTACTAAAAAATTTCATCTACTTTTGAGGCAGAACATAAAAAGAGCTATATTAATGTTTCAGTCAGATAGAACTTTCTAAGGGAGGTGGGTGTAGCAATTACTTCAGTGGCCTCAAAGGCAGAAAAAGCTTAATTTTGTAGGAAGTTCTAACCTTATTTTAAGATATTCTGGAACTGAATATCAATTAAGAAAACATGTACAATCTTAGAAGAGAAACAGCAATTGCATTTATTTTTTCAACTGTCAGAATATTTAATATTTAAGGAACTTGACTTTCAAAATTGTGACAGGTACACAATTCACTATAAAATTAATATTAGGTTTTAGTAATAATTTGTGACAAGTAGTAGTTACTATGTCAAGAGGAGTTTCAGAGGTATTTTGAATTTCAATCAGTGCAACACAAAGGCACTAGGAAATGGTATTAATAGTGACAAAGTTTGATCTACTTTGCATCATTCAAACAGAAGAAGGTAGATAACTTTATTTCACACTCCCTTCTGCATTAACAGTAAATTAGGTGAATGAGTGAGTCGGTGAATCCCCTTTTACGTTTCTTCAGAAAGCTCTGAAGACATTTCTCCTCAATTAATCATTATGTAAATATATCAAAGGAGATAGTTTATCAAAAGGAAAGCATACTGGCAATGGTTCAAAGACCTATCAAAGCCACTATTTTGCTCAGAGTTTTCATCACCAGCATACCACACAGTGCTATGAATAAGTGCCCCATGGTAGGAAACATCTTTTGTGTGCACTGGAAAGCCCAAGTTTGAGTAAAGAACTTTTATATAGGTAATGAAGCTGTAATTGTGTAGGATATAATCTGAGCCACTCTGAGCCACTTCTGAGCACTGTACTAAAAAGGTGGATTTTTCTTCCTCCAGCAGGAGAGAGGTACCAAAAAAAACTCATTCCAAGAGATTTCTGCTGAAGAAAAGGATGTATTCTCCACAAAGTTTGTTAGGAACAACTGTTTTGGAAATGTGCCAGTTCATAGCAACACTTAGATCATTCTCGGCTATTCCCATCCACTTTTACTTGATGATAAGCAAACTATCTGCCCTACTACAAACTAGGAATTTCACATAGCAGTTTTACACCTTTTTGGCACATATTCTGACAATAATCCAAGCGTGAATGTAAAACAGAACTTAAATCTGGGAGATTGTTTCCTCCTTAGGAGGATGGATGCTTGTGATAGTGCTATTCTCTTCTCTATCTCTAGCCTCTGGTCATATCCAGGTTTAGGATGCTGTACTAGTAAATCCTGCTCTGCATGAAGTTTGGTTCACTACTTACAATATTTAACCTTCTCTCTCTTTTTCTCCATCAGTGAAATGGGGATCACTCATCACTCTACATTTCACCTGAGGCACTTATCTTGTTCATAGATGATGAACAGAAAACTTAATGGGGAAAACAACAATAATGAAACTTCATTGCCACCACCTTTCACTACACCACTGAGTTTAAGCAGCATTCTCACTTAAATTTCTTTACTAATTTCTTGTATATAGAGCATTGTGTCAGGAAATATAAACAAACTGCATGGAAATGGGAAATGTATTTATTGTAAAAATACTTGTTACAATGAAACAAAAAAACCCCCTGTGGTTAGTTCAAATACACCATTCATCACAGTTTTATAAAGTTATATAACTTTTTCCAGTTAATAAATTTTTACATGTTCTTTACAGAGCAGCTGCTTTCACTGAGCCACCTGTGTTTGTTCCCCTTGCTCAGTTGTCTTGCCCAAAATGTTACACTCTTGTCTTGCAATTTAAAGCTAGTAGTGATAATTAGCCATAGTTTTCGTGGCCAAAATATTTTTATATTGAGACATTGTTTTTTTTACAGATAAACATCTGCAAATAATTCACTTGTAGACATTTCAGTATTCTTCTTTCTGTCTTTCTTAGCTGTTTTGCTTTCATTAATTCCAGGGTGAAACAACTAGGCAAAACCATAATCTGAAACCAAATTAAACCTGTTTCTTTTAGAATTTACTCCTCTTCACTTCAAGCTAGTGTGCCATCCCAATATTTTACTGATTACAGCCACAGAATTCAAAGAAAATGAAAGTAAGCACAAAACATCTTGCATTGATCAGTTGGCCTTAGTACATCTGACACAAGAAGACTGAATACTTTATGTATTTGTCATTATGACAGCATTCTGACAATGTTGTTCAGGATAATTAAATTAAATTTCCTAATACCAGCTACAATCTGCAGTGACGTGAGTTACACCAAAACATACAAATACGTGTACCTTAATTGTATTTTTCTGATCCAAACATGTTACTGCACAAGCTGGCTTGTAGTGATAAATAAGAAACCCAGCCTGGTTTCATAAATCAGGCCCTGGGTTGATAGACAGGGACCTTCACCCATCACATTCCATCCTGACCTGCTGGTATCTCCCTGGGCAGGAGCGGGGCTGTGAGAGGATCAGACCAATGAGCTGTTGAGACCTGGTAGTTTTGAACTCCCTCTATAAGAAGGCTCTCAGCAATAAGACAGGTTGTTTGTCCCATGGAGTTTTGGGGGGTGTGTGTGTGGTCCCTTCCTCCAACCATCAGCCCCACGGAACACGTGGATTTTAATGTTATACAAACATTCATTTGTGATTTGTGTTCCTGTCTCCTAAAATATATATCCACCACTTTAATAGAAATTGGTGACACTTATTAAGAACAGATTTAAGAACAGATTGACACAGGTATGAAATAACTTTTTTTTTTAAACTTCGCTGCAAAAAAACCCAGTAGATGAATATTCCAGATACTATTGTACTTTCCTTGAGGATTTGACTGCTGCTTTGAAGAATGTTGCACAGCAGTATCAGTGAATTGTAGAAGGATCAGCAACAAGTTCAAAAATACCATCCATCAAATCTTAAACCCCCTGACATTTATCACCCAGTTCTAATACATAACTAGATGTATCATCTCCAGTTTTACTTAGCAAAGCGATATGTTTGTATACTTTACGACAAAATGAGCAGGACAGTACCTTTGAGCTGATGAACATGTTTGTGCTTGTCATTTTTATCACTACTTTAATCTCAATCCTCAATAATCCACTTTGGTAGTTCTGGTGGTACTTCTGAAAAACTTATTTCAGCCTTCAAAATGCTGATTCACTGCCACCTGTTTCAGTATACATGATGCTTTCAGTACAGCAAAGCAAACAAAAAATATTGACACGCACAATTTCCATGCAAAAATATTCTAAGTATACATATTTGAAACAGAAAAGCTCTATTTTATTTCCATTATTGTGGGTGTAAATTACTACAAGTGGCACCAGAGAGATGCTGGTCAGCTCCAGCTGGTTATGAGCCAGCATGTATATCTGACACGCAAAGAGAATGTGACTTTTTACAAGTGCAGTGTCAGCCTTTTAATCTTTAAAGTCTGTTTGTGCTTACGTGCACAAGAATATGAATATTCTGCAGTGAAATGACTCCGTAAGTCAACAGAAGTGCCCACTCTGATTACATTTTGGGTTTATGTAAGGTACAATTATAACAGTATGCATATACATGTGCAGTTCCACTTCTGTACATCTTGGAGTGACTTGACCTGATAAGAATATAAAAGGATGAGGAAAACTGGCACATGTGCTATCACCTACACATACAGTATTTCCCTAATTTGGTGCTCTAGTCATTACTCACAGCATTTTGTTACAATACAAATATTCAGCTTACAAATATACATCATATGACACTTATCACTTCATTAATAGGTATCTATAGATGAGACACTATGCCAGATCCTCAGCTGGTAAGTTAGTATAACTCTCCATAACTCCTGTATTTAGTTTCCAATAATATTTTTCATGTTGACTTCAACAACAAAACGTTGCTAGAGAAATTTATTATGGAGCTTTTACAAAGTTGAGATTAGACCAATCATTTATCTTCCATGGTCTAAGATTCCTATTCTTAAAAAAAGAATTTTAAAAAATATATATATACACACCGCTTCTCTTCAAATCTTAGTCAATTTCTGGTTCTGTGTATTTGCGTAACATCTGTGTTTTTCAGAGTTCATGCATTATGATCTCATTATTTCCCCACATAATTTGGAAAGAAGTGCTCACAAATAAGAAGAGATTTGAATATTTTAAGTTTGAGGTTTCAACCTTTTTATACAGCATTGACTCATGACTCAGTTTTATTGGCATAAAGCCTGAGAGTATAACAATGATGGCTAGAAAAAATCACAGAGAAAATGGAATTGAGCTAGACTAATGGAATCTCATGATTATATTTCTTAATCGCATCTGGCTTGATTACCTAGAAGATAACATCTTCATTGGTTAAATGTTTAAATTGTAGGTGGTATGCTATTAATAAAAGAGCTTTAATATTGTTCCAATTGTTTTCATTGTTAAAATATTGGAGCAAAAAATTATTAATTGAATTATTTAACAATGAAGAAAAACTGCAGTTCCATTCATTTAAGTTTTTGTCCCTCAGGAAACTCAATTTTAGAAAAAATTTCAGCACTCCAGATCATATTTTTTTTCCCCAGAGTATGATGATAATATTAGTCCTCATTTGTAGTTTTGAAAACTAGCATTATAATGTTTATGAAACTAAATCAGCCAATCTCAACAGACAAATAACTAATTCAGGGATTTTTTATTTGCATCAGATTTAAGACAACTGGTGTATAACTAATGCTGTGTTACTTCTAAAATTATTCTTAACTTAAAAGGTTTTCGCAGACTAAAAAATGTGTAGTTATGCATATTCAGATCCCATCTTTAAAGGTCATCACAGT
>JAWWEY010000130.1:34146947-34157038 GCA_035582745.1 Loriotus luctuosus | reverse complement strand
GGACAGCTACTGGAATCAGACTATATAATAAATGTAACGATATATAAATCATAGTAGTGGTTGTGTAGAAAAATTTCTACAGTTTTCAGAAAAGCAGTATTACTGTTAAAAACCTTGAGGGATTGAACAGTGCAACTTCTGCAGGCTACCATGATCCAACTTTACTTATTTCTTCATAAGTATTATATTACTTAAAATATTGCAGAAAATTTAAGTGACAGTCAAAATGAAACAATGCAATCCAGTGCAACTTACTAATGTTTCTATTGTCTTTTCTTGCCCTTAAGAATTCATTTGGTGAACTGAGACTTCTTTAGCATGATCCTAAAGAACTGTACGTTCATCTTTTATCAGGAATTACTAATCCAATTATTGTATTTTTAGGTATAAAATCACTTGCCAATTATTTCTGACTTCTCACAACGCAGGTAAATAAAATGTTAATTAATAAAATAAAAAAACCCAAACTCGTTTAAGACAAAATAAAAGGCAAAAATATAGATAATAATAGGATGTGGCCAGACAATATTTTTCCATAATTTAAACCTATATTTATACAATTATTTATTCCCAATTGCAAGCTAAGGTCTAACAGCATTATTGTTGTGGTGCTGCTCTTTAAGTAAAAATGCTCATATGCCAGCTTCACTAACTCCATATCCTGAAACATTATCCTGGATCACAGGATATCTGAGATTTTGTTAGACAGATATTCAATTAAAAAATCATACTGTTCTCTCTGCATTTTTTTCCTTTAACATGTAAAGTGTTATGGAACTGAGCTGAAGTTTTAGCTCTCTATATTTAAAACATTTTTGGAAGTAGAATATGATAGCAAACATTACAGATGTATACATGTATACAGACATATATCTATATATAGATGTATATTATATGTAGAAATACACGTAACCACATCATATATATAAATACACGTGTGTGTATGTATATACATGTATAATAGAAAAAGACAAGCTGACTCAATCTATCAAAAAATCATATATATATATATATATATATATATATATACACCCACATCCCTTAACATCCCTTAAATTCTAAAAGCATATTATTTATTTGATATAGCAATTTAAGGTGGCTAAAAATTGCACATTACTAACTGGATTGCAAATGGATTTATGAATTCAAGAACTCACTTCTGTTTACTCCTGGGTAGTCCAAAGAGATTTAGTCAAGGATTGAAGCCAAACTGATTAAAAGCTGTCCAAGAATAAAAACTCAGTCTGCCTCTAAGAGATGTGGGTTTAGAGCTTTAAACTTCTAACTGAGACATTATGTATATTACACTTTTGCCTACATCATAATACTTTATTTTCTTTGCAGGTTTCGGTCCTTATGAAGAAATTCTGTCCACTTATACAGGGTAATGAAGATGTAGTACAGTAAAGATTTATTCACACTGAAAACTAATATTTATACAATATTGATCTTTGTTATTAAATGAGATGGTAGTGAAGCTGTTAATAAATAAAGGTGGATATTTAATTAGTTATGCATTAATATTTGAATCTTATTTTGTTGTGGTTGTCATTTGTAGAAAGAAATAACCTTTATTGTATTACCAGTCCCTCCTTTTACTGGGCTACAACAAAATCACAAGCTAAACAAAAGGAAATAATTTCCAAACGCTTTTGTGAGAATGTTAGTTTTACAGTCGTGCAATAATAATAATGTCGACTGAGTGCAGAAACTGTCAAATACTGCAGTTGGTTGAAAAGTTTGTATTCTGCCTACCAACACTAAACCAGCTTCACATCTTAAGAGAAGACCAAAATAGAAGCCAAAACCTCATAAAAAGCCTATGACATGCTTTAAAAATTATACCAACAAATGATGAGGAATACAGATATTGCACATAAAATCTGGATATGAAGGTCAACATGATCTTAATTCTGATAATTAAATTTAACTGGAGTTCCCAGCAAAAAGATAATTTTGAACAGAAATAAACCGGCCGTCCTAGTCAAGACTAGAATGCTATAGTAATGCAGCAGATGACAGATTAAAAAAGGGTGTTAAAAAACTCAAACTTTTCACAATGCTATTTGCTGGGAAGCAGGGTAATAAGCCTTCCCTTTTTTTGTCATCAGAGATACTTTATCCAACATCTCTCATCTCCCACCAACTAGAGGCAGTCACAAAATAACACACAAAACCAGGTTCCCCAAGTTATAACCACAAAATTTTTCATGCTTTGCATTTTAAAGTCTCATAGAGGAGCTTCTCTTCAGGAAGGCAATTAGGATTTTTGGAGAGCTACTAACATGTAGCTACTTCAAAAATAATACAAGCAAGAACGTTCTATTCCCTAACACTGTTACAGGGTATATCCGCAGTATCACAGACTTACCTGGGAGTGAAAGGGAGGAAATTAAATAGACTGTTTTTGTAAAATACACTAGCATAGAATGAATTTGTGTAATTTTTAGACGGTTAAATCAAATATACAAAAGTATGATGCTCCATACCAAGATATTATACTCTTACCAAAAAGCAAATATCTGCTCTTAGGTAACAAAGTGTTGGTAATTCAGAGGTCAAAGTACAGCCTGTAGCAAAAAACTCAAAGACGAAAAATACCCCACAAATATTATGTTAGGCTTTTTCATACAATCTGACAATCTACCATATGAGCTACCAGAGAAATAAGAAATCTGATAGCTGAAATTCCACTTTCAACTGCTATACCTTTAGTAATTAAGCGTCAACAAGTATGTTGCTTTTTACTGAATATGATACTATACAAAAGGGCTTGGGATGGGCCACAAATGAATTGCAAACCTGCCCTCAGCTGATCATATTATAGGGGCCTTTTACAGTTAGATGTCAGCTCTGAATGTTGATTGCCCAACCATAGCTTGCCAAGAGCTACATGTTCTTCCTCCCTTATTAAGTTACATGAAATTGAAAAGATATAGATCTGGATTTCAAATCCACTGATCTGTAACAAAGGTACGAAGAATTACATTATAGAAATCTTGGTGGTATGGTTTATTATTGAGGTTATCCATTATTTCCAGGTATTTCAAATTCAGTCAGACTTATAAGTAGACTGAAAACTTGCACCTTTCAGGTTTATTTCCTCTCTTTTTCTAGTTTTGTTTTTGTTTTTTCTTATCTGAGAAATGCCTTTAGCATTCTAAGATTAATACAAGGAATTTTTTTGTTACTAGGTGATGAGTATGTGCCAAGAATATGGTTTTTTCCACCTTTTTCTTATCAACAACCACATTTTGGCTGATATATAAAATAGAAACAAATGATCAAGACATTACTAGGTTATTAGTTAACCCTGAAAGGTCTGCCTGCATTACTCCACAGAAGTACAGGCACTGCTGTAATTTATGGGCTAACACCAGGTACAAGAATTGAAATGAGGAAATTTATTTTGCAGTTCATTTGCATCTGCTTTCTTTCAGTGAAGAGAACATGCAACAGAGGAAGATAAGAATTTGATCAAAGATGAGAAGTATAGATTGGTACAAAGAACACCATGACTTAAAGTGGGCTTCTGCTAAAGTGGTTTAAAATAACTGCACGAGATTCATCATAAATAATGAATGTGTGAGCGTATGAAGAAAGTATTTAAGTAGGCTGAATAAGGGAACAGCAATGAGTGACACGCAGAAAGCATAAATTGTGATCTTGGAAAGAACATGTTCCTTGAATGTTGCTATCTTTTTAGTTTGTTTGTTTGTTTCTTATTTTTTTTGCCCATAAATATGGATGCTGTAAGATGAAGAAAAAACAAGGTCAAAGACGTTGCACAAATGAAAGACATTGTCAATAGTCAACTTTTTGACATGGATGAGATTACTAAGATACTATTTGCATTTGATTTGATGAGAAGTCAAAAGCTTATTGGTACCAAAACATGAATCATTTGCAGGTGACATTCTATTTTCATAGGGATTTAGAGGTGGAAAATGTATTCTGATAACTATTTTCATGTTATGCGGGACATCCTGTATCTGCAAGATCAGTTCTTACCTGTGACAGTCAGCCAGGAGCACTGCCTTCATATCTGGTTTGAATTTCTGGTAGTTCAACTGTGAAATTGAGTCCAGGCAGTCTGGAACCTGGACTAAAGGCCAGAAGGACATTTGTAACCACATAAGCCAAAACTGCCCCAGCAAGCGCAAAGCCACAAAAATAATTGTGCCTTTGTCTTTTCTGATCTTAGAAATTATGAAAATGTTAGGGAAATGTAAAAAGCACATAAAAGGACCTAAGAGCTACCGCAAGTGGAATATAGCCAGAAACTGTACTGGGAATATGGTTTCCCTCAAGCAAAATTTTGACATTTAGAAAATTCTTCTTGTTTTTTATCATGTATGCCCTCCCAGGATGAGGCTCCAGCTGCTTCAGATCCTGGCACTAGGTCAAACAGTACAGCAGTATTCATACTGCCGCTTCTGGTGTTATAATTCTGTGTGCCAGAAATTCCAGTTCAGTCTCAATTTCACCAAATTTTTCCTGGTTTCTTTGCAATCCCCAGTCCCAGAAAATGATGAATCCCTGAGGGAGAGCTGCTTAAAAGCAGGTCACAAAATCCCATTCTAGCTGAAAATACTGCCTTTGAGACTACAGTGAGAGGCATGATTGGTCACATAGATGAATCTAGAAACAAGTTCTTAAGAATTCTGGGAAACATGAGCACAGACAATTTTTCTGGATTTGTTAGAGAAAAAATATCCTGCATGCTATTGAGAAATGAGAACAAAGCCATGGAGGGTTTTGTGCTTTGTCATTTGAGTGTGAAGAATCCTATGCACATATGTGGCCCTCTTAGCATGTCTACCCAGTCTGATTATGTTAATCTTTGTTTCCATGTAAACATAGCAGAAAACTTTAAGGACCCAACAATGATCACATAACTAGTTTTATGTGACAAATACTCATGTAATAGCAAAAATAAGACATTTGTTGCAGTTATAAATAGAAGGTGAGGTGGGGTTTTTTGTTTGTTTTCTTTTGCTTTATCGAGAAGTAAGTTGAAATTACCTTTTTTTTAATATGTATATATACGTATGTGTCTAGCAAAAGATAAAATGATAAAATCTTTTTCATATTTCTGCAGGCTGGAAAAATAATCAAGGCTTCTTAGTTATCCGAAAGGCAAAACAATCCCTTGAGGAAACACAGTAAACAATGTAATGACTTGTGAAAGCTATGATTTCAATGGATCATTTCCTTTTTGCCTGAACTGCTCTTTCATGACTACTCTTCTAAGCTTACCAATTTCAAGGTCGACTTTTTGCTAAATGCAGACAGCTGGCCTTCTGCATCATATTAGAATTTAGTCCTATGAGTATATACAATTATTACTTATTATACAGTGATTTCCCTACAAAATGTATTTTAAAGTTATTACTGCTATTAGAGGGTGTGAAAAAGGTAATATAGAATGAAGTCTAGGCAAGTGAAAAAAAAATCAATATATGAAAAAAACCTTATAACTAAATGTGGCCACAGAGCTAGAGGGTAAGTGCAAAAAGCAGAGTCACACAGAAAAAAACTTACTGAACTATTTCTTTAAAATAAAAGGATCCTGATCAATCATTAAAAACCAATAGCAAAACCAAACTCTGTTCTGATTTATTGTACTTTAGATTAGGTATGAGGCACACATAGTTAATGAACAAAGAGCTTTTGTTCCTATTTCTACTGAGTATTTGCTTCTTAGCAAAATGATAATGTATAGATGTGTTAAACTTTGCCAAACTATCAGAATACTTACATTTTAGTAATTCAGAATAGTTTACCTCTAATAGCTGCACCCTGAAACACTGTAAAGCATTCACTTTTTAAGGAAATTGAAGATATTTTTTTAGTACCAGATATATTCAGGAGCAATTATTTTATAAAAAGGAAAAGGTGTTCCTTTTGCCAACTAGTGTCTACTTTAGAATGCAGCACTCCTTTTAACAAAGAAATGAGTCACACATTTAATATTAAAAAAAAAATCAAAAGGATATTCAGTTAACAAGGTGATTATTTGTGAGAATACATTGAAGATCTAAAGAGATAAAACAATATCATAAAAAAGGAGTAAACAAAGGAAAATCGCATGCATTGTCCAGTATTCTTACAATTAACAGAGTTAAAATGTCTACTTAAACTCTCTTGACTTATGAAACAAAACATGCTTACAGTATATCTTGAACACTTTGCATATAAATATTGTCAAAATACATGGAAAGACATGAGAATGGTCCATTGAAAATCTTACCAAAAACCTTTAGTGTAAAATGAGCTGGAATAAAAGGAGAAAAATCCAAAATATTAAAAAAAAAACAGATTAGTTCTTCCAGTTCTTTTTCATTCCAAATCAACCCTGATCTTGCTTGATTTAAGGTACTCAACAATATTTAGGCTCCTGAATTGAAGATTAATACATCCTTTGCTATAGTTCACATTTTGTGGTCTCCTCTTTTTTGTTTGTTTATTTTTGAGCTTAATTAAAAACATCAGTGGTTTTATAAATGGGCTTAAATTGCAGACATCCTGTTTCAGAATTAAAGACATACAATAACCAGAAACAAAGGGTTCTGCTTGCCCAATGTAAATCTATTATCCCTCTCAACAACAGCAAAAGTGGAGATTTCACTTCATCCCTTTATCCTATATTTAGAAACCAGGTGCACTTCAACATGAGGCTGCTTAATCCCTTTTAAAATGTTAGAAGTTGAAATATCAAGGCTTTCTGAAAACTGATTTATCAGCAAGCTCTTGCCAGTGTGTTTTTGACAATTTACACTTTAGAGTCAATAGACACTTTTGATTTCCCATCAGAAAGACATTCATCTTTCTATAGGTCAAAGATGTAATATTAAAGGAAGACTTCAGCTGCTTTATATCTAAAAATAAAGAGCATAACTTTTACTCATCACTCAAAAAACAAGTAAAGTACAATACTGAAAAAAAAATTGATGGAATCTATTAATCCATTTTCTAAATATTTTTATTCCATTATCAAAATTATTCAAACACTCTCTTTTAAAAACTCAGAATTTTCAATTGAATTTCATAGTATTACTGAAATAAACAGCTATGTGAAATTATGCTAAAAGCACAAAATATTCTGTATTGTATCTCTGTTAAAATTCCCACCTTCGTGTTTCTCTTCTTGCAGCTCGCAACACTGGAGATCTCAGTTGTCTGTATTTCTAAATCAATGACTGATCAATGACACTAGTTATGTACTTAAAATGCCCTCTACACTTCAAAATTGTATTAGCTATACATGTAGTATCCTGCTCACACAACACATTCAGTAATATATCTATTTTGTTACATTTGAGAAATTCTAAAAGAGATAATTTCAACTTATCAACAAAAAACCAAATCATTAAATGAGGAATAATATTCTCCCTATTGTATTATCCACCATTCTTGGCCCCTATCAAGCAAAACAGGCTCTTTTAGTCTTCAGAGCACTTTTTTTTTCAATTGATGATTGCAGCAAAATATTAGCCTAGCAAAGTTGCAAATGACCTTAACTATGTCCTCCCCTTTTTTCTGGACATTTAGTTTCTAATTTTTTTTATATAATTATTTTTCACAAAATTCCCTGGTAATGCACTCAAAATTTTATTTTGAAAGTCAGTTCTTAAAAAGTCATGTAGATCCCTATCGAACTTTCAGGTTCATTGTAATATTTTGAGAAGCAATAATTAGTTTTGATTACAATAAATTACCAGTCCTGATACATATTTGTTAATGTAGACAACAGTTTAATAATTTGGATTTTACTCTGGGTTTTTATTTTGCTTTTTCTTTTAAATCAACTTCCTTAGACAGCATTACTTAAGGTTACATTTCTCTCTGCTTATCTTTCTGTCCCAAAACAAGGGAAGTTAGCCTTTTGACAATGATATTTTGAAATATACTCATAGCAATATAGAATTACCATGAATTGCAAAATATATTTTATTTTTCTGTTCCTTTGCAGGTCATACTATTTATCAATGACCTCTTAATGTTGTCATGCAAATGGTACAGAGAATAATCTATGAGCATTCATCCTGCAACCCATGCATGCTTCAGGCAGACAGCAATCTTAGCATGAATTGATACACAGGTATCTGATAACAGCACCATTTCTATTCAAATTACTTCTCTACTGAAGGATTATAGAATACCTCAGCCAAAAAGTATGATAAATACATTACAAACACTCAGTTTCTGACCTCAGAGTGCTTGCAGATCTGATTTTGCAATGACTATCACTGCATACATGCAACTCTAGCATGTTACGACACTGGAAAATAAAACACCCAAATCACCTTCTAGAATATGTCTGAACTGAAACATGTGCATAAATAAATAGGGAATCTTTCATTTTCTTTCTAGACACAGTCATGATGAGACTAATGCACAGCTGTATTTCAGTTCTCAAACAGAGAATGAAAGCCATACTAATATGTAGAACAAATGACTGTAAGAAATGGAGAAGATTCTACCTCCAAAAGCAAACAATCCCATAAGCAGCACACCAGATAATAATAAAAAAATAGAATTTTCTTATTCTTAAGACAAACAAAGCAGCAGTAGTTCTGGTAGTCTGAATAAGTTCACATACTATATAAAGGACAATGATTTTCTACAACCTAAGATACTGAAGATTGAGCAGCTTAATTTACTGATGACCTTTTAGTTTCATTTAATATGGTTCATAAGCCATAATCTACAATTACCAATATGACACTAGGAAAAGACCACAGCAACAGAAAGAATATTAAAGAAATTATTTAAATTCTAGAATCTTCGTGACACTGTGATTCAGGTCCCTGGTATTTTAAAACTGAAGAAACCTACAAAATCATACAAAGGAGCTGGCATGCCATATTCATGGAAATTTTAACACACACATGCGAAGGCTTTTTGGAGGATCCACATGTTCATAAATTATTTAACAGCAGAAAATTACTAATAGAAATATCTTAAATCCTTCAACTTTTACAAATATTATTTCATGATAAATTATAATCTATTGATTCTTAAATGATGATTTATAATAAACTAAAATTTGACAGAATTCTTAATTTGGATAAATAATAACAAAGGAAATGAAGAGGCAGGCAAAACAGGTCTCCAAAAAAGGGTACTTCCACAAAGAACTTAAAAGTATTTATAAAAATTTCTACTGAATTCGTCCAAATCAGTTCTGCCCACTCCACCATGCTACTGATCATCGTACCACGAAATAAAAAAACCCAACAAACCAAACCTAAAAGTATATTAGCACTTCTATATTTGCATAAACCTTCTGCTGATGTTGTTATTTGACCTTTTTCTACTACTTTAAGCCATTGGGAGCAGTTTTGGAAACAATTCCCTTGAGAGTGAAGGAAATCATAAAGTCAAGTACACAAAGTTGTCTTGCAAGTTAATACAGCCAAGTTAATACAGCTGAACCATTGTAGTTTTATGTGATATGTGTACCAGGAGCAATGAATTAATTCCAACATGGAACAGGATGCTAGTGTGTTGTTTTATTCTTCTCTGTAGAGCTCAAACCTTTGTTATATGCTTATTCAATTATCTACATGAAAATAATTTGTTACAACCTCTCTGATTAGCAGTTGAGGTACTGTAATAGGGAAATTTATTGAAGAATGATGGATAGACGTCATTGTCCATTAAAAATCTGAAGAAAACGGAGCAACAAGTAGATTTTTGGTTAATTTTACACTCATTTTCATGACCTAGCACTAATTTCTCTGCCTAACTCTTTATATGCAACAGGTGGTAACTGAAAATTATTCTTCTGGAACTTAAATTATTCCTGTTTTGGGATATAAGACTGCTAGACAGAGACTGCTGTTTTCCATCTGGCCCCAAGAGCAGCGAAATTTATTCAAAACAGCTAAGTAATACAAATTCATTGCTAATTTCACTTGGCAAATGCTAAGTCCAGAGCAGGAGAAGTTTGGGACAGAAAGTTTAAAAATGCGAATGAAAAAGGTAATATGTATACAAACATACATTTTGCTAACCTACTGCCATTATCTAATAGATCTGTGTATTTCACTTACTCGTTATTATTACATCTATCTTTGAAAACA
>JAWWEY010000130.1:34128019-34146498 GCA_035582745.1 Loriotus luctuosus | reverse complement strand
GGGAAAAAGCCATGTCTGCTAATGCAAGGAAGCTGGTCCTTAGGAAGCTAAAGAAATCTATTATAAATTAGATGTCGAAAGACAGATCCCTTGTACAAGTAAAGTCTCAGAACTTTTTGTAGGGGTGTGGCAGGAAGAATGTTTTCTATCTTTATAGCATTCTCCTTTAAAATGAAAACGTTATAATTCTCTAGAAACTGGAATTTATGACACTCAGCCTTATTTCGCACTATAGCTGAAATTAGTCATTATTACATGACATAGAAAATTTTGTACTTTTTTTAAGCCAGGAATTTTTCCAAAATCTGGTTTTATCCCATCCAGCAATTGGTGCCTTTTAGGTTTTTTCGAAAAAATATTTAAGCTCCTTTACCCTTGGCCCTAACATACAAGAGAAAAAAAGAAGAAAATCAGATGCATCATCACTTATGATCTATTTTTCCATCCCTCAAAAAATTAAAGGTGGCATGATCTTAAATTCTTTGTTACTGCAAAGCAATCCTGGGAGTCAAATTTTATTTTGACTCTCTAAAGGATATATTAATGATTCAAATTTTGCATAAAATTCAGCCTTCATCTAAGATTTTAGAAGTTTATTATTTAGAACTATCTAAACCCCCCAAAACGGCTATATCCAAATTTCTATTATTCTATTAACTTAACAAAAGGGACAGTAGACATGGGTTGTAGCAAACTTTTTTTTGCTTCAAAATTTTTGAAGTCAATTTTTATTTGACCTTGTCCTCAAGCCTGTTCAAGGTTGCTTGTAAGAGTATTTGAACACTGTAGTTCAACACAAGTTTTTAGAAAACTTTTTTCTTTAACTGTTGACTTGATGTTTTCTTTAACTACTGATTGCTAGAATTCATTTATCCATTTTGACCTACTTATTGTGAGTTCTGAAAAATTTTTCTATTCTCATAGCTATATTTCAGGTAGAAAAAGAGTCCCAAACAATTTCAAGAATGAAGTACACTTTTCTACTTCTTCTGTGCATTTCACCATGGATTTTGATATTCCAATGATGAAACATTAAGTAGCTGGCTGAAACCTCTTTTTATGCTTTGTTATGCTTAAATGAATTTTGATCACAAGTCCGGAATTAAGTTTCTTGAAGTAACTGTACAAATATCCCAACTCATAAATGTTCATGAAAGTACAGTGGGCTGCAAATATTTAAAATATTAGTGAGTCTTTGATCCTATGTACTCACTCTGCTTAAGTGCAATTTAGTTCTTTCTTTCTTTCTATCTTTCTCTTCCTTTGTTTGTCACTTTGTTTCTCACTCCTACATCCTTTTGCCAATATTAGAATCACACCATATACACATCTGAACAGAAGATATAGCAAAACAAAATCAGCATAAATTCAAAATTTGACATTAATGCAATAATACTGCTTCAAATTCTACCTTTGTAAGGCTGATATAACCCTGAGAATTTTTTAAAATTGTGTACATGCAACATATGCATGTGCAACACCATAAACAACTTTCCTATGTGCCTATACAATTTTTAAGGTGTCTAATACCCTTATTAAAAACATTTTCTGCAGAAGAAGTGAAACTGTAAAATGGCATTAAAAACAATGTTCTAATTAATATGCTGAGAGATCCATGGCAATGTTCTTACTAAAAGATATAATTATTGTAATAGATAGCTACAGGAAAGAAACCAACCAAAGAAAATCAGATTGATTTCTTCCTCAGAAACTGCATGGTCCTGGACTTTTACTGGACAACAGCACATCATTTTGTCCTTTATGAAGAAATTACTGTAAAAGTTCTTATTGTTTTTATTTAAAAGCAAAAGACTGAGATTGTTACTTTTGCCTTTTTCCTAACATATATACATACATTAACAGGTAAGTCAGAAAAATGTGTCATAATGTTAGATGCTTCAACTTAGATTTGCTGTTTGTTTATGAAAACAAAATGATTAACATCAGACTTGACCTTTTTTCATTCTAGTTTCCTTTTGTTGTTCCTTGTATTAAAGTAAAATATCAGTTTTACTAAATTTTATTTGCATATTGCTGAAATGGAGGAGGTAAGATTTTCCTAATTTCCTTTGGTGACATACAATCCTAGCTGAAATTAAGTTTTTTTAATTTGTCTCCCATTTTATTTGAATTGTTACCATCACATTATGAAGGCTAAACTGCTTCTTATAAAAATTGATGAAAATTGACTTTCTTATTGAGTAAGAAATGTTTTTTTTCTTTAACTGTTGACTTGATGTTTTCTTTAACTACTGATTGCTAGAATTCATTTATCCATTTTGACCTACTCAGTGTCAGCTCTCAAAAAGTGATTAAAGCATACTGTTTTATAAAAAGAAAATAAGTATGGAGTTTACAATGCCATACTGAATAAACGATCCCTTAAATATTCTTTGTAACAAAAAGAATGTGATAAAGCGTAGCATATTCAGTGTAATGGTAAGGTAAAGGTAATGAAAAAGACAAAGAAGTTCCATATATACACCAGAGGGGAAAAAAAATAGACCTGCTGTTAAGGCATTCAAAATTTCAGGCTGCTTTTGAAAAACTGGCAGGGTAAGCTGACAGCATAATTAAAATACATGGGTTTCTTCCTACTTCAGGGAAAGAGAAAGCTGTAAGCCAGTTTTTTTTGGCTACTTAACAACTTCTATATTCAATTTTACTCTGTCATATTTTGATCAATTAATTGTGTGTGAATATGGGGCAAGATAATCACAGCCAAATCCTTATCCAGCTTATTTAGCTGTCCAAATATTAAGGCTATTCCAATGGTATGTTCACTCTTGTAGAACAACCATCTTCTGAATTTTTTTTCCTGCAAGGTTTCAGAAGTTCATTAATTCAAAAGAAGGCCTGTGTTCTTGGGTATAAAGGCTCATGGTGTGGTGATTCATGGTGCAATTAATGTATCTTTTCCAAGGGTATTGGAGAGAGTTTGTGAATACCAGCTTGACAGCCCATTGCAGACAAAACCAGAAAATGCTGAGCTCAACAATGACAAAACCTTCCCTCCATGTGGTAAAGGGCTCTTTCACAGATCATGGTTGGGAGACAATATATCAAGAATTTGCAAACAGAGCAAGCCCTCTGTAGCACCAGACTTTAACTGAGTACTCATCATGTAAATTATTGGCAATGAGTGGACAGAAACACATCCTTGATGATCCTGGTTAGGAATTGGTATTTAAATTCCCATCACTATCCCAGGCAGACGTGTTCTGAATGCTGTCTGCTTTTTCTCTTCTTTTGCGATGCCTCAGTTCACCCTATAAAAGGTGCACTTTACCTTTGTTCTTTTTTCCTTTTTGTTTCATTTACTCTCTTGTGGATAGATAATAAAAAGACCCTGAACATTTTTTGTGTCACCTATTCCCACTGGCATAGGAAAACAGCCTAGAATTTCCACCAGACTTTCAGCATCCAGAATTTTAGTACACAGCTCAGTGGTAAAGTACAAGGCTATATAGAAAATAAGAATGCCTTTTTTTCTGTTTACTTGCACACGAGTTTGTTTGTTTGTTTTGGGGTTTTGTTTGCTTTGGTTTGTTTTGGTTTGGGTATTTTTCTTGCTAGAGAAGAAGCTAAGGGGGATTGCTAATTTATTAAATCCCCAGATTAATCTGAGCCACAGCTTTGTAGAATAGAGTTCCTCTTTAATAAGTATGACCTCTGCTCTTTGCTCTAAATACTTTATAACTCACCCTGTTAAAGTGTTTATTTATATTATACAATTAAGTATATTTATATTGTATATTTAGGTATATTGATTACATATTTCTTCATAATTGCTTTGCCATGTTTATTCACTATTTCACCAATCTTCATTTCATTATGCATTTCATCATAAATGATTTGTGCTTACTTCCATATAATCAACAAAAGTATTGAACATAGCTGGCCTTAGAGTTTCCTTTGAACTTCTCTGAAAACACCTTTACATAAAAATGATAAATGCATTATGAGGTCCACCAGCTAGATCTCAATACATTTAACTTGAACTGCACTGATATGGTGCTACTATTTAAAATTAAAAATTCATACAAAATCAGGCCAAAAGTCAAACTCTACTTATATTAAATCCCTGAATTTTACATCTGCTAACTTCAAATAATTCAATCAGGAGTTTTAAAAAAATATTTTTCCATTAAAAATATTCAACTGCTATTAGTGATTGGGGTTTTTTTACTTAGTTCTTTTTACCTAATTTTTATATCTAATTTTCCATCATTGCAAGCAAAGCTGATGTCAGAGTAACTACTTTAGCAGTTAGCAGAAGTATTCATTAGCTGTGCTTGAGTACTGAGTATCTGAAAACTTCAGGGAATCAACGAACTAGTAATAATTAAAACTCTGAAGAACATTTAATGAGTTATTCCTGGATGTTATCACTTCCCCTAACTGCTAATGGACTGGAAATTTTTTTTGTTATCAAGGAGTTCAACCACATTATCTTTCTGCTTTACAGAGAGAAAGCCGAAACATATTCTCAGTTAGCTCTTTTACCAATCATTCACTGCTGTTATCATTTTTGCTATGTCTTCACATAAAGTACTAATTGTACTTATTTTCTTTAGGCTTAAGTTTTCTTTCCTCAATCCCTTTAACTTTTCCTGTTGATTTTCCACATTTAGTGAACACAAATCTACACGGCTAAAGAACCATTCCAGTGCAACTTCCCACGTTTCTGATAAATTTCCTGCTATTTTTTAACTTTCCACTGCCAACTGAAACAGTGTAGGTGTATATACATATTTAGTTTATTTCTTTATTGATGAAGGATAACATTTCAACTCCCATGTAATCTGTGTAAAAATAATCAACTTTATTCTGTCAAAAATACATTCAAATTTCCCTGACTTTGGCATTTCAAGAACCAAGCATATTATTGTATTAAAACCACAATCTGCTTGTCCTAAATGAATATTAGGAGGTTACAATCACTCCCAGCCACTAACTTTGGCTGAAAAAGAGAAGTTTTTGTTCGAAGTGGAGAATGATCTGTATTAAATGCAAACCCACTTCAAATTATCACACAATCTCTTTTAAAACTCTAATGATGTGTTCATTGCTTTCATAAAATCACTGACAGCACACATCATATTTTCCTAACAGATGCTTTCTCCTGTCTGTATGGTTTAGCAATCACTTCTTGTGTGCCTAAATGTTTTTGTTTATAACCACGTATATATAATAACTAGCTTTGTTCCATCCAAATACAACGTTCATGTATACACACCTATAAATATAATCAGGTTTTGAATGGGAAATTCACAAAAAAAAAGTAAAACACAAATTCAATGTAGAAAATGTATTCCTGGTTCCATAGCAAGTAGTGAGTCTCTACTCTCACTGAAAAATAAAAAAATAAAATATAAGTTAAAACTAATTTAATTAGGACTAATTTACTGAAGACTGAAGAGATTTCCATCTCACCACATCTACAGCATTCCATAAAACTATGTCTGAACGACCCAAAAGATATCTAGCCAAACAATCTGGTCAAATTATTAAAAAATGACAAATGAATAAGACATTCAAACCTGTACTCTGTTCAGTTGCATGAACCTGAGGTACACAGAATGAGAAGGCAGACAGTCACAATCTTCTAATTAAGCTACCTGCTGTTTTGTATCTACATGAGTTCAAATGAGACCAGATGTAAGGTTGTAAGCATTTCTAATGCATGCATACAGTACAGGGCAAAGCAAAGGAAATTATAAATCTAAAAAATGCATTTTAACATGGCATAAACAACTTCATACACATGAAAAGAGCCAAATGGAAAAAGCTTTCAAACATTCATTTTTAGGGAAGACCAATATGAAAATGCTAACTTTGGTGATAATACAGGCATTATTTAAAATTCTAAGAGCATATACTACTTCAAACTAAGGGAAGTCCTTCTAGGATAGATCATTTCCACTCATATCACAACTTCATTCAAAACAGAAGCTCATGCTTATACTGCATACCAGGTCAATAAAACAGATAGGGATATTCCTTCTTCTCAACAGTATTTCTACCTATCAGACATAGCAAATATTCCAGTAAATCATGGAGATTCAATGACAGAAATTATTTTGGCAGGACAAAATACTATTAAGATTTTATATACCTCTCAATTAAATAATGCAAAATATAACAATGGACTACATGAGGGATATTATATGTATTTGAATTCTCTAAGTAACCTTCACTAATATTGTGGCTGAATTATTAAGAACTAGATTTTGACCTAAGACACAATATTTCAGTGATTTTTCCCAGGATAGTGCCTTTGAAACAGTCAATTCATCAGATTCCTCACTGCTAATAATTAAACAGAAGTCAGTATCCATAGATGTGGGCTCTTAACAAGCCCACAGAGCAGCTCCAGCCACTGAGGGCTCATGTTGTCAGACAGCTTAACACAGGGTGAGAAGTTGAGATTCATAACTTCCTTGAGCTGAGACTAAACTGTCATTCATGGCCGGTATACAAGCACCAGACAAAAATTATTTGAAAGATATATACGCTCTTGAGTATCTAAACTGTTTTCATTCCAACCCAGAATTATCAACTGACCAGTAAAATTCACTCACCTTCTCTTCGATTAAGCCTTGCAAATCCAGGGCTGTGACTGCTAGACAGCTCTGATGAGCTACTGAATGACGACTGAGGCAAAGCAGACACCAGCTGATCATCACAATTATCTGCCAATGAAAAATATCATATTCAGGTTAATCCCACAGAACCACTTACTGGAACTGTAACAGAATCAACTCTGCAACTGAGAGCAGTATATCTCTAAATATTTCCTCTTGCTGTAGCATGTGTAGAAGTATCAGTACTGAGGCACAGGTTTTGGGTTTTTTTACCCAGTATTTCATGAGACAACCAGACAATAATTTATCATGTTCTTTAACCAGCTGCTTTTACCCACTTCTGACTTAACTTCTGAGATCATACCAAGGAATGGTTCACTGTCCACTCACTATGATTTACATGAATAGCGACACATTCAATTCTCTATTGCAGCACCAACCTACAACCCCACCACATGTTTTTTTGTTTACTTTTGACCTGATGCCAGCACAGGTCTTTGCAATAACTGGTAATGTGTGATCACATTTAATACAGCTGTCTCTAAAAAAAAATCATAAAGCCAAGCAAACTGAATGAAATTAAATAAAAAAGGAATCTCATCCCTTTTAAGCACAGTAAACATGATAAAATGGAAAAATTTTTGCTTTGCAAATGGTATATGCATTTGACACAGACACAACAAAATAATGATCTCACAATCATTAGTATGCAAGTCCTAACATCATACAGAATAAAACCTGAGCATTTCAGAAAAAGGAGACTTAACTGCAGTTCACAACCAATTGTGAAGAAACAAGCAAATGGTAATCAATACTCTAGCTTTAAATGCCTCTCCAGCTGAATTACTACAGAGTATATGTGTTCATTCTCCATTTAAATTTGAAATGCATCAATTGAGAATCAATATCTGATCTAGTTCAGCTGAAAGAAAATTAACTTTAAAAAACTCAAGTACAGCAAGTCCTTCCCTTACTATACTGGGGCTGGCATCAGTTCTTTAGAAAAAGAGGAAATTTTGTCAAATTTTAGTCTTTATGAAGTGTTTCTTTTCAGGACAATCACATTCTTTGGATGCAACTAGTAACTGACAAGTCTTCTTCCAACCCTTCTATTTGTCTACTAGGATTCACAGTCAAAACCCATAAATATTAATGAATACAAAATCTTTTCCTTACCTTAATTAATAATTAAGTGTTTCTGCTAAGTAATTATAGATATTTCTAATTAACTGCAGACTTTAATGTGAATGTCTCAAGGGGATTTTTGATCACATTCAAGAATTTTGGGTTTGATGTTGTTTAATTTAGTTCTTTGAGGAAAACTCTTTCTAGAGGAAAGGCCTAGTAGTGGCCTTGACAGTTAGAAATTATCTCCTAAATTCTATACATAATACCCATTCACAACAAACAATAGGTTTTATTCATTGCTCTTGATAAAGTCACATATGCCATATTCTATCAAGATCAGAGTACTTCTCTCATGAAAAAAAAAAAGAAATAAAATTATTCTTACTCTCAGAACTTTATTTCCTGTTCTAGGTTTACACAATAAAAAAGGAAAAATTTTATACTACTCTTTAGTGTCTAACTACAAACTCATTTTTCCACTTCATTATCCACAGATTAGATTTACAATGGTGAAAGAATTCTACTTGGGACAAATTGTCCAACTGGTAAGCACAAAAAAAGAAAAAAAAATGGAAGATCTTATGAGTAAATGCATTGCCCTGGCACGTCTTAGAAAAGGATCTCATTAGTGAAATTTCTTTACAGCACAGAAAATAGAAAGAACTTATTAGTCATAAATTGCATTTGAAAGAGAAGAATGTCATGATGCTGTGCTTCACACAGAGAGCTACTTACACTGCTGATTCAAAGGAAGACTTCAAGTGTCACTGATCCCTTTTCTACAGCCAAAGCCTACACTGTAAATCTAGATACCAAGATGAATTTTAAGAGGAGAAAATAAAAGTCATTTCTACTCAAATCTATCTGCCTGATATACAATCAAGGACCCACAGAATCACAGAACAGCTCGAGTTGGAAAGGACCTTTAAAGGCCATGGAGTCCAACACCCTGCTATAAGATGGGACACCTGCACTAGACCAGATTGCCCAGAACCCCATCCAACCTGATCTACAATGTTTCCGAGTGTGCAGCATCAACAGCCTCTCTGAGTAAACACTCTAGTGTTTTACCACCCCCATCACAAAAAATTTCATCCTTGTAACTCATCTAAATCTACCCTCTTTTGTTCCAAAACCATTTCCCCTTGTTCTGTTGCCACAGATTTTCTTATTAAGTACTGAAAGGGCCACAATAAGGTCTCCGTGGCAGCTTCTCTTCTCCAGACTGAACAATCCCTCTCAGCCTCTCCTTAGAGGAGAGTTTCTTCTCCATCCCTCTGAACACTTTTTCAGCCCTCATCGGAACCTGCTCCACAGGTCCATGTCCTCCCTGTGCTCAGAATTGCAGAGCTACTTGCAGCAGAATGTCTCATCTCTCTCAAATGCCTCATATTTTAGATATTGATCTTCTGGTGAGAGGTGGCATGTGTTATGAAATGAATCATGAGGAATGAGAGCATGCCATTAATATATAGAAGCACTGGTAGATAAACAACAGCAGGCACACTACTTTTAAATCACCCCTGGGTATAACTCTTCACAAATTTCAATTCAAAATAAACCAAAGAAAAGCTACATTTCCGCTGGATGGATGATACATCTGCCTTTGTAATGTTAGCTTCTGCCAAATACATTTTTCACCTTTTTTCTTTTTAATGTACATGTTGGAAAGGAATCAATGGTACTGAATTATTCTACCCAGATGGTCTAATACATGTGTATTCGTGAAACACACATATTGCTTTGAGATATTCCCAGAAGAATTCTATGAGCACTTAGCATTTATCATATAATAGTTTATGCCAAACTTGATTTATAATAGAAAGGCACATAAAATTTTGAATTCCAAAAACAGGTATTATCCAAAATCTAACAGTCCATTATATGGCTTTTTACCTTTTGCACAATATGAGAAATGAGCAATTTGTTACAAATAGATACACACTGAATAATTATACATTTATTGTACAACAGCCACTATGCTTTATTTCAGGAAAATTACTTCATATGAACTTCTGCTTTATTGCTCAACACATGCAGCTTAAAACATATTCTTGTGGCAACTTCCATTGCACAATTTAACTCAAAATTTAGTATGAATTTCAGAGTGAAATCAAAACACTTTGTAGAAATTGTCAAGAACCAGATGGCCACTATGAACTCGCTTCTCAATGTAAATAAAAACAAATGAAAGAACAGTCTCTACAGGGTGACAATTCTGTATGCTTTCATTTACACTGGAAGATATTCTACACAATGGAAACACTGTATGAATCTAGTGCTTTCTCACATGCTAACAGTGACTTTTCATTTCTCTTGGACAGCCTTCCACTGTTGAACAGAACACATCTCGCTGCTGAAGGGAATGTAGGGCTTTCTAGTGATATTTCACATAGCTTCTTCTAGGCTAAAGGAACACTTAAGTAGACCGTTCTAACACAAGATTTAAAACAAGGCATTTTAGTTAAAAGTTGTCCACGATATAGCATTTATTGCATTTTTCGTGACAAATATATATTTTCTAAACAGTACACAAGAATACCAAAAGCATAAAGAAGCCCTGGGTTTCTTTAATATGCACAAAAATCTGGTAACAAAAAAGGTTTCGTGAAAGAAAAAATAAATAAACAAAATACATATCATCTGTTAATCAAGAAAAGTTATTCAAGCTATATAAGGCATGCCTTTCCGTATACCGTAATTCCAGTGTGAGTTTAATCAAATTTATAAAGCAACTGAGGTTTTTAAAGGAATAAAACTCTGAAGTGATGTATGATTAAATTGTGCCTATCATTTCTCTTCCAGCTCCAAACAATATCCCATTATGCATACTCAGAGTAAGCCAAGAAATTTTTAATACACAGGTACTATAAATTACATAGATCATGCCACATGAACTACAACAAAGGAGTTCAAATAGGATATCACACTAAAATAATAACAGCTAGAATAACAATATTTACAGTTATCATGACTATGTTTATAACATTATGGTTGAACAAATAAATTTTCTTTCTTCTACCAAAGGAACTGCTTGCTGAAATAAAATAAAAATAGCAGAATACTGGGACAATCTGAGATTTATTCATTCAGAATGCATGAGTGTGTATTTTAATTTCCATTTAGTGAAAAAACCCTAAATTCATTTACAGGCATAAACCTTTTCTTTTCTGTGAAAATTTAAAAAATACATGGCACTGATTTTACTTTGAATGGAACAATTTCTTTGTCTGAATTATCAGCTTGGTCCATAAAAATGACTAACAGATTTTAATGCTTTTCAATTTGAGTGCAAATTTACTCTAAATAAGCAATACAGTGTCTAGCTACCACAAGTTGATGTGAAGAGTTATATTCTGTTCATAACTATCTAAAACGTACATGCATTACATCATCACATTGACTTTACACTTGACATATCTTAATTCAAACTAAAACACCCCAACCCAAGCGCATACACAAATTAACATATTGCAATTTCACTTATTTTACTTTTTAATTATTTTCAGCTATTATGTTGTTGCATGCACCTTTTTTTTTCTTAAAATTCAATTTACTCCACACTCCCTCAACCAACAAGAACTACCAACTCCTTAATTAACTATTAAACTTCTCATAAAGCAGGACAGAAGTAGCATAGAAGGAAAAGAAAATATTATGATGTTTGACTTCCCTAGAAACCTATCAAGCTCTTCAGTTTTATGAAGGAAAAAAAAAATATTCCAGTAAACCACAGGAAAACAAAAGAAGAGTAAAAAAACAAATCAAAGAAAGTTTTGCAATTTTTTCTCAAGTAGGGAAAACTAAATACCTAATCATCAGACAAACAGAACAGCTAAAAACAACTAGAAATGCAATCACAGTGGAACAGCATAGAAGAGGCAACAGCTCTGGAAGTCTCTCAGATGTGCAATAGTGCTCATCTTTCCCACGCAGGTAAGCCCTAAGAAGGATCAACTCTGCTATCAGTTTTTAATAAATTAATGTCTATGATGAAAAACCTCATGAAAAGGAATGAGACTCATAACAATGAAGCACATGTCATACTGTAGCAACAAGACTAGTGCTTGCTAAAACCTAAAAAAAGGTGCCACAAAACCTGCCCTCCAACAGGTATTTACTAAACCTTTGGTTCTGTTATGTGCACTTCGAAGTTTCTTTTCCCAGCACTGTGAAGACCAAATATTCTCTAGCCTGTCTACTCTTTTCAACAAAAGTGACTTTAGTTTCCTCAGGAGTGAGCACCTATGTCATTTTACCTAATAGAATTTTTAAGTATGTTAATTGTGGTAATTTAGTCTTTGGTCAGTGTGCAGGCTTGTAACTAGTTCCAAAAGATTCATTGAATTTAAAGAGATTCCTATGACATAGGTGAAAAGAGATTTCCCCTCTCCTTGTTTTCCTGAGAGGTATTGACCATTATGCTGGTCCCAGACTTAGTGAAATCTTCATCAATAAGAGAAATGAGGAGAAGTCGACAGATTTACAGACCATTAGACCTTCACAGTTTCAGGCCTTCTAGCTACACAACATGCATTGTCACTGAAGATGAACCCACCCTGTCATTACTGCTGCTGCTGCTTCAATGTGCTTATGCTTGCATTTGCTTCCTGGACAGGGATAAATTATCCTCGTTCAGAGAGCCTAAAAATTTTGCTTTCTCAGGTCTACTGCTGGCTATTTGTAGCTAGAAGTTTAAAAACAACTTACTAGGAAAGTTGCACTGTTTCATTCATTCCTTTTGATAGTCACCAGTGTTTTCCATTCTTCAGCTCAGTTTATGGAACATATTAGGCATTTTCACAGAATTACATTTCAACTGCATGTAGTAGCCAAATGAGTTCATAATGCCTTACTTCACTACAAGCTGGTTTTCTTAATTTATTTATTATTTAAACACCAGTTTTCATCAATAGATTTCACTTATTTCTTGGAGGCGGTGGAAAGAGAAGGCAGGGAGCTGACTGTCCAAGATAAAAAAAGAAGGTTTTAGGATTTTGAAATAGTTTTTCTGCAAATGTAAAGATTTTAACAAGGAGATAACCCATATGGCAGGGCTGATGATTTTCTTGAACTTGAAAAAAAGTCTTCCAGTTTTCTGATCATCTTTTCCAGATAGCAGCTAACACAAATTCAGCACAGAATTCTGACACTTAGCAGCCAATTCTTATTTTGGTATTCACATCAGGCTGTGTCACATCACATGTGACTTTTACTCTAACAAAATACATGAAATGCTTTATTGTCTTACTTTCAAGGAGCCATCCCTTTTCACAACTGCAGCTATTTCATGCCTACAAGAAATGAAGAACAGCTAGTGAGTGAGTACAAAAAGCCAAATTTCCTCTGTGTTCACAGACAACCTTGTTGCTCTCCAGGGACATGAAAGACTTTTTGTGACTAAACACAGCGAACGTAAAACAACAACCCAGAAGGAATAAGATAAACACTGCAGTAATATAGATCAGAATTTAATTATACAGGAATGGAAGGCACACAAAAAATGTTTCCCTACAGACACTTGCAAAGATTCACACCTTGCAACAGATCTTCAATTGCTGGCATGGTTGTTATATAGCTGGAAATGATGTTTTCCTTAGGTTTTCATTTGTTTATTTTTACTTGGCTTTTATCTGCTTACATGATACTTTTGTTACACACATTAGGGAAAGGGAGCACGAAAATCACAGAGTTCTGAAAATTAGTGAGCAAGTGAAATAAAGGACTTCCTTGTTCTTAGTACTCAGAAACCAACCACAAGTCAGAAACTCTATTACTAACTCACACTAAAGACAACTGAATTAACTCACTTCTGATTCTCTTGGTCTTTTCCAGAAACCTTCAGACAATGATTCAATGCAAGGCAAGCACTGTCACTAAAACTTAACTCTAAATTCCAACTACCATTTGAAACTAGAAAAGTTATTGTAATAAGTCCCAAGATGATTATATAAAGACGGTACTTTTTCATAGATTACATTTACATTTTTTAGTTGTGAATTCAGTAGTGAAAAAGCATATGATCCAATAAAACATGAGACTAGGACAAATTTGACCTCAGAGGTGATGGGAGAAATGGATGACTTCCAGTTAGGATCTTCTTATTCACTTTGAAAGAATAAGACAAAATTTATTAATTAAGCAAATATGCTTCAGTAACACTTTTAGATTAACTTCTTCAGGATGTATCCTACAGTAAATGAAGCAGAAGGGCTTCTACTAGATGGGCAAGTTTTGCGTCTTTTGACTTAAAAGCCCTACTTCTTCTCAAAAAGAGTCAGAATGGAAAAATTAGGATAAATAATTTCGAATACACCGCAGAATCAGAGTTTTGTGGTTATTTGGTTGTATAAACTCAAAATAGTATTTGATTAATATTTCTATATCTGAAATATCATGCATTTTCATTGAGTTTTGGTGGGGACCTTAGCAACTTGGACTACAGGGTGAAAAAAAGCATTTAGTATAAAAAGATAGTAATAAATTAAATGTTAGTAAGGATGATCTTATGGATAAATAAGATCAGATCAAATTATTCAGTAAATCTAATGGAGTTTTTTCTGGGAAAGGCTATGAAAGACTAATGCACTTTATGATGTCAGTTGGAAGTTTCTCAAGCACTCGCTTGGTAGAAAAGACAAGGTTTTTAGAGAGAATGGAAATTAATACATACATTGTAAGGGAACTGAAAAAATACGTACAATTTGTAATTGAAATATTTCACATAGATCAAAAGCACATAAACTTTACCATTTGCATTGATTTTTTCCCATGTCATTGTGCAATATATGAAAACTAGTTTTGTAGCACCATGAAAGGTTCATTCTCATGAGGTATTCTTTAACTTTCTTGCTGGTTGATTAAATTTTCACCATCTTAGTGCTATGTCATAGTGTTTTTTAAATTTGGAATATTTTATTAGAAATAAATTATTTTCATCCAGAATAACATAATCATAATCAGGTAACATATCCATGTTTCTTGAGATCAATAAAAGCCTCTTTACCACAAGAGAGGATATTTTACATGCCTTGTTATCAGACGTACACAGAAATCTCTTTGCTTTTTCCTAAACCAGCAGATGCAGAGAGAATTCACATGAAAGGGGGAAAGAACTGTTTGTTTGGTTTGATGAAAGCTTTGACTGTGATTTAATTACCTCAAATTTTGCTCAAAGGTAGAGGGTTTCACTTAGATTACACTTCACCCAAGCAACAAACTTCCCATTCTTAAAAATAAAAAGAACAATTCTCCTCTTAAAAAAAAAAAAAAAAAAAGGTAAGATTTCACAGGGAAGCATCAATGAAATTCAATGCCCAAAAAAAAAAACCAAAACCCCCCTCATTTAATCCATGACTCTGGCAACAGGCTCCTCATGATCACTTATTTCCAAAGCAAGTTCTGCTCTGCTTGAAAGTTTCTGACAAGCAATGAAACTCAAGACGCCCAAGAATGCTGAGGGCAGTACAAATAAAATCCTTGTTATCACACTGTAGGAAAAAAGTGTATGCACTTATTCATTTCAGCATTAAAAGGGTCAATATACCAAATCAACTCCTCTTATGGACTGTAAAAACTGTCCCAGTAATTAATACTTACACACAATGTGTAACAGTATTCTACAGTTGTAAATTCCATTAATAAATTTAAATATCTTTACTGCTAGGGAATAATATCGTTTTTCCAGATCTAAGATTTTCAAGACAAGATTTAAAGTTTACCTTCAGCTGTAAACCTTTGGATCCTGCTGTCTTGTCTCCATACGAAGGAAATAATCTCCTTTCTTCACTATCAGTTGTACTATTTCAACTGAAAGTTTATGTCAATGGTGATAAAATTACCTCAAGAATTATTAAATGAAACAAATTATTTCAGTCTTATCCAACAAGCCCTATTTTCCACACCCTGTATCACTTTGTAGGCATACTTTGAACAGTCAGCATTTGCCACTTTTTCTTGAAGGAAAGGTACAAGCAGAAATATTGGTAGCAGGGGTCAATCCTCTGGGCTGAAAGCAAATTTTCATCCATTACTTTCATAAATCATATTTGTCAAATTTGCTTCTCAAGGTCCAAGATGCTGTTCCATGAAACACAGGGTATGCCTCCAGCTATCCTGTGGTTTTCTCCACCATTGTGAGCACATAGCTCTTGCCTTGGTAGATCTGCAGGAGTGTGATGCAATCAAACCTTCCCTTATTTGTATTTTGATCTAAGCTGAGTCAGTTCATTAGAGTATGGTGCTAACAATGTTGAGGTTGGAGGATTTGATCCCTATATGGATCATTCATTTAAGAGTTGGACTCAGTGATCCTTATGGGTGCCTTCCAACTCTGAATATTCAGTGTTTCTGTGACCACTGTCTAGCATACCACAGGGGTGTTACTTGGCCTGCTTGATCCCAGCACCTTTCAGAGTTACGGACGACCTGGGGGATAGTGTCCATGAGCAAGTCCACCCCTTGACCACAAGCCCACACAGGTGCTGCATCTCTTCCCTGATGAGGCATAATGGGCCCACCAAGTCAGAAATAATTCACCCTTATGTTGCCAGTCCAGATCCTCCTGAGACATTTAATCTTGGCAGCTCAATCCACCTGTCCATTGTTGTGACGTTCTTCAGCAGCCCAACTCTTGGGCACATGTGCATCTCATGATGAACTTCTACAGCCAGCCTCCTATCCAGGCAGTGACATCTTGCCACAGTTCAGCAGCTCAGGTGTATTTGTCTCTGCACTCCCAATTGGTCTTTTTCCATGCTTCCAGCCACCTTCACAGAGCATTTGACACCATCCATAAGTTAGTGTAGAGACAGAGTGCTGGTCATTTCTCTTTCAGCAATATCTAAAGCCAGGCTTTCAGCTCTGACTTGATCCACCTTGTCCCTCAATAGCTTTTGTGACTCATCACGTAGGGCATCCATTTTTGATGTACCCCTACAGATGGCAAGAACCATCATTTCAGAGCATGTATTACTTTTCATTTTCAGGCAGCTGATTATATTGTGTGGTCTCCTCAGCACATATCATCTTCCATTCATCCTCTGATGATGATGGTCCCAAATTTCTGCCTTCAGGCCAGTTAGTGATGACTTCTAAGATCCCTGGAATATTGGGGTTTCCTATTTGAGCTCACTGTGTGAACAACACAACCGACTTACTTCACATCACATCAGCGTCATGATGTGTAGGAGACACTTTGAACATCCATCCCAGCACTGGCACTCAGGCTGCCAGGAGGAGCTGTGCTTCAGTGCCAATCACTTCTGAAGCAGTTCGAATCACTTCATAAGCTGCCCTTTTTCATTTGGGTTGTAACAGGCCTCAGATCTTTTGAATTCACAACTCCAAAACCTCATGAGTCATCCTTGAGTCTCCCTGGATACTTTTTGCCAGTCTCAGGAAGGACAATTCTCTCCAACTGCAGTGTAGGGTGCATTTTTTGTATCTTGTCCTGTTCTGACTGGCTCAAGGGCTACTGTATGAACAATCCCCATTTAATTTGTTCAAAAGCTTGTTGCTGTTCAGGACCTCAATTAAAATCATTCTTTCAGGTCACATGAGAGAGAGGGATCTTATCTCCAGATCACAATCTGACTGTGATCTGGAATACGCATCCTCCAAAACCCCACAACACCCATGAAAGCCTGAATTTCTTTTTTGTCCCTTGTGGGGGACAGAGCTGCTATTTTGACCACATCCACTGGAATACCACGATGTCCATCTTGCCATTCATGCAGGTTCCCTCCAGTACAGGGTTAATTTGTACAGTAGCCAGTAGAAGACTAGGACAGTCAGGGTATTCTGTACCACCTCATGTCACTGAGGATGACCTGAGGTGGTACAGAATAACTTGACAGGGTGCAGGGGAAGGGGAGAAGGACTTCCTTCCCATTGAGTAAGTGTGGTGTACTGAGAGGTGGGGTAACACTGGTTTCATGCTGGAAGGAGTGGTTTGAGTGACACTGGTTCTGTGCCAGAGGGAGTGGTGGGGGTAGTATGGCAGAAGGGGCAGTTGAGTATTGTCTGTTTTCAGGGGTTTCCTTGGCAAGAAATAACATTTATTTTTTGTACATTCTGTTGTTAGTGTTATTGCTGTTATTATTTATTTCCTTATCTCATTGCTGTTTCTCATAAATTGTTCTTATCTCAACTGTGATCTTTGCTTTTTGTGCCTGAAATTCTCCTCTCCAGTCTGCTGCAAGGCGGGGGAGGGAAGGCAGAAAGAAGCAAGTGAGAAGAAGTGTGGTTTGGAGAGTCTCAGTAGGAACACCAAATTGGGGAGTACTATTCGTAAACCATGACACCAGTTTTTCATAAAAACTGAATTTACTGGGGAGGTCCCTTCACCTTACTTTCTTTTATGGCAAAACCAGCCTTCAGGATTATTTTAATTGTCTTCACCTCTTCCTCAAAACTTCCTCTGCTGTGTTGCCACACACTACGATGTCATCACTGTCCTGCAATTGCTCTGGAGCTTCACCTTTTTTCAGTGCAGTCTGGATCAATCCATGGCAAATAGCAGGGCTGTGTTTCCAGTTCTGGGACAATCAGTTCCAGGTGCACTCCATGCCCCTCCAGGTGAAAGCAGACTGCATTGAGGCCCTGACAGTCCACTGTCAGTTTCCATTCTCCACTGGACTTACACACTGGCCATATAGGGCTGTTAAAGGGTGAGCAAGCCTTGCTGACTCCCTGGGTCTCCATCACACAAACCACCTCATGGCTGGGGACCACAGAGTCCCAGCTGTGCAGTTTTGTTGACAG
>JAWWEY010000130.1:34111867-34127621 GCA_035582745.1 Loriotus luctuosus | reverse complement strand
ATGTCTGATGTGCCAGGGAATGGGATCCTCACAGTCCAACAGATCTGATTGTCCCTTTCCACTACCTGGCTGGAGTCGGGGCCCCTCTAGTCCTGGTCATGGCTCTCACTGCTCACTTCTTGTAAATATAAACTGAGGTCCCATCACAGTAACAAGCAGAAGTAACACCAGTCCTTCTATTCTGTCTGAGGAAGGATTTGGCCACTGGAAACTGGAGTGGCATTTATCCTTAAAGAACTTCCTGTGCTACCTGTTCTTCCTTTCGGCTTATGTACCCCTGCTGTTAGTGCAGAAGTGGGCTTTCCATCCCACTTCCTCGTGTCCTCTCTGCAGTCATGTGGGTAAAACCCCATGTTACCTCATGGTATGCATCCTCTCTCTCCCTCACAAGCACGGGATGCTTGCTCCCAGTAGAAGAGACTCTGGTCCATTCTGGCAGGGCATGGGACATCTTTCTAATTTGAGTCTTTTGAGTCTGTCTGCAGTCTTGGACAGTTTCCACAGACAAGGTACATTTTGGCAGGGAGAAGAAAAGATGATCTTCACATTCACAGAGTCAGGTTCTCCTTTCATTGGTATCAGTGCTGATGGGATGGACTACAACAGTGGCATACTTTGTACAAACTTCTGCCACATGGATTGTGTGCACTGGTCCTCACATGCATCTACAGACATCTATAGCTTGTTATTTGAATCCTTATAGATTACCTCCAGCACATCTCATTCTGTCAGGTACTGGGCACTTTTCTCCATTTTGCTCCAACGGCTTGGGTGCCCTATTAGATCATCCGTGAGAGAATACCTCTCATGCCTGACAGAAGTCACCTCCAAAAGCTGAGTTTCTGTCCTCTTCTCAATCCCCTTGTAAACGTCTACACCCACAACAGGGATCCCAGTTTCTTGGCTTCACTACCATCTAGTTTCATACTATGGGCCCTGATATCCCAGCATCAGGGTGGGCAGGTCACCCATTGGGGCCCCTTCAACTGGCAGCTGAAATTTATTTATATATCTCTGAGCTCACCCAAGAAGAGAGACTGGATGATTACCTCTTGCTCTATCACTTCCTCCTGTTCTAACAGCCTTGCTTCCTCTTCATTCCTCACTAAGCTAATGGACTTGTTCTTGAATCTTATTTTTGTAAAGGGGCAGCTGCTGCTGGTATGGGTTGTTCCTCTGTTTCAGCTGAGGTCTGAGTGGCCTTCCTGCCTGTTGCTCTGTTTTCCTCTCCTCCCCCTGAGTGCTGTATAGTAACAAGCAGTGCCTGGTAAGTAGCAGGCACAGCCAAGCAAGTTGCCTAACTTCGTGCTTCTCTGGAGCTGTCACAGCATTAATCTTCCAGATCTGCCACTCAATCCGGGTCCTGTAGTTTTTCAGGGGTGGACTTCTGAACCACTGGATCAGAGTAGTCCTTCAAAAGCTGACCCACTTTCTTCCACCTCTCATCCACCCTCGAGGGCAGATGTCTGAAAGACCCTCCTAAAAATCTTTTTTGTCACTCTTTTGCTGGCACAAACATGGGTGTGAACCACACTCAGGAAACCCTGCACACCTAGCAACAAGAACATGCTTTCCTTAACATCAAAGGGAAATGCAAAATTCTCAAAAGCTGTTGTAACAGGCTTGAATGAAGAAAAGGTGGGGGGTGAAAGGCTGCAGAAATTCATGCTCCCCTGTTCTTTCTGGCGGGTACAGTTATTAACAGATTCCCAAAGGTAACAACCAAGCTAAGGACAGCACAGCAATACTGAATACACATTCCTAATTGTCTTCATTGCCCTTAATGTTCTGATGTCACAAGCTGGTATCACACAGTACAGCAAAAAAACAATTGTGATCCCTCTCCCTGCTCTGAAACAGAACATTGTAAGGAGCACATAGTGCATATATAGGAATATAGACAGATAAGGTACCACAACCACATGAAGAGACAAAGCAAATTGTGACCAGTGACTCTGTATCTAAACCAACAAATTATTAGATCAAATTTGTTTCCAACTTGCTCTGGAAACAGAAACAAAGTGAAATAAAGAGCAGTAAAAGCAACAATACTAATGATAAAGTGCACAAGAAAAGTGAGGAAGGATACACATTGCTCACTCTCTATGGAAACCCTTGACAAAACCCAAAATCTCTCTCTTCCAGGCTACCTAACATGAAAGGGAGTCCTTCCCCCATGCCCAGAAGACTACATGAGGTGGTATAGAATAACCTCTGGGTTCTGGCCATGTCCACTCCTGACAAAAATTCATCCTGTCCTGGCTAGAACCAGGGCACCTCATAATAGAGATGCTCCAGTTCCCTAGTCAGTTTAGTAACTCTCTGCTGGACTTATTCCAGAAGCTCCATGTCTCTCTTGTTCTGGGGAGGCCTGAACTGGACACAGCACTCCAGCTGTGCCTCACCAGGGCTGAGCAATAAGATCACCTGCCATGAACTACTGGCAATCCTCTTCCTAACGCACCCCAGGATCCCACTGGTTTTCCTGGCCTCAAAGGGCACACTGCTGGTTCATGGACAATTTGTTGTCCAACAGGACTCCCTGGTGTTTCTCCACAGAGATTCTTTCCAGCAGGTCAGTTCCCAGCCTGCACAGGTCCTTGTTCCACTTTTGTATCAGCAAACTTGCTGAGGAGGCAGTCTATTTCTTCATGCAAGTAATTTTATTATTAGTAGTATGTAATTTGTATCCCATATGTTACTGACATACCAGGACTAGGTGAAGTACCTATCTCTCAGGCATCCTTCTAAACAATGCTCAATCCAGTGATCTCACCTTAGTTACACCTGCATACTTCAAGATTGGCACTGAGCCAGTTTTAATGGAATTTAAGATTTCCTATATTAATAACACAGAAGGCAATTCTTTAATCAAAGTTTTACCGAGTAATCCCTCACATGATTGATTTATTGAAATATATTAGAAGTGCTTTTATCATTGGTTTTTAATTAATAAGTCTTAATTCTGATTATTACTAATTTTTTAAGTTTAAGAATTGATCTGAATCCTACAGCCTTAGATAATGTCCCACAGTAGATCAAACTTGTATGATGTTACACAAGTTTGTCTTAAATCATATCCAGACCTTTATGAAAGTGGTTTCTGCCACTAAAAACTTTCATTACAACTTCATCAAAGTCCAAATACAATTCCTTTTCACCTCCTTTCACAAGTTTTTTAACCACTTCATAACTTGCAAATGCCAATAAGGAATAGTGGTATTAAGACCCTTTTAGAATGCGTGCACAAGAATGGACCACAAGGAGTAAGATGTTTTTTTGTAATATTTGGGAACAACTGACACCTGGTATCATCATGTATAACAAACAATGTAATAGGCTGTCAGCTTCATCGGAATGTATGACTAATTCTGGTATAATTAAAACCACAGTGAAACCCTAAGGAAAAAAAAATTAGAAACATCAACAAGAAAAGCATATTACATTTGGAAATACTTTCAATTTCACAGGAATACCCATGGAAACTTACTGTACTGGTTTTCTAATAAAAATGAGCAGTATTTTGAAAGTAGCAAATTGTTTTAAGTGGAGGTAATATCTCCATATAAATTTCATATTTATCTATCATGTTGTATAAGGCTACAATAAAAAAACAGTATAAATACAGCAGAAATGTTACACACTCCTCACAAATCTTGAAGCTTAGGCATGCATAGCTCATTGCATGTCACTGCAAGCTACAGTGCACTCTCAATTATTATGTTTTGCTGGAACATACTTCTCTTTCATTTTTGGTGACATTTTCCCACTTGCCCCTTCAGCTAGAGTGAATTCACACACTATTACCTTTTGCATGCTTTGGAAGAATTATTCTGCGAGCTAACATTCCAAACTACCTTCATAGACAGACAATGCCTAGTTTTTATCCAGGTACTTTCAATCTCATTAAATTCACTTTCAATTAAGAAAGAAGATAAAGAAAGAATTTGGAATTTTTTTTCTTATGAAAAGTGAACGCCCATAACATCAGACAACAAACCATATTTTTGATTTCTCTTTGTCTGTCAATTTTTTGCTCAATTACTTTGCTGTTCAGTTCTTATAAACCATAGTATAAACAAACCTGTTCAGGACTGTTTGTCACGGAAAACACCAGCTGGGGAGAGCTACTCCATTAATGAACATGCTGCGCTGCCCCCTTTTGACTGCTTCCCTAACTCTTACAGGCAAACTCATCTTCCAAGTCTCCTAGAGATTTAGAAAGATTTAACTTTTCCTCCCATATCTCCTTCTATTTCCTTCTTGTGATGACCACTCTTCATAATTAAAATAATCTTTGTTCCACTTCCTCAAATACACAGTTGTAGCTTTTCTAGGCTGGCTGACGTATCTACTTTGCTAGGTAATGAACAACTCCTTGCTCCGAAGGGATAACACCCTTCCAAGCTCTCGGATTGGAGCGTGCTACCACACATCCTTTGCACTGGATGAGTTATTTAGTATTTATTGGTTCACTAGGGAAGATTAAAAACACCTGTGTGTGACTATCCATTTAATCTCTTTGGGGTGAGAGAGAATTTGAGGTGACCTAAATTATGCTACATCACAAGCACACTCTAAAATGTCCTGCAGGTCTTGGCTGCAGTGCAGTAAACAGAGAAGACTGCGTTCTTTGTTGAGATAAAAAAATGTTTTCATAAATGATAAATGATGTCTTTTCCATGATTCCCAAGAGAAAATATTCTAAAATAATATAACAAATGCTAAAATACCAGGGTGGATTCCACATGTTAAACTCCTTAAAATGCAGGCTTCACAGGGACAAAATCTAGCAATTTCTTCTGTGACTGGAGATCCAGAATGAATACAACATTTCTCTAGGAGTTATACAGAAGTTCCTCTTAAATACTTCAATAATTATTTCCTGTCTAAAGTAAAACAAACCAATATTTCATGTGAAAGCCAATAGACATTGGTTAAATCTAAGATAAGTGAAGAATAGAAGGAATAGCAAAACTATCAGTGGGCAAATTTCCACTCGTGGTTCAATGCTCAACTCTGTCCCAGGAAGAGAGACAAAGGAAGATATGTTCCTTTCTATAACCTGCTAGTTTTGCAAATTTACTCCACCTGGCTCAATGCTAGGCAATGAGAGTTTCACTTCATGCCATATTTTTTTGGGACATTTCCCTGAAAATCCTCCCAAATAATTTTCTCTGTTAAACTGAATTTTGGCACAACTCTATCTGAATAACCAGATACTACTGCAATTGCTATTACTGCTAATAATAACAACATGAAAGAAATACAGAGACAAAATTATTTGTAAGACTTTTCGATAAGTCTTCGTATAGCAACCATAATTGCAAAATCTCTTCTAAAACTGGTTGCATTATTGCTTGTAATTAAACGAAGTGGAGGGAGTTACACTATACATCTAAATAAAACAGAGGACTGTACACAATTTTAAGTTATGATATCTTAGCCTTATGACTTTAACAGTGATTTGGGCAGTAATAATCATCACCAGCAGCAGCAGCAGCAGCAGCAGCATAATCATCATAAGGATGTCTTCTTACAATAAGGACTTTCATTTCTTTACAAGTTTAGTTGAAGCTGTCTGTGTATCTGGCACTGCATTAAAACATAGCCTAAGAAAGACTGTGGCACCACGCTTTGCCAAGTTAGTCTAGCCCAGAGAAAGGACTTTAACCACTTTATGTCATATACATTTTTCCACTGCTTTAGCACTGTAAATGGAATTGAATACAGGAACTCCCTAATACATGTCCAAATCACTGAACAGTGCATCTCAAACTAACACTTGTTTTATGATGTGTAGGCATACATTTAAATTAGTACCTAAGTTTATGAGGGTAACATTAGCACAATATGGCACAGAGTGAAAGGAAGAGTAACATCAGTTTTGTACAAAGTCAATCCTACATTTTCCAACAGCATACTTGTACAAAGTAGGGAAATAATTTCTTATTCCTTTATTTTCTTTTTTTTTCCCTTATGAACACTCTCAATAATTAAATTATTAAGCAAACCATTCAGAGATTTTTTGAAATTTCATTTCCAACCAATTTAACTAAAGTGACTTAAAGCATGTCAAACAATGGACAACTCACTACGAAAGAACAAATCTACACACAAGGTGATCTTGTTTTGTACAAAACAAGCCTGTCTTCCTTGTGGTTTTGTTTGTTTGTTTTTTGTTTTGTTTGTATTTAACTGCATTTCTAAGAATGGATGGCAAAGAGATTGAATTCCAAGATACTATTTTGTCAACATTTTATTCATAATTTCTTGACATGACTTGAAGAAAACGTACCCTAGATACCAATTTTTTTGTCTCAGGAAGGGATGAACACAGTGTTCTGACTACAGTGAAGTTTTATTGTTCAAATTCAAATAGAAGCCACCCAGCACCACAGAGAGTAGAAAAGCAGTGGATGGCAGCCCATTTTAAACTATGGTGTCATTTCACAACGACCTCTACAGTGATTTGGGAAAGAACTGCCTTACAATAAGGAATAAGGTTGATTGGTTGGTTGGTTGGTTGGTTGGTTTGCTTTTGTTGCACAAGTTCATTGGAAGCTAACTGTCTATCTGGAACTTCATTTAAACTGTAGACTAGGAAGCATAGCAGCATAACGGGATTCCAGATCACCCTAGTCACCACTAATTGTAGGAAAATTTAAATGAAACCTCTAAAATTATGTCATTATATTCTGAGAATTTTAAATCATTTCAACTGAAAAGTAACACCTCAGATGTTTATCTTCTCATAGTAAATTATTTACTGGTTTTTCTTGATCACATTATGGCATTTGCAGACTTACATCCCCTGCAACCTATAATTTTCAAAATAAGCTAATTCTCACCCAATCTTACAACAATGAAATCACCAGAAACAACTGCCTCAGATAATACATAGTTACATCTGTGTTGATTAAAGGAAAGCAAAATAATGCAATAGCATTGATAATTTTTGTTAATTTACTCTCCCCGCAAAAACCTTCAGAGTCAAAAATCATGTAGGCTCTCAATTAACATTCATACCAGGAGTGCAAGGCTAGAACTGACATGATTTAGGACCTTCTATAGCAGCTCAAAGTCATGTAGATCCCCCTAAAGAGGATGATTTTCAGGTCATCAATTCATCTTCATGACTGTTTTAAATTATGAAAGCAAGAATAGTTATCTGGTCTAAAGCATTACAGATTTTTTGTTTTCCCTCAGTAGAGATGGAAAGCATGAGAAAGAAAATAGAAGTCATTAAGACCTGACTTTTGAGTAAATCAGATCTTCCTTTCAATCATCACCAGCCTTCTGCAGCCATATCTCCGAATCTTATTTTCCACAGAAGTCTTGCAGTCTTTACTGTATTGCTAGATTATTCACAACATTAATATATTTTGTTTTGTTTTTTTTTAAAACACTCAACATCAAAACTCCAAATAAAGGAGCAGTCCTTTGATTTCAGAAATTTAAGGTGAGACTTGGTAGTGCTTAAAGGTATCAAGCCTTCCCTCATAATTACGTTAGCATAGAAGACTAAAGCATTTTGGATGCAAAACTAAGTTATGTACACATATACAGGGGAAGATTGACTTTACTGATCTCACAGCAATTTTTCTTCCTTCAGATTACACTTACATTAACTGTGGGATCAATACAGGACTTCCAAAACATAGGAGTACTTTCCTTTAAGTATGAAAACACAGTATGTGCTGACAAAATCCCACTGAAGGAGGCAAGATTATTTCTCTAAATCATTACAGTTGAATTTCTTTGTTGCATAGTGAGCTTTGCTCCTCTTAGTATATCTAACTAAATATGGGATATATCGCAGTTGCTTGGAATTAATACATGACACAGTTTATCACACGGAAAATCCAAGTCCCATATTATATATATAAAACTCGTAGTAGAAAGCCAAGCAATAATGGAGATTCTCAGCTAAGGAATTAATTTTCACTCCTACCTACAGTATTTGGTTTTAATTGGTTTAATTTTTCATTTTTTTGAAAAATTTTGTGAATAATTTTCCCTTTTTCAGAAAGTTGAAAATAAAAATCCTTATATTACAAACATCTACGGTTTCTCAAAGTAAAGAATTTCAGGCTTGATTTTGAGGAATTTTACGATTTTCAGTTACAAAATCAATTTGATGTTAGGACATGGTTTATCTTATCTAGACTTCCTACATCACATTACACTTTAATACAATTTTGAGGCCTCTTATTATTTAGTTGCTATGGAAAAATGTATTTACAAAAAAAAAAAGATTCCAGTAGTTATCAAAGGCTATGGACAGTAAGTAAGGAGTAAAGCTCCAAACATTTCAATAAAGAGGGATTATAAATCTTTACAAGAAACTACTCAAAGCTGAAGCACTACATTGAGTATGAATAATAAAATTTACTGAAAAACAGGAAAAAAAATCAAAGGGTATTAGTGGTCTGAAGAAAATTAAAGCAAGCTTTTAGAGGTTTTTAAATTAACTGAAAGAAATTATTTCATCTATCAATTAATTAGATCCACAGTAAAGTACTCTGAAAAAGAGATAATTCTATAATTAATGACAACAAAAAAGATCTATTAATATTGCACATAGGAAACCCTTCATTTTACTTCTTTCTTCTTGCATCAAAATCTGGGTAGAGTGAAAAAGAAGTTACAAGGCAAATGAAGTCACAAGGCACTAAGTCCAGTAGGTGGTGAAGAAATCCTAGAAGAGTACATACTTTGTAAAATAAAGTAATATCAATCACCCACCAAAATATTATTCTGTACCAATCTGGTGTCTGCAGGACTTGCAAATCACACAGTTAGCTGATGCTGAAAAACCTCTTCACTACCATACCATGCAGTGTAAAGCTCAGTGTAGAAAACTGGGGGAAGAAATGGGAAGGAAGAACTGTCTTTGGAGCAATTCCCTTTCATCCCTGCAAGTCACTATTACATGTAGTAGAACCCTGCCTTCCTGGACATGACAGAACACTTGACTGCCAGTGGGAAGTCCTGAATGAAGGTCTTGTTTTGCTTTGCTTGCGTGCATGGCTTTTGTCTTTCCTATTAAACTGTCTTCAGCTTGACCCATGACATAAACACCCGAAAAACAAAAGTTACACCCCAAGTTTACTTTCCTTCCATTTCATATCAAAGAGTATGACTAAATTAAAGAGAATAGTTAAGTTTTTCTGGCTTAAAAATCACAAAAACAACAATCCTACAAGCCTCTCCATGCAAACAAATGCATGTTTTCAAAACAACTTGGAATTTGGTAGGCTACCAAATAAAAGTGGAAAAATCAAACAAGAGATGCATGATTGACAGTGGAAATGATGCAAAAGAAAAGAAGGAAAAAGAAGGAAAAAACTTTTGTTTAACCCACAATTTGCTCTAGAGCATTAGCATTGTCACAGACTGATGTAAAAATATCAGAAAAGTTTAAATAGATTTATAGCTTACATCACGTTTATCTTCCTTTAGCTATACACAGATTAAAAATATACTTGATTCTATGGATTATAACTTCGAATATATTAAAGTCTTAGAAGATTAACACTCAAATATTGATGTTGCTTTTGGAAGCAAAGTGTGTTTGTATTTAGTCTGATATGTAATAACCTTATTATAAAAGCCTGTGCATTTTTTAATTCAAAAAAAAATATTTTTTCTTTTCCATAGAAGACAATTCTAATATTTGCATTATAATAAAATAGGATTTTTAAACTTCATAGCAACTCATGGTTAAAAACTGAATTTTATTATTACTAATTTTTTATCATTACTAAGTATTTTATTTTTATTATTACTAATTACTAATTTTAATTTTTATTACTACAAATTCTAATTCTACAATTTACAGAAAAATTCACTTATTCAACCACACACAAACTCAGTAGAATTAGGTATTCACTGAAGATTTGTTTTTAACTGATAGCATGAGATACTTGTCAAGTGTTTAATTCTGTAGAAAGGGCATTTAGTTAGTTTCAGAAAGAAGGGCTGCTATGATCATACTTTAGAAGAGTTTGTGGTAACTTAACAATTATTCCCAAAGACAAAATCCAATCATTTATAGGTTTGTAAAGACTGAAAAGATTCACTTAAAATTCATTTAGCATTTCTATTGTTTCTTGGTAAATCTGGTTTTAATTTTAAAAGGTCTTAGCACAGGGAAGGACTGGATCTCAGTACGAAGGAAGTGAACAGAGCACAAAATTGCCTTTCCTTTTCTTATGGAACTGCTATAGGACCATTTTATTAGTCAAGAACTCTGAGGAAAACACTCAAGTTTTAGTTTGGTTTTCTTTTTTCTCTTTTTTTTTTAAACTTGAATATTGAGTTGAATTGAAATCACACCTAAAATTCATACTATTCTTGGAAACTAGTATTCTTGGAAACATTCTGTTTTGGACACACATGACCCTCAGAGAGGTAATATTCCAAAAGCAGGTATCACCCATTGTAAAGAAATTATTTGCATGATAAAGTTTAGATTCACTGCAATTAAAGAATAAATCAATTGCACTTCTGATATGTGTAATGCAGACGTTTTTCTGCAATAAAATTCTTCTACTCACAGTGTTAAAAATAAATCAGTTTAGCACAGGGTGTCTTATTTCAACTTTCCTTAAATAACATTCCTTATTATCCTTAGCCCTTCCTACTCTTACTCTTTTTCCCTCTCTTTGAGACAGATACTTTCGGGGTTGATTCTGGTTTTAGTTTGATTTTAGAATTTAGTTTGCTTTTCTCAGTGTGTCTCAAGCATCCAGCAAGTAGCAGAGTGAACCTTGCCAATGAACTCCGTCATGATTTAGCTTTTACATTATTTGCTCATATTCGCCAATACCTTTGCAGGTGATTCTTTAAGTGACCATAAGATACTAAATCACAACACAAGTGTTCACCCAATGTTATTCAAATGAACTGTTGTACTCTACACATCAAGAATTTATGTGGTTAATAAAATGGATGAAGTTACAAATGGGAATATTCCTCTCTCTGGCCAATTGACTTTTTTCCCCCTCTGACCATGGGTGGAAAGTATATATGAAATTACAAGATCTGTAATTCACAATCTCTGAAACAAAAACCTAGAAAAATTAATTTATATTCTGTTTTAAATTAAAAAAAAACCATGGAGCAGTAGTATATGCATCCACATTTTTTTCGGTCAGATTTTCTCATTAGATTACTTTTCTGAGATGCTCAGCAAGAACCTCAGAATTCAGTGCTTTACAAGGATATACACTTTCACTACAAAACAAGGCTCTAATTAAGAGCACAGAGAGACTTTAAAAGGGTTGATAATAAGGAAAATTATCTTTGAGCCATATGATTAAAATATTTCTGTCCATCATTGAAGAGAATATGAGTCATTTAATTGATTTAAAGTAGTATATATTTTAAAAATAACAAATTTGCAATCACATAATTCACTTCTTGGAAGGTTAAAAATATAGTTTCCAATCACATCCAAGAATGATCTATTTAAAGCAAAGTGGTGCTTAATACTTTTCCCACAGCAAACCTCAATGCTCTCAGATGAAGACGGTGCACAACTATATTCAGGAAACTACAGACTGTCCTTGTTTAATCTGCAAAATTTATAATGTTCTCCTTCAGAGCAATTTCATAACATTTACATCAAAAGCAAGTAACAGCAAATAAAAAAAAAATCACAGACTTATTTACCTACTTTGAAGCAAAACTAGCCAGCAAAATATCTGCCCATCTTCATGTTCAGTTTACTTTTCACAACATTTGCTTCAGATAGATGTATTACAAACTGCTAAGGGTTTGATGCTTCTGTTCTGTACTTAGAGTTTAACCAGGAGCTTAGAGTTTCCATCATGTTCTGGTGCAACACAGACCAAACCTGAAAGAAATTTCTCTCTCTCCTGTTTAGTTCACAATACCCATTACTGTGACATCTGAGTGTGTAATTTTCAAGATATTTTCCTTCACAAAACTTCTGACACATACCAGATGGTGTGAATAAACAAAGAAAAGGCTTGATGGCTGTAGCACAAGCAATATGCAACTAGACAGTTATTTTCTCACAATTCATAAAAGAACTTAAAAAATCTACAACAAGAAAGTGTTATAATGTTTAACTTGGTTCCCTACAGAAATAAGACATAATAATTCTGTAACTATGTATTTCTAGAGTGTGTGTGACGATTTATTTCTCTCCTCTATTCTGCTGTCCAACTTTGCTTTATGTTTCATTATTTCAATTCAATTTTAAGAACCGGAGAGGTTGTAAAGATAGTAAAGTTCATTAAAACTTTGAGATCATAATGGAAAGGGATTTTGTTAAGGATGCCATATGGAACTTCTTCTTATAAGGCACCAGAAAATCCAAACAATCAACTACAAATAATCACACACAGATAAATGCTTACAGTGGTACTCAAAATGTCTTTTATCAGTTTATATACATTCAATTTCATACTGCAAAATATAAATCTATAGAAAAATGTAAATCTGTATCAGTTTATATATATTCAATTTTATACTGCAAAATGTAAGTCCATCAAAAAGTGGCTTCTTTAGTGGTGATCTATTCTTTTTCCTCCTCAAACACAGCAAAATTAATTAATTCATACAACATATTTCAGATTTATTGAAGTATTTCTAATTTATTGAATTAGAAAATGCCTAGGTATATGAAAGAAAAATATTTTACATTTTTAATAAAAAATTTAAATCAAATTTTAATCCATATTTTAAATCAAAATTTTAAATATAAAAATATTTTTAAATTAGATATATGAAATACAAACCTCTAGAAATTCAATTCCACCTTTCCTTATTTCAACTTCATTAATTACTCTCAAACCCCTTTATTTACTAGAGACAGCACCAAGCTACACTATGACATACCTGCACGCACACATTTGCAGCTTTTGAAGTGTTAAAATCTTTAATCAGCTCCTGCCAACTTCTTCCCTTTACAGAAATTCTTATTTGTAGAAATGTAACGGTTTTATTATTATAATATGAGACCTGTTAAGTTTTTCATTTTGTTTGCCATTCTTCTTAAAAATTTCAGGTTTTAATATGAGGAAGAAATAAAACTTGAAAGAGTAGAAATGAAGCAGAGGTTCTTCTCCTCTGCATAGAGAACAGTATATGTGCACACAATCATGTAAAATCAGTGTGTGTGCAACTGAAGAAATGTGCTGATGATGTCTTAAATACTGGAGGGGAAAACCAGACTTGAAAAAAGCTCTATCAAGATTTAGAGTTTTCAAAGGTTTCGACTGCCTATGAATAAGGTTGACACTCATCATTTTAAAGAGTCCTAAGAACACTGACCTTCCGCAGGAGAGTTCATGGTGAGCCTGCCAGGAAATTTTAAAGAAAACAAAACCAAACAAAACCCAAAACAACCAACCAACCAAACAAACAAAACAACAACAAAAAACCCACAAAACCCAAACAAAACAGAGATACCTACGGGAGAGGGATAACTAACCCTTATTCTCCAGTATTTTTTATTAGTGTCAATACTTAGTGCACTCTGCTGAAACTTACTCTAAAGCAGGTCAAAATTGTTTTCGGGGTGTTTTAGCATTTTAAGGTTAAATGCTAAAGTAAAATACTATGTTTTCTCCTTATAAAAGTAATAAATATTTACAATCTGAAAGCTTATAAAAGCTCAAGTCAATCACACAATGTCATCAAGTTTACTTCCTTCCTTCCTGTATTTTTATTCAGGGTTGAGAAGGCACAATGTTACTGCAGAATACTAATCTTTTTCTTTAGACAAAGCAAACAAAATCTTAAATCAAGCAGACGAATACACAATCTGATGACACAATCAAAACAATAGATAATAAATAGTGAAGAAAGCATATCTTATATAATCTTGTATCTCATACAATGGACTGAGTGTCATATAAAGACACATTTTAATATAAGCCACTGGCAGTTCTTTCCTACCTAAAGTCCATGAGGTACTATTATAAAACTCATACTGTTGTTTAATGTAACAGTTAGCTAAAAGTTGTTACATGGTAAAAAGTACCCTAAAATTGGGATTGAGTCAAAGTAATTTTCGTAAAACCATCATTACATTTAACTGCTTGTATTTATTCAAAATGACGGGCCATTACTGTTATAATGCAGCACAATTTAATCATATTCTTTTAAATCTATACAAATGGAGAGAAGTCAAAAACTTGGTAACTTCAGACAAATGACAAACATAGTACTTTTCTCTGCTTCATCTAGGAAAATGTCTATGTACTACTATTTTAACTATTTAAAGTTATTAATGTATGTTATTTCCAGATCTAAAAATGTTATTTCAAGGTATACAAATGTAGATACTTAGTATCAAGTTTCACACTTTTTCAGATCTATACCAGATTTTGAAAAGACTTGATTAGCTGAATGACATAAATTAATAACTCTCACCACAAAATCAAGGGGCTCCAAAAATTTCTGTGCAGGAACTTGAAAGAGAGATACATTTTTAAGCATTAAAAAAAATCATACAACACAAAACATTTCTACCGGGCACAACACATTCAGGCAATCAAACAGAACTTACTGCTATTAGATCTGCTTTTGTTTGGTGAGGATCTAAATTTTACTAGGTATTTTTATTAAATGAAAACCATTTATTCACTGGTAACAGCTCAAATACATTACTTGATCTAACCAGATTGAGAAAAGCAAAAGAAAAGCCAGCAGTATAGAATTAAATTAGATTGTTCCCTCATAATGTAATAAAAAGCAAATATAAAGTACATGCAAAGTATTTTTAGAAGCAATAATCCCAGAAAAAATTCCAATATTCATACTACTTACACATTTATTGGCTGTTACCATCTTATTTTACGATAAAGTTTAAGAATTAATTCTGAGTACACATGTATCTTTTAATATCCATGCTTCTGCATATCATTATGTCCAGCAAGTACAGAGTGCCTATGTTTATTGACGAGACATTCAACTTTCCACTACACACATGTCATTTCCTCTTGAAGCATGAAAACATCCAGGTTTAAATGTGAAATTTCCTTGCTCACACAAATATAACGTTACATACTAAATTATATAAAAAATTCTCTCAAATGATTTTATAAATGTGACTGATGACCAAAGATATTGAAGTACAATGCATAATGTGAACAAATGAAAAACAAAAAAAAAGTCAAGAGCAGTGTATTATAGCACCTCAGCTCTGTTCAGAAGTGTCTGTCTCTGAATTCTGAAAACCTGATACATGTTATTACAGATGCAAATAAAAGCACCATAAACTAATCTAACAGGGTGTATTAGAACAGAGTAAGTGGACAAAATCCTGTGTAGTAAAAATACAGAAAAAAAACTGATAGAAAAAATGTGTAAATCTGACTTCAATAATACAAGAGAATTCAGGAAAATTCTGAGAGGAAAGAATATTTAAGAAAATGAAGGTAAATCAAAAACTAGATCAAATGGAACAAAGTTTATCTCCTGTAGATCAAGTCAAAGTAATCTGTGGTTTTCTGTGACAGGCAATTTTTAAAAAAGCAGTGGCTGATTTTATCTATTGTTATATAGGAAATTGCTAGTCATTCATGAGTACATGAGAAAAGGAACTACTTACTGCATAAAACCAGGAAAACGGCAATATGAGATACTGAGAAGAGAAGAATCAAACCAGTCATGACTTAGCAATCACAGAATCAAGGAATTCCATAATTTCATTAAGACCATGAAACAAAAACTATAGATATATTCATGAACTCATCTTCCTGTACAATTACGT
>JAWWEY010000130.1:34083555-34111838 GCA_035582745.1 Loriotus luctuosus | reverse complement strand
AAAAAGACAGAGCTAGGTGATGGCAGTGTAACAGAGAATGAAGTCTGGCATCAGAAAATACAAGGTCATGTACCTGACTGAAAATAACAAGAATTTCAGCTCAAGTCAGAAGCCTATTACACAGACATGACTGAAGTGTACTAGTCAGCCATAAGATGACATAAAATTACTTACACGTGTAAAAAAGCAAGTGGATGTTTAAAATTTATCACATTCAATTGCTGTCTCAACATGAAGAATTACAAATCCATGTCCCAGCCCCAAAGATATGGATATGTACAATTTACTGTAGGCCAGTCCTAGGGGATAACATCTCGTCCACAATCCTCAATTACCTGGACAAAAAAGAAAAACGGAACAGAAAATTGTAGGGGGTTGGGTTTATTTCCTTTTGTTCCTTTTTACCTATAGAATATTCCCCATAAGTTGCTAAGAAACATAAACAGCTGGGTACTTAAGAAAAACAAAAGGAGTAGCCAAGCTCAGGGGAGAAGGGCATCTTGTCTGGGACTTAGAGATAGAGAGAGAGAGAGAAAACCTCTCTCTCTCTCTCTCTCTATCTCTCTATCTCTATCTCTCTCTCTCTGTCTCTATCTCTCTCTCTCTATCTCTCTATCTCTCGATCGATCGATGACCCCTGCCCTGCCTGCCGAGACAGCCCCGGACCAGCCGATCTCGGTGCCCCAGCAAGACTCTGAGGAGCACCATAGTCCTGCTGGGGCACCGGGATCAGCTGCCCCAGGGCTGAGAGGCGAAGCCGCTCCTCCCTCCCTCCGCTCCCGAGCCGAGCCGCCATCACCGCGCGCTCTCCAGCCCGCGCCACAGGGGAATCACCGCACCCGCCCCGGGAGCAGCAGCGCCCCTGCTGGCCGTGCCCGGAACTGCAGCAGAGGGAAAGGGCCCGCGGCCGAGCAGGCCGGGACTGGGCCCCGGGTCCTGTTTGGTGTCGGTGCCGCAGCTGTGGGGGTTTGTTTGCTTTATCATACACACCACTAAAGAAATGTTATTCCTATACGCATATCTTTGCCTGAGACCCCCTTAATTTCAAAATTATAATAATTTGGAGTGAAGGGGTTTACATTTTCCATTCCAAGGGATGCTCTTGCCTTTCTTAGCAGACACACTTCTCTCTCAAACAAGGACAGAAATAAATCATGGGTTTGTTCATTCTGGATTAAGAGACTTATAGAAAGGTAAAAAATTCCTTTTTCAAGGGTCATTTTTCACATCTTTCCTTACATATTCACACGGAACAATACAGTAGTGGGATAGAAAACAAAATCCAGTGTCACTGATTGCTTGCTCTCAGATGAATGATAGACCTCTACTGAAGTAATGACACACTATAAAGCACTAAAAAATACTGATGAAAGGAGGCCTTAAAAAATAAAACTAAAACAAGTATTAAATCAGATAAATCAATTTTTAAATATCGACCTTTTAGTGAAAACCAACATCTGGTACCTATTGTCTATTTAAAGTTTCCAAGTGCACTATAATTGAGGGCCAATTAGAAACATTTGGACAGTCAACCTTAGGAGTTCCTGCCTTATTTCAACTGCTAACACTATCATATTCATGTGAGTATAATATAAGTAAAGCTATTCAAGCTGCCTCTGTGAAATAAAGAAAAAGTAATGCACAAGGATACTCCCTTTCAACCTGTTCCTCGAATAGAATATAGCAAAATTATTATGAGATCTTTCAAGAAAAAACAGAAATGTAAAAAAGGAAAAGAATCTTTTTTGCACTCCCTCATACTTCAGTAGAACTGAAATACTGTGTTAAAATAACAGTGCAAAAATACCACATTAAAACCAATTTAGACATTGGTTTTAAAGAATTAGTAAGGCCTTTGAGGTATAATTTAATTTTCAATTTACTTGCTACATAAATCTTGCAATCCAATAACTCTTTTTTCAAGAAGAAAGATTATTTTGAAAAAATTTTACCTTCATGGTTATAAGACCAGCCTGCTTTGTTAGCCTAATTATCACATTTCTTATCATTATGTTAGTTTTTTATTAGTGAAACATTCTTATGAGATAGCTACTGTTGTGCCTAATAAAACCATACAAAAATTATAGTTTTAGGCTGAAGATTGTATCTTAATCTCTTGGCAAATACTGAAATCTCAAAAATACAGTAGATTAAATAACTATGGGGGTTTCTTTCTGAACAGTATGCATTGTTTGATAGAATTCATTTTTTCTCTAGGCCCTAGTTCGTCAAGTCTCTCTTCACCCTTTTTAATGAAGGCAGTCTTTGCATGGAAAGGAAATCCCTTGCTAGACTTTTCTATTTAGTACTGGCTTCTCACATTTCTATACACAGCTGTAAAACTCACTGTGGAGACAAAAAGACTATGCTGAGCCTGTCTTATCTTGCTGGTCTGCTTAAAGAAATGTGATTCACCTTTAGAGAAAACAAACTGACCCATCTAATAGCACAGCAGAGCACATAGAAAAACACTGCATTTCATTATTGCTTAATGAATTTACCTACGATTAAAATAAAACTCATCTTGTCATTGCATAGAATGCTGCTGCTCTAATTATTGAAGTAATATCTATCCATTTTCTCCTCAAGATAGTGCCTAATTATGATATCAAACCAAGTATTTCTTACTGTTAGATCAATAATTTAAGCTTATGGTGGGGGCAGTGGCAAGGGAAGCAGCTGTTTTGAGGGGCTTGACTGAATACAGCACTATCAGAAACATAGACATCTAGAGGAGGTCATGGCTGTTTTTCTCCTCCTTTGACATAAACAGCTGTTTTCACTTTGTTCAATGGTGTTGCATAAAATAGTTAAAACTTCTACTAGTGACATAAAAAGACATATTAAGTGAAGCATTCTGTTACTTGGAAAGGCATCCCTTCTTACAGATGTGAGTTCAACACACAGCAGCTGTGAATGGCACACCCAAAAAAAACACAGAAATGTTTGTGTGGGATGTTTGGCCTTTGATTTTTTACTGTGAATGCATATCAGAACTAACTCTGAAATTTACTCTGAACAGTAACAACAGATATCTTCCTGATCACCCTCAGGCAGGGTCTGCATTGGTATCTGAAATTCGATCACTTGTGTCCTGTATTAAATTCACAAATGTGGATATAAACACATAATCATCAATAGGAAAACCATGTGAAAACTGAGCAAAAAAGAACGGTCTAAGAGAGCTCTTCAGTGTGAGGCACATTAAAAAAACCCTAATGTATGGTGGATATTTCATTAAAAGAAATTTTAAAATCACAATTATAAAAATAATAACAAAAAACTCCACTGGTTTGTGAAGTAATTCTTTACATATGGATTTGTGAGTACAGTTACAAGTGCTATCTTGCCACCCTGCAGAATTCATTGATATTACGTATAAAAATTTTATGAAGTTTAGCTCCTGACAATTAAATGATGAAAAGTTCTTTTTTAGTGGTTTGCTGTTTTCTCAGTTTTCTTTTCCCCCCATTTTGAGTTATGTGGCAATACAATCAATGTTACCTGAAGTTTCCCAGCAATAAAACCAATTCTCAAATCAAAACCAAAAAATACTAAGGTGGAAAACAAGGGAAAAATCAGGCAATATATTCTTGCTCTTTTAAAGGTGCTGATGCCAGCTAAGTTCCTGTTGAAATCTCTTCTTGAACAAGGACTGACTGGGAGCCCAGAATGGGACTCAGACTTAAAATCCTTTAGAGCCACACACAGATATTTCATACCTTAGCTGAGGCAACTCATGAAAGCTGTTTTATCCTCTTCCACTATTAGAAAGATTAATTCTTAAAAAAATCAGTGGGAAGACTTCATTTTGTGAAACCATTTGAAGGGAATTACACAGGGAGCGTACAATATCAAAACCCAGCATGAAAACCACACAAGATAGCAACACTGTGCATGCAGTGCTGACATGCAAAACCAACCATTTTAAGTAAACCCATTTGCTAACACAGAGATGATGTGTTACAGATGGACTGTCAGCAGTACACAGGTTTAGTGTCTATCAAGCCCTTCTTTCTTTTATGAGCTTTTGCTTCAAATATATGCATGACTTCCAAGCTCAAAGGACCTTTCTACTCATATCCCTATGAAAACTGCACATTTCTCTCATAGTAAGAAACAGTAATGAGCAGAGTGGCCAAGGCCTATTGTAACAGCCAAATCAAGTGTTAGAAATAGACATAATCCCAAATCTTGGAAAATTTGCCAGGGAAACAAATGAGGCCATGGTGTATGAAACAATCAAGCATCTGAATTTCTGATGCCTGCAAAAGGGAATTGAGGGAGTTTATGAGATCAGAGTGTCCCTTACAGTCAGGTTCCACAAACCTTTGTTTTGACTGATCATGTAACATTATTTCATACTACAGAAAACTCCACCACTGTAAAAAAAACCCTAAAACTGAGTCAATTTTAAAACAACACACACACACACACACAAAAAAAATCCTGCATAGAAGTGTAAATATTTCTAGAGTAAATGAATTAATTTTCAAGTCCTAAAAAATCTGGGCAACTCATCATTCCTCAATTTTAATATTGTTTGAAAACATAATAGACTACGACATGGGCATCTGTGTTTTGTCCCCGCCCACAGTCTACATAGTATTGTGTGTAAGTTGGGTACAAATTCTATTTTAACACTAGAACCACAAAATCAGACTTTTCAACTACAACAAAAAAAAGCAGTTATCTGCAAAGCTACATGTGTAGAAAAGTCGAAAAGGGAAAGTCAAATTCTAACTGGTCATCAGTAGTAAATCTGTGATTGAGAAATAATCTGGTATAGGGGGCAAGAATGCCTCAGAAGGGATTAAAGAGTCTAGGAGGAAGGTTGCCAAATACATGATTCCCTACTGTTTTATAGCAATCCAGGAATACCAGCATGGTGATTGGGCCCAAATTTGGGCAGCAGTACTGAGAGAAAGCCTGGACTCAAGGGTGGACTGAGGTGTGACCACTCACAGGTCTGGTAATGGTTAGAAAACATCTGTCAAGAGGCACCTATGCAGACTTGTTTTAAAAGCACTTATTAAAGTGACATTCTGCTCACTGTGTTGTTCATTAATAACATATATATATATATTTAAGCATGAACATGTGTTTTACATGCCATGACAGATAAAATAAAAATTCCCCAACAGTAGTTTAAGCAGAATATCACTTACTATTTACTATTTTAAAAATGTTTTATTTTCTTCTGAGTCATGCAGTTACGCTTTGAAAATAAAATTTCTGTTTAGTCTGAAGGAATAACACAATTCTTCTTTCATAAAAATTCCATATTCTAATATTGATAATACTGATCTTGGTATAGTATTTCTTCTCTCAGTGATGATAGATTAATTGCTGTAAAAGTGACAATGAATTATTTGCTTGGAACAAATTTAAGCAGATCAAGATACTATCTGTCAAATATTTTAAGGCAGATATTAAAAGATACTATAAAATAGACCACTATTTATACTCCAAGAAGGTAACACACTGAGTGATTACCACCCACTGCTATTTACCACCTATTTACCTGGTTATGTTTTATGAAAAACTACAGTTTAAGAAACATCCAATAATTTAGAATGTTCTAGTCTGAAAAAAAAAATTTTGTACCAAACAATACCTGATTTTCTGACTGAAATTGTCCACTACCACAAAAGTGGTTCTAATATATTTTTAGCAGTGGGGTTCCAAAGTCAGCAGAACACCATCTTCATCATCACTTTCTCCTACACATAGCTTTTGACTGGCAAGAGACAGAGCAGAAAGGATGACAGAAACATTTAAAAATTCTTCCTGGGTCTTCCTGGTTTAAGGGTAAATTTATTACATTTATCCATTGTGAATTACTGAGAAAAGGACACATGTCCAGTCTGGGATGTTTCAAAAATGTACTTCTACATTAGTTAAATCCACAAAAATAATATAAATAATTAAATACCTATGCCATCAGTAAATGATAACGTATGAACAAAAATTCAGGTGTGAAAGATGAATGAATCTCTCATAAAAAAAAATCTATTGAGGCAGCATTAAAGCATTCAACAAGATAAGGATACATGTAACTATAAAGGCTAATATGTAAATATGAACATCTTTAAATCTGTAATATTCAAGTATGCACAACCATGCACTGAAACTTGACATAATTTGATTCTACTCAATATACATTTTCAACACCTGCGGCATTATCTTAGAAACACTTCCACTGAGACATTACAAAAATATATTAGAAACATCAAAACAGAGACTACTGTCTTTAGTACCTCCATCACACATATAGACTTTACTAGAGTTGAGAGCTAGATCAAAGAATTCCCTGTTAGAATTTCTCAATCTGTCCTTGTGTAGAATATCCACAGAGAATATACTACCATTCTTCCCAAGAAGCAGAATATGGTCATATTTCTATGTAGTCACTGCAGAGACGCAAGAAGAGAATACTTATTTGCCATGGTAGATTGCCCACCTCCACCCACCCTCCCACCCTGCCCCAACATGACACAAAATGGTGAAAAAAAGTTTGTTTTCTACTGCAGTTTCCTAAGTATAACAGAGATAAATTTCAGCATAACTGTGAATCCATCACTCACCCATCACTCTAAATGTGGGGCAGTCTGACTGTGTATCTACCACTGCTGGGCTACAAAGAGCAAACCGGCAAAGAGATATAGACAATTTGTAAAGGGTTTGAAAATAACAACACTTCATTGCAGACAGTGCAGAAATGTACATACAAGTACTTGCACATCAATCTTCCTTTTTCCCAGTCTCTACCTCTTAAATTCTTTATTTTCCTGCCCACAGAGAATGAATCAGAACCCAGTAAAGCACCGGTATACATCATAAGTATGATCTATGAGGCAATGACTGTTCACAAAAGTCAAAACAAGTTGAGTAGAGATGGAGGTCTTTGAGCCCTTGAGAAAGAAAAACGAAAAAAATTAAAAAGTCATCATACCCCAAACACATTAACAATATATGAGGAGTAGATGCTAAAGTGATATTCCATAAAAAAATCTTACACATTGCCTATTATAACTGAAAGGATTCTTCATGAGAATGCTGTAGCTACGTTTAACCTGTCACCTGTGTCTAGGTGAGAGTTTTACACTTTAATTATTGTTATGTGCATTGCAAATTTTACCCAGATATAAAAATACATTGATAGTCTCTTAGGGTAAAAGTAGATCAAAACCTAACAAAGGTTTGGCAGCTGAGTGATCTATCACTGAATTCCTTCTGTATTTTATTTAACTTGACATCCAAATAACATTTTTACAGAACTGTGCCCTGAGAAAAACCCTGTCATAGTCTTCTCTTGTGCCAGGCTAAACACTGCTATCCAGATCTTCCAACAGTATACCAGGAAATAAGATTAAAAAGCACCATGGTACTGTTTGTTCTGTTTTGCAGGGAGAAAAACATATTCAGTGGCATACACATTTGTTTACAAATATATTTTATGGAAGAGCAAGTATGTTAGGAGTAAAATTATGGGTTAGAATTTGCGAACAATTTTTATGATAATCCCTCCTTTCTCCAGGAGGCTGGTTTGTTCTCAGTGTTAATTACTGGAGGACATGTCTAGTCTTTGGAGAAGTAGCCTCTGAAACGGACCTTGCTTGAAAACAGAAATGGAATCTCTGACACGTATGGTGGAGCTCCAGAGTCTGCTGGCATGGTGAAACCGAAAAACAGCCCTAAAACTTCCGCACTTGGGCTGATAAAACTAAGAGTTTACTGCAACATACTTTATCAATTTCAGGGCAGAGCTCAGCAATCATCAGTGTGCTCCACTGCATCCAGATAGTCCTGAAAGAATTTAGTTTTAAGGGCTATTTCACCCTTGAAAATTAAAATCAATCATCTTGATAGTTTTTTTTAAAAAGTTACCACTGGCTCAGAAAACAGCAGTAGTTTTTCACTACAGGCATAGAAATTCCCCAACCACAGTAAGTAGCTAAAATTCTAAATGTCTTTTTCTTCTCATATTTATATTTTGTCAAGCAGGACAAATGAGTAATTCTTTTTTCTTATACAGTTGTGTATCTGAGTCCTCCAAGCTGCCATTGATTTCCCTAGGAGCTTTAGTATAAAGCATAAGGATGAGATTCAGTGCTATTTTTAATTTAAACAAAAACAACTCTCCCCCCCAAAGAAAAAAAAACCCACACAAAACAATAAAAAAAAAAAAAAAAACAAACAACAACAACTAGACTACTGCATAGCAGATAGGCTTCCTGTCATTCATTGAAAATTATAGTGAGAGCCACAATTTACTGCCTTGAAGCTTCCTAATCTAAATAACAGTCAGTATGGATGGTAGAAAGGCTTTAAAGTAACCACAAAAGTACCAGGATATTTTTATTTTTTATTTGTTTTATTATTGTTTTATGAAAAGGAATGATGTAGGGTTCTGGTATTTTTTTTCACAATACAGTCTATTTCACTCTATGCTTTCTTTGGAAGAAAAAAAACTACAGTTTCGACAAGTCTGGGGTTAAAATAGAGCTTTAATCATAGTTTATCAAAGGGGTTGAAAGATCAGACTGTCTCAGGTGGATAGAACAGTCAGTTTCAGCTTATTTAATTTAATGAGATTGCACTTTATCAGAACATTGTGTATGGTCAAAATACCTACTTCACACTTTCAGGAATGAAAGACAGTCTCACTAGTAGGATATTTCCAGCTCCTTACTTAGTCCCTGTGTTTTGTCTAGGTCTAGCAATGGCAGCAACCTTAACCTCTGGGAAATCAAGGAGCACCTTTGTTACCAAACACTGAAAAGGGAGACTCAGGGAGTCTTAACAGCAAATATGAATGAGTTGCCAGGTATAGCTGGTGATTTCTGTACAAGATAATCAATACAGATTGGTATACTTTTTTCTAACACTTATTTATTTACAGTAAGATATTTTGACAGAACTGGAACCAATCTTATCTAGTGTAGACATCTACAAAGCATACAGATTACCTAGTTACGTGGTCAAAATCAGTAATGACAGCCAAATGGCACTTTTATACTGCAAATCCCCTTTGACTGTGATTTCCTCCTTCCATCATTGTCACGACTTCTTCATGTAAGATACACTTTCTTTCTTTCATATGACTAATAAGGGACTTAGCTAGCTCAGATGTAAATATCTAAATTTCAGATTTTTAGTTTCATAGAGATAAATCCCACTTTTCCTGTCTCTGTGGAAGACAGAAGTTAATAACATGCCTCACAAGTAAGTAATATTTGCAAATAAATGGAACAAGGACATTCTCCATTCTCCTGCTAAAATCTGTAATTTTATTTCTAATTCCAAAAGTCTTTGAGGTTCAAATTGGTATTTTCTTATTAGTATTCCACACACATCATCTAACTTCTACCATAATCGGTAATACTGAAAAAACCAACTTTGCCCCTCCCCTTAAATTTTTCAGGTAATTATAGAATATTCATATTGAGCACATCCAGTCTAATGTAACTTAGGATGAAGCAAAATGCTGCAGGCAAACTAAACCAGTGTTTTGGGCTCCCTGTATGAAACTCGGTTTGTCTAGAACATCACTTTTATAGTGCACGTTCCCCTCAAAAGGTTTTACTCTTGCTGTCCTGTTGAAAACCTCTGCTCCAGGACTTCTTCAATAACAAGATATTCTGTTTTCTCTCCAGGTGAGGTTTATCAGGTTATATGGCATCTGAGTAAAAATATTTTTCATACTCTGTTTAACCACATATTTTATGAGACTTTTGTTTTGTTCTTTAGAATTTTCTATAAAGGTATTCTTTCACAATAACTCTGAACAGAACAAGCAAATACAGATGGGGATTTCTTGCAGCAAATATTAAACATAATCGGAAGAAAATAGAAAATCCTATTTTTAGAAAAAACTAAGGTTTTGAAAACACTTTCTACTTAGATTTAGAAAAGGACAGAGGAACACCTGGAAAAGTGAAAGGTTAGTTTCAGCTGTTGGCTGAAAAAATTATATTAAGTAATAAAAATAAATTCAAATATTCCAACATACTGCTTCTAATCTACTTTCCCCTCAAGACCCCATATGCAAATATTGTAATTGCTCAAATAATATCATAGAAACAAACAGGCACTCTACCAGCAAGGAACAAGCAATAACTTATTCTTGAGCACAACTAAGTAAAAAGATCTACTTTATGAAAAGTTATTAGACCCACTACCCAGCTGGACAAATTTTCTAACCATACTTTTTCTCTATCCTTTGAGACTTGAGGCCTTAGAGGCACTTTACTTGCTTATTGAGTATGATATTTAAACAATAATTCTGTGTTCTTAATTTTAATCTACTTAAAATGAAGCTTCCAAGATTTCAATCACTTTTCAAATTGTTGCACTGAAAATGCTCATTAAGTAGATTCCAGTATAGATACTACTTCAGGTCCACACAGTATTTTGGTTCCTAAAAATAGCATACCAATTTGTAGTAAACACTTAAAACTTTCTTCTGAAAAGCAAAATAATTGGACACCAATCCTCCTCTGTGTTCCAGAGATTTAATTCAAGGTTACTGGCCTCAATTTCAAGTGGTAATAGATGACCTACAGAGTATTCTATATTCTGCAGAGTATAACATTAGCCTGTAATGGGATACTCGCACATATATAAAACACAAACATATGACAAAAAAGTAAGAATGATAAAATACAGAGATACAACACACTGCAGAGGTAAAATTTCAGCAAACCACAGTTGGCTAAACTCTAGCAGTAAAAATGCATCATTTTTTACAACAAATAGAGCAACACATTTTGGTCTTGACAGCATGCTGTTTCTCCTATATGTTTTATGTTATTTCTCAAATTTAGAAAGCCCTTGTTATAATGATATTTATCTAATATATATCAGTATACTGAGAAAGACACCTCTTCTTCAATTTTTAATCTAGAAGTCACATGTAGGCCTTGACTGCCAAAATTACAAGTTACAAAGAAATTTTATAGTTAAGAACTACCAGATCAATTTAAAAAAACAGTTAACAGTGCAAAACACAAAATATTGTACAGAAACTCATCACAATCAATGTTTTCACTGTTGTTTTTACTTTTAAATTCCTCTTCATAAAACAACTGAAAACTCAGAGGGAAAAGCAAATTTTCACTTTTTACTTCAGAAACATCTTAAAAATAATGTATACTTCTGGAGTCAGTGACAGACACAGACATGATTAATTTTAGTACTTGTTATTTCTTCACTGTTTTTAAAAAATTGCCTGAAGTGTTCTAGGAAGGAAAGCCCTTTGAATTAGTGATGGCTCTCACAGCTCCCACCTCTGTTATCACCTTGTTAGTTGAGAGCAGCTAACATTAAACATTAAAAGTACTGAGAAGCAGTTCTAACTTTCCCACAACCCTGTGCAACACAGCACACTAAACTTTGAGATCTACAAGCAGCACAAAGGCACAGGTTTATCTGGGGGGGAAAGAAAAGAAATATTTGAAAGATTTAATGCCTCTTGACTGTTCAATTGTTTTTTGATTTGCTTGTTTGGAGTCGGGAGGTAGCAGGATTGAGAAGGGATGGGGGGGATATCTGGCCTATTTTTTCTCAGCTAAACCTGTTATAAGGTGAGATTGTTGAAGTTTTTTCAAAAGACGAATCAGTAGGCAGAGTAGTGGCAAGTACATCATATGAGATATTGTGCTGGTTTTGGCTGGGGTAGAGTTAATTTCCTTCACAGTGGCTGGTATGGGACTGTGTTTTGGGTTTGTGCAGAACACAAGGTTGATAAGATTTTTTTTTTTTTTTTTTTTTGTTACTGCTGAGCAGGACTCACACAGAGGCAAAAGCTTTTCTGCTTTTTGCACTGTCTTAATGGAAAGGAAGTTAAGAATGCATGGAAGGCTGGGAGGAGACACTGCCAAGAGTGATGACCCAAAGTGATACCCTAGACTACATGGCACCATGCTCAGCATATAAAACTGGGGGAAGGGGGAGGAAGGGGTGGGGCAGTGACATTTGGAGTGATGGCATTTGTTTTCCCAAGGCACTGCTATGTGTGATGGGGCCCTGCTTTCCTGGAGATGGCTCAGCACCTGCCTGCCCATGGGAAGTGGAGGAAACATTCATTGTTTTACTTTGCTTGTGTGTGTGTGACTTCTGCTTTTTCTAGGCACAGAATTAGAGAATTTCTGAGTTGGAAAAGACCTATGAGGATCATCAAGTTCAATTTTCCTCCATCCACAAGTTTTCTACCTTTCACCATTCCTCCTCTTTACCTGCTGGTGGGGGAATCACTGAGCAGCTATGTTGGGCTTAGTTGATGGTTGGGGTTAAAACAACACAGACCTATTAACATATTACAAACTATCTGTTTGTGCATTTTTTCTAATGCAACAGAGAAATGCCTGGAAAGAATATTAAACTTGAGCTTTGTTCCTCATACACAAAAAAAATGACAGAAGCGCACATTATTTTGTGAGACTTTGGCAAATCATCTTAGTCAAAAGTGTTTTTCTCGTGGATGAACACAAATGTAGGCTTACACACTCTAATGTAAGAAAGAAGGAAAGCAGAACGGCCATGACTTAGTATTTATGAGAACGTGAAGAAGTTAGTGCTTCCTACAGAACTTCTGAATGGCATTTAATCAAAATATAGGATGTCCTAATCTACACAGCAAATGTAATAAATAATTAACATATATCCTACTGCATTTTCTGCTTGTGGTTGATACTATCATACTTTGAGAACATCATTAATTGTCTCTCACTTTTTTCCAATCATGACTCCTCCAAGTTTGCTCCATCCATCCTGCTGACTGGGCTCAGGGACAAGTGTATTCATGGGAATTCTAAAGCCTGGAGCAAAGGGATGTGAATTGTTGATTATACTCAGTGTGATCAATCCAAGGCTTTTCTGTAAATTCTAAGCCTCTGAAGTCTAAAAAGACAAAAAAAATTTTTCTTCTGGTGTTAGTTTAGATTTGATGTTGATGCAAGTTTTTGATGTTACTGTAGAAACAACATGCGAAATATACCAGAGATGTCTGTAATGTTTTATTCACGTAAGTAATTGCCCAGAGATGGCCTGATCTCTGATGAGTTCTCCACTGCCCTCTCATAGCAGAGACAGATGATAATAAACAGAAAATAAATATTAATTAGCCTAAAAGAAAACTAAGGCAGGGATTACTTTCTGCTCCCCTCCAGTTCATATCAACCACAAACTAACAGTAAAAGAATTACATTTTAAATTAAATTGCTTTTGATTAACAGCACTTCAGTATCATTTCAATGCAGTTCCATAAAATTGTCAGTTATTCTATGGAGCTGTTTGGTACCAATGATTAACATCAGAATGGTAATAATTTCAAAATTGATATATAATGTTTTCCTTGTAGAAAGTAATCCCTTCCCAACAGGTAATACTTGTACAATGCCTTGCATCTGATGGTATAATCGAGGTATGTATTCACTCAGTCCTCTCTTTAAAAACTTCAGTTTCATTAATAGTCATTCTCTGTCATCTTTAAGGAGGTCCTCTAATCTAGCATTAACGAGAAATTCCTGTTATGTAAAATAAAATCAACAGCAGTCATAATAGTAGTAGCAGTAGTAGTAGTAATAATAATAATAAAAAATGCTTATGTGCTTACAGAACTTGCGATCATCATAGTACGCGTGAAAATCTGAATTCAAAAAAGCTTCTGTAAAACTGGGGAGTTTTAACACAGAGAAGTAGGTATGCAGAAGTGAGAATTTGCATGGAAACTCCCCAATTCGTCTTTATTTCCATTCACTGCAACAATTTCCCTTAATAATTTTTAGTCACAGTTGACTTGATGTGTATAAAGGGTTTAATTATATTTTCTGCAACCCTTCAGTTTTAGAGAGTTTGAAAAAAAAAGCCCCTGCACCTACTGGAGTACCAATGTCTGGCAGGTTTTCAAGTGATGATTTAGTAACTTGCTGATTTACAACAGTAGAGACACTTACCAATAAAATAAAAATGTCTCATAGCTCCAGTGGAAAAAACTTAAAACAGTACTTGCCTTAATCTTTCATTTAAAACTCACACTTGACCTTATAGAATGACTTACTAAAGCTGTGCACTTCAAACTTCTTTCAACTACACTGGAACTTCAGTTCTTTGGGAGGAAGAAAGATGAGGAAAGCTCTAAGCAGCACTAGTACAGAACTTTTAAAACATTTGGAATTTCAACACCAATTATTACTTCTCTCAGTTGGAAGTGTCGGTGTTAATTTTCAGGGGAAACAAACAAAATAAGACCCTAGAAATAAAATTTCATTTTTAAATGAAAATTTATAATAGTTAAAATATTAAAAATATGTCTGTTAGCTCCCGACAACCAAAGAACTTCAAAATCATTTTACTCAAAAGAGGAATATTGTGATTTCCTTAAGACAGAAATAATTTTAAACACATCAGTTTTTGATCTAGGAAATTCTCTTTGGACAACTGACTTAATAATATTACCAATGACACTTCCAGATGACATTTAAAGGTCTTTAAATTTGTCTTTTCTTACTGGCTGCTGGCCTTAAAGGCAAAGGAAAACTTAAGTATTCAGGATCTATTACTAAAGAAAGAACCATAAAATTAAAACAAGAAAAATATATTAATATAGAGGAAAAATTAAAACCCCATCCTATCGTCCTTGATGATTGGCAGCCTACTGGAAAATCTAGCCATCAAAATTCATTCAAGACATTCCAGCTTCACCTGGTTTTGTAAATGGGTTTAAGTACATTAATGCCAATTGGAGAAGCACCTACTGAAAAGGATTTCAATTCCTGGTTAACACCACAAGAAGAAAGGAGTAAAGTAAGTTCACGTAGGTAGATAATGGCTCCTGCATGGATCTACCATAATCGGTAATTACGAAAAACCTTTTCTCCTAAGGTAATTTTTTGAATTGCAACACGCTAACAAAATTTATACCATAATACTTCAGATGTAAATTGTCACTTCTAAAACAAACTACCTCTCCTACAGAAATCTGCACTTCCAAAACAATAGATATATGTATCTATAAGGATATTTTTTTCCAGATTAGATACTGAAAATTAACACCATGCATTAGGGTAGCCAAGTTCTCTCTATACATTATCGTTCAATTTAAATAATTTAATTTATTTTTTCCATAATAATGATATCTTGCCTGTAGCATGGGCAGAGTTCTTGTATTTTCCATTTGGATGAGTGTTTTGACATAGTTGTTAGGATTTATTCCTAAATAAAAATACTTTGCATTTATAAATAACAGCATATACATGAAAAAATCTGTTCATTCAATTCAACCATTTGACACAGGATTTTTCCCTGTTTTTGAGATTTATCTGAGAAAGCCAGTAGTGAACATATTTTATACTTGATTTGTTTCATCCTTCAGAATTCTGTATTGGAAAGAAGCTTGAGCCTCTTCCTCAAACCTTGCTTCCTAAATTGTAAGAGTGACCTCTAGTGCTTTACTGCTTTGCTGTGTGATGCAAGTCTTTTTTTGCAATGGTTTTACTATGCCTCCCTGTAAGCAACTGATTTAGTTTTGTGCATAGTGCCAAATGCTATTAATGTGCAATTCAATTACCATGGTCTTGTGAAAATGGATGTATTCATAAACTGTACAATGCAGAATGATGAAGAGAATTAAAGCTGTGACTGGATTGCAGCAGGGTGTTTAACATGAGGAACTTAGTATTCATGTTTAGGGCTACACTATGCACTTGAGTATCAAATGAGATATCATTACTGAATGACAGCACAAGATCATTTTGGTGCTGCAGTGTGAATGTCTGGCTCATGGGAGCATGTTTAGTTTACAAACCATCCATATGCAAAACCCTAGGCTATAGATCCATTGAGCAGCTCAAACTTCTCTGCCATTGCTCAAATGTTTCCAGGGAGCTGTCCCCTGCCACTGGGCTGTGTAAGGTTATCCCTGCACATTCCTCATTGCTCTGACATGCACTTTCTTCCCATGGAATCATTACTTCAGCCCTTCCCATTCCTGTGATGTACAAGCAGTGCCTTAACAGGAAGGGGAGAAAATATGTTCAGTTCAGGTTATGAGCATCTGGCATTTAGGCTACTGCACTACCACAGAACACAAAATGAAATCCTTGAGCTTGTTGAAGCTGAATCAAATGGAACAGGAATAACTCAGTTCTATTACTGAATTATAAAAGCCCTAAAAATTAATTACTTAATAAGTTTTTTCTTTTTTAATTTAAAGGTAATTAACATAATTCAATACTGGAAACAGATTTTTCAAATACCTATATATATTTACATATATGTGTGTGTATATATCTATCTAGCTGTATATCTATATATATATGATTTGCCTCCTAGAGAGTAGATTGTCCTTAAAACTGTAATCACAGTCTTTATTTTGGGATACTACTCTACTGGCTAACTCATTAAAAAAAAAAAAAACAAAACCAAACTTTCTATTGTAACTGTTAGCATTCTCTTCTGTAGTCATGCATGAACAATACTCCCTAAGCAACCAATGCAGAGACCCTAAAGTCTTGCTAGCCACATTTTTCCTTGTTACATTTCTACTGCTTTTGAACTGCACTGTGATTGCCATTCAAGTTGAGTGCCAGCTTAATCCAGGATATGCAGATACCAGCTTTCAAAATTTTCAAAATGCTAAAATCCACTACACAATAGAAACACTGCACAATAGAAGTCTGCCAGTAATTTCCATGTAAGACAAAATTTCTTGGAAAATACTGCACTTCGAAAGAGAAAACAAAAATGAAAATACAGCTGAACATGCATCCCTTACCAAAATGCTGCTTTCAAATACTCTTATACAGTAAGCTTTATAAACAACATTCTGCACATAGACTCATGACAAAAATCTAAAGAAGAGTTTTAGAAAATTTTCAGGCTGGAAGCCTGAGGTCATGATTTCAAAGCATAAATGTTTATCTCAAAAATTATATTTATTCCAAATGCAAAAAAAACCATCTCAGAAGTTTTCAACACACTCTGGATTGAGTTTTAAATCATATGCAATACTTACATTTATTCCCTGTCACTGCCATGTGCTGGCGATGAACACACAGGAGAAAGAGCAGCTTCAAGATTTCAGTGACAGAATCCATGTTCACAATCACTGAGGCACGCAAAAGAACCAGAGTATTCGGAAACAGCTGCGCTGTACTTCAGTTCTGCTCCTGCCTCCTTCCCACTGCCTCTCTCCGCCTCTTCTCGCAGAGCTTCCCAGGGGCCAGGCACCTCAGCCAAACGCGCTCCGCATCTCCTGGCACACGCACGCACACCTCCGGATCTGCTTCCCAGTCTCGCAGCAGCAGCAAGCCCAGAGGCGCGGCAGCGAGAATCTGCCCCCGCTGGCACAGAGGCGCTGGGGCTGCACTGGCAGCGGCTCAGCACGCCGCTGCAGCCGGCAGCCCGCGGGGGCGGCGCTGAACACCCCTGGCGGCGGCGGCGGGCGGCACCGAGCGGCCCGCGGGGGCGGTGCCGGGCGGCCCGCTCGGAGCCCGCCCTGCCCCGCGCTGCCTGCGCCTGGGCGCCGCCGGCTCTGGCCGCTGCACTGCCTCTCCCGGCGTACTAATCTGTCTTCCTTTTTTTAAATTTTTTTTTCTTTTTTTTTTACACTTTCAGCTGCAAAAGCGTTGCGAGTTTTGCTTTCTTAAAGGAAAGCGATGTGCCTGTAGGAGAGAGCCTAAGCTTTAAAATGAGCAGCCTGCCTTTATTTGAGGAGTGAGTGATTGACTGTCCCTCAGGAAAAGACACCACCACTGTCCCTGGGGGGCTTTATCGCTATTAATGCTGGCATTAAAGAATTACATTCTCAACTCCTAAGAGTAAACACCTAAACATATCTTTCCCAAAATACTTTAGCCCCCACATACCACATAGAGCATTTTGCTTCCTATACTTTCACAAAGCTCTCTTTAAACCCTCCTATTGCTCGTGTTTGGGAAATAGCTTCATTTGAGAAAGAGCTTCAGAGAAATTTTAAGTGATTGTACTCAAACTATATTCTAGAAGTGTATGATTTTGGTTTGGGGTTTTGTTTGGTTTTCTGTTTGCTTGTGGGGTTTTTGCAAAACAGGTTGAGTTACTGTATATGCTAACTGTAGCGACGTTATTTCTCAAGTGCGAGAAACTGCACAGTAACTGTGTATTAGCAAACTCATGACGTTAGTGAGGGTAAAAGCTGCATTAAAGGACCACATCAATGGCCCCATCCCCGCTGCTTCTGCTGTGTTTAAGCTGTATGAACTGTCTATGTTTTTGCAGAAATTACTATGACAATACGAAACTGCATGCCTTGTGACTCTGAGGTGTATAAAAAGTAGACTTAGCATTTGTATATTCAGCCCAGTGGTCCAAACTTCGTCTTCCTACTTCATGTGAGCTATCTAGCAGCTCTTATATAGCAACGGGATTTTTTATCCTAAGTGATACTGCTGTGTGTGGGTTAGACACTGGGTACAATGTTGCTGACTGCTCTCTCTGCCATGTTGCAGAGAATACAGAATTTTCTGCAAATTTCTATGTAGAACTGTTCGGTGTCAGGAATAACTGTGGGATAGAGACAAAACGTGAATTAAGCTCCCATGGCTTCTGAATTTTTGTTGATTATTCAAATCAGTTTCCTCACTTCTTGAAGGAACTCTTATTCATCTACAGAACTAAGAGTAAAATGTGTTCTGGTTTCATGCTACCAAAGCCAACCTGTGTTAGGCGTTACAAAAATGTATTTCAGCTCAGCCAAAACAACTAAAATAAAAAACTTGAAAGGCAGGTTTTTGTTACATCCGTTTAAAAATCAGCATGATTGAGACAAAGAGGCCTATTTCTAAATTGCTATATTGGGTAGAAAGTTTCAAATTAATAATCTTGAAGTTAATAATCTATTATGCAGCTGGCCTTCCACTTCTCTGTGTCAACTTTTATTTGAACAAAAATGCATGAAGAAACTGTATTAAAGATTATGTGAATCATAACCTGCCTTCCAGCTCTCCTAAATCAACCTTTAAATTCTACATTCTGTTTCCAGAGTTTAATACAACCATAGAGTCACTGTCCAGAAGCTGGATTTCTTTACTATATAGTTCCTTGAGTTAATATTGACCTTCTAACTAAATTAATATGAGCATAAAAATGTTCCATGTGCTGCATCCCATCTCTAAAGAATATCCCATGAGATGGTCCTTGACTCTGCAGCTAGACAAAATTTCATGCTTAAAAATAGGACAAATATCACATAAAATCTTGGCAAGGACTTTCAATGTAATGATGTTCTTTAGGATTAGCTCTAAGATCCCCAGGGCTTTGAATCAGAAAGAATTATTATTCTAGTAATATAATGCAAATTCAGTAAAAAGGCCAATGCCATCGTGGGTAAATATTTGTCTTATAAAATAGCTTACAGTCACCAAAATGGAACATCTAACAGACGAAGGTCATAGAATTTTCCACTTTTTTTCTTTTGACTGAATTTAATGCAAATATACAAATTGATATAATATACTTTTATAATTATGGAAAAACCAGTCTTAGAATAAAATGGTATGCCAAAACATGTACATATGTTTCTGTTTGGACAGATAGAATTACAGAAGTCTATACAGTATGTATCTGGAATATCAAGATAATCATCTATTTATCCAGGGATAAATCTATGGTATCTGGCACTGGTAAAGTTCATAAAATAGCATAGTGTGATTCACACAGAATTTCGCAACCTCCTCTTTGCTTCTGCATCGTATCTTTCTCCTGCATCCATGAAATATTTCTGCTCACATAATCTTATCTCTGTATGCCAGCATCTCATTTGCCATTTCTCTTTTATACAGTGTCCAGATTTTTCACTAACTTCTGAACTCCTCTTTGTGGAATTCAGACGAGTCTTTCTGTTTCTTAGAAGCCTCTTTTCCTATTGTAGTTTTAAAATTTCCCCCACTCTTCCAATGCTTTGTTTTTATTCTCATAACTTACTTTTGAAATTTCCCCCAAACACCAAAAAACTTACTCATTTTATTTGCCTTTGAAATGCAACATTATGACCCCTTGATTTGATAGAGAATCCTTTCCAGTTGATCTTCATATATGTATTCTTTAGAAAGACTGCAAGCTCCGCAGAAGAACCGTGTCTTGTTACAAATTAATCCTTACAGATAAAGCATCTGCAAACTTTAGTTGTTCAAAACTTTAATTAGTTGACTTGGGTATTGCCAGCCTTCATTTACAAATGAAGGACCTTGTAGTGAAGTCATTTTTCTAGCAGACAAAAACTAACAGAAATATTTCCTCTTTAAATTATTCACACTGTGACTTTTTGTCTATAAAGAAAAAAAACACTTTTAAATTCACGCTAACCATACTCCTGGTATTATTGTGATCTGTTTATTAATTGCAAACTAATTTTAAAAAGGACAGATATAAGCACTTTCTTCTGCTTCTGGTACAAAATCCACTTCACAACAGGAGAATTGTTTTCAGTGTATCACACTTATTCAATATACATTATTTAATTACAAAAAAAATAGTAATTTGCTTGCAAAGCACAATAATAAAAGTATGAAAATTCAGCAGCGTCCATACTGGCTAACTGAGAATACTTGTTTTATTCCTTCCTAGTAAATTCCTCATTCAAAGACATCAACTGAATCAGAAATTAGCTATTCACTTACTACCTTCTTCACCTCACCCTTCACTAATTCAGCTCCATCAAGTTCACATTTACTATCCAACTAACAGTGACACTGCAACTTTATTTCATGAGGCTAGAAATAAAGATAAAAATTTTAAACGTTTATGTTCATCTTTTCCTATTTAGTTTCCTTGGTGCCCTCGTCTCCGTCATGGCCTTGGTTAACCCTCCTTGTAGTGCCACCTGCTGCAGTTGCGTTGGCATTACAGGTTTCTCTTTACAGCATTTAGTATCATGCAGCTGGAGAATGTGTCTTTATAATGCAATCGAATTCTTTCATGATCACGTAAAATCTTCCCAGCACTATTCCTAACCCTGCAGAAAAACACTGCTGTAGTTGTCTGCAGAGACTGCAGAGAGCAGAAATACTCAAAGACAAATATAAATCAAAAATAAATGAACAGAACCACATAATTCCAGGTACACTAATAGTGATATTTGAAATGTTTTTAAGCCATTTTTAAAGAAAAAATAATTCTCATATCCACCTTGTATTGCTACATGTATTTTTTAAACATAGATTTCTACGTAGTAGCTATGATATAGAGTAAAAACTGATTTTCAGAAATAAGGGTAGCATAACTACTAGTCTTAACAATGTTTTGGTTTTTTGGTTTTTGTTTCGTCTGTTATTTTCCAGTAGGGTCAGCATAGCACATTTTGTCTTATTGCAAAGCTAAAAATTTCCTTTTAGGCTGTATTTGTTAAAAGGAGAGGGGATGGGAGCCATCTGTGTATGGCTTATTTTACTGCTTACTGCAACTACACTTATTGCACCTACACTAATGACTTCATTAAGGATTTAAAACCTATTTTTTTTCTCAGATGAGACACAGAACACAAACCAGAGCAGACATGGCTCCATGCACCTTCAGAACAATTCATGCCTTTAGCGCTGTTGTGAATCTGTGTTTGAAGGTTGTAACAAGATACGTGGCTACACGGAGTTCTTTTGCTGCTACTGTCTGACCATTCAGGTTTTTCACCTGAAAGGGTGCCATGAAAAACCTGGGGACAACTTTTTTTTAGGGATTGTGAAAATGTTTCTTCTTAGCCCTTCTCATTTCACAGTCAAGAATTTTATTATTTCCGTCATAAACACCCTGTGTATTGTGCCTCCCAACACAGGAAATAAATACAGGGTACTGGAAAATGAACTTATACACACAAAATACAGGGTCCTGGAAAACAAACTTGTACACACAATCATAGAATCTTTAAGGTTCAAAAAGACCTCTAAGATGATCGTGTCCAACCATTACCTTGATACTGACATCTATGCTATTAAATTATGTTTACAAGTGCCGCATCCACATGCCCCCTAAATTCTTTCAGGTATGGTCACTCCATCATTTCCTATGAAGTCTGTTACACCGCCTACTCTTTCAGTCAATAAATTATTCTTAATATCCAATCTGAATTCCCCTGACCCAATTTGAGGCCATTTCCTTCTTTCCTGTCACTGGCTGCCCGGGAAAGAGGCTGACCCCTACCTGGCTGCACCCTTCCTTCAGGTAGCTGTAGAGAGTGGCGAGGTCTCCCCTGAGCCTCCTTTTTTCCAGGCTAAACAAACCCAGCTCCATCAGCCGCTTTTCACAGGGTGCCCCAGACCCTTCACCAGCTCCACTGCCCTTCTCTGAACATGCTCCAGCACCTCAATATCTTGTTGAATCGAAGGGTCCAGAACTGAGCACAGAATTCGAGGTGCAGCCTCACCAGTGCTGAGTACAGGGGCACAGTCTGCCCGGGCCTTGCTGGCCACACTATTGCTGATACAGGCCAGGATGCCATCGGCCTTTTTGGCCACCTGGGCACAGCTGGCTCACATTCAGTCACTGTTGAGTGAATGCTGCTGTTGAGCAGCACCCCCAGGTTGTTTCTGCCAGGCAGCTTTCCAGCCACTCTGCCCTCAGCCAGTAGCGCTGCTTGGGTTTGTTGTGATCCAAGTGCAAAACACATCACTTCACCTTGCTGAACCTCATACTGTTGTCTTCATTCCATTGATCCAGCCTGTCTGCATCCTCTGCAGGGCGTTCCCACACTCCAGCAGATCAAGACTCCTGTTCAACTTGGTATCACCTGCGAACTTACAAAGGATGCATTGCTTTCCCCTGTCCAGGTAATTGATGAAATTATTAAACAAAACTGGCCACAAATACTTTTCTAAATATTTACTAGTGACAATAAGAAGAGTTTTAATAGCAACAGTAATAATAATAATAGTAATAGTAATCATAATAATAATAATAATAAAAACAGCGATTAGTAAGTATTTTTAACATCTCACATGTGGCATGGATATTTTTTAAAAGGACGTTATTCACAGTAATTTGTAGAAATAAATGTGTGAATAACAAAAGGTAGCAAGAAAACAGTATTGAAGGACTTGATGCTAAGGTACTTTGGTGATTTTTTTCCCTAATTAGACCATGTCTTGAAGGATAGAATATTTAAAGTCATGGAGATTAGAAAGGCACAGTGAAGGCATAAAATATAATATGGATTTATCAAAGGCAGATCATAGTATACAAAGCTCATAGTTCTCTTTGATATCTGATTCCTTCCTAAAGGAAAAGTATAAATTTTTGACACTGGATGCATATGAGTATGATACAGTTATGATGTTTCTTTGATAATGTAAAAAAGATGGAGGATAGCAAAGCATGTGTGCAATGAATCAGAAGGAAAGGCAGTAAAGAAAGGTGGAAAAAAGTGTCATTTATGTATAAGCCTTGCTTAATGTATTCATTCATGGCTACAGTGAAAAAAGCAGGAACAGGCTTGTGGGGTTTACAATTTGGGAGATTTTTAGGAAAATGCACTGATTGTAGGAAAGGTGTCACACAACCTTCCCAAAGGAAAGAGGCTATGCAATGGTAAAATATGCAAGAATGTGCATTATCTAAGGCTGATATTGATGACACCAGCTGTAAATTAGTTCTTTAGTTCAAAGCAGAAGATACTAGCTGAATCAGCCAAGTCTGAGATGGATATAATTTTAGCTTGAGCCACAGGAGAAAAAACCAAACAAACAAAAACAAACAAACAAACAAAGAAAGAAAAAAAAAGAAAAAAAAAAAACAAGAGAGAGATGCAAAAGGCAAGTTTCTGAGCTGGGAAGCTGGGAATGGAGTGATGGCCAAAGGGTCTGAGCAGAAATGAACAAGGGATCCAGAGATTCCCTGTCCCATGCTGTGTACCAGCGCTACAAAATATGAATTTGAAAATCTTCAAGAGTGGTGAAGAGCCAAGAACCCAAGATCTATGCTTTAGGTTGGGATGCAAACTCCTAAATGGTCTGCAAATCTTTTCAAATATTGGTATAACATTTGCTTGACTCCTTTGCCAAAGAAGTCAAGTAAATCTTGAAGAAGACTCTGGGCTGTGACTTCTATTTTATATAGTTTCCTTCAACAGAAACAGAGAATTAAGATTATTTTCTTTAGTGCTTTATAAAGATTAACATCATTGCTCAGTGAGTGTTTGGCTTGGTATAATTCTCATTCACAACTACCATACCATGGGCATCACATAGGGAGCTTAGTTGTCTGGCTGAAATCTGGAGATTTCAGGCGCCTGAAAGTCAGGTGAAGCTGTTTGCTCTGAAGTTGTTTGCTGTCTTCATGCCCAAGGATACAGCTACAAACACAGGTGTAAATAAGACTACAGAGCATCCAGCCTGGAGCTCCAACATGCCTGCCTACCCGACGTATGAAAAGTGAAGCTCAGCACTGTATTTCTCTGTTTGAGATATTTCCTGTATTTCTTCCTATATGAAGCCTGGATTTCATTGCCAAGAAAGCAAGAGTCATGAAACTATGATTCTATAATGAGCCTGGGTTTATTTCTCTATCCAAATTACAAGTCTCCTTGAAGTAGGAATATACTCTCCTTGAAGAAGGAATATTAGGAAGGTACACATGAAGAAGTTGTTTGTGTAACTTTTTTTTGACTGTACCAAAATCAGTGCTACAAGGCTTTAGTTATATGTAATTATTTAATATTTAAAATCTATCAATTCTGTGGAAAGCAGTCAAGTGTTCAGTTGTAGTGCAACAGAAGATGTAACTTATGCAAGCCTTATTTCCACCATGTTACATAAAAAAGGCATATAATATGTCTTCTCTATCTTAATTTGTGTGAAATTGTTCATTTGACAGCAGAATTAGGGTACTAATCTGGTGCTTTGTTGAAGCAATGTGTAACAGAGAGATAATACAAAAGAAGAAAGGTAGTAAACAGGTTTCTGCAAGTTGAAGAAGATCAAAAATATGGGAATCAGCTCTTTCAAAAATGTGACTATCTCTGAATTGAATGGGTAGGTCTCACCTGCATTGTCAGCACTGAGAGTAAGCTGCAAATAGCCAATGTTTCATTGATCTAGGCCGTATTTTACAAACCAGGGTCAGACTCTACATACTGTAGGTTAACAGTTGTTGACATTGTTCAATGCATTGAAACATACACACAATTCTCTGAAGGTAAATTATTTAATTCCTTTTTTTTGTCCCTGTTTTAGATATTATTTTGTAGACATCAGAAAAGAGAAAATCACTTCATATCTTCCTATTTCCCTTTCCTTTTTTATATGCCTATTGGGATTATATGCAAAGTATACAGCCTGAATATTTTGCATATATGTGTATATATATGTATTAGTAATATATACATCACATGATACCATGAGCAACTCTTAATACCAGTGCCTTGCTGTTAAATAGGATCATTATTTCTTCAAGGTGTAAGATTGCTTAGGAGGTGTGTTTCAGGTAAGTAGTCTTTCTTTATTTCATTATGAAACAGACACTGAGAGGGAGAGACGTTTGGGATATGAGCAGTGACAGAAAGATTAGCAACCACATGAGTAGTTCTCCCCATCCGTATCAGCGAGCAATCAAGCTCTTGCAAATACAGTTTCATTCTGAATGTAAAATGAGCAATTGTCTTCTCTGATGCTCTTTTATGTAACCAAAAAGAAAAAAAAAATTGTGCTTCTTTTTATTATTACAGACTTGACTGGACAAATTCACTCACTTGTCTACATTGCCTTTTTTGCTGAATAGGAATGCATTAAGAACCCAGACCAGGTCTTGTCTGGGAAGAAGAAATACTTGGGAATTATGTTTTTTTGTGTTTGATCTCTAGGGAAATCTCATGAGATACAACATCTCAAAGTCCTGGGATGACAAACAAGATGTAAAATCAGAGGCACCTCTGATTTTCCCAGATTTTACTGCATCCTTACTGCCAGCAAGGCTTTTCACCCAAGATTCGGAAAAAAAAAAAAAAAACAAGAAAAGCAAGTATCCAGTAGTTTTAATACACTGTGTCATGTAGTATTGCCGTATTTGCTCTTGTGCTCAATACCTACCCTCTGCACACTCATTCTGAAGGCAGCATCTGTCTTTATATATGAATTGCTCTTACCATACTGCCACTGCAGTTTGCTTAAAACAATGCTAACTTCTGAGTCCAGAGTGGTGTGTTTTGAAACAAGAACAAATATTCAACCTGAAAGCAGCAGAGCATCCACTAAACCTTACACATTGCAAAGCAGAGGAAAGCCTTGAAAGGGGTACTGCAGAGGCTAAGCATCTGTATCTTTGCATTAGGAATCAAGATTCCCTTCAGATTCTCACACTTGATGCAATTACAGGGAAGCTTATGTTCTTTAGGCCTTCCATTCTTCCATTTATCTCTCCTGAAACAGTAGCTAATGCCCTGGGTTTTCCACAAACCAAGGTTTAATATTGATCTTTCTCTGCACTTTTCCCATAGAAGGGAACAATTTGTCTGTAATATAACCTTGATTGAGCTTTGTGTGCCCCTGTTGATATCAGCAATACTGCTAGTGCAGTTAAAAACTAAACAGGGTTAGGAAACACACAGATTTTACAGAAATGTAGAAGAAAGTAAGCAAGCAACAGACAGACCGACAAGCATAAACATTAATTATATCATGCTGGAGAGAAATTCAAGGGTACTTACAAAATTTGTTAGAGTGAGCCAAAACAATCAGGTACACTTTTGTTTCTATTTATCTGAGATTATTCTTGGAAGCACACATTGGCAAAGACTGGACATGTATTTCTGAGATTAAAAAATCTAAGAAACACAGGAAAAAAAGATATGACTTTCAGGTTTGCTCCTATTTACTTCTAATTTGATATCACTAGAGCTTCTACAGAACATATCCATCGCTGCCTTCCACAGAAACCCTCCATTGTTAATGAAAATTAACAGAAAGAGGTTCTATACTCTCTTTAATTCCCAGTCCCGTTTTCTTATATACAGTAAGAGCAATGCAGTGAAAGTCATCTATACTGCTGATATGAACTTTCTTCACCTCAAAACTTCTTTCCTTTCTTCTGAAACCTCTTTAAAAACTTTAAATGCATAGTCATTGTAATACAAGTCACTATGTTGAAAAACTGACACAGAGATTATAAAAAGACAGGGCTTTTTGCTTTTATGAAGTCCTTATTTAAAAAAGTCACAATGTTGTATACTGACAAATCTGCTTATTCATTTGTATGTTATACATGATCAGACATTAATCTCATATATGTCATGTTCAATATGTTTTATAGTTGTTCGCTTCTTTTGCTATTTCATGTTTTAATAATAGGGAAGAAACAAATTACATATTCAACTGACTTCACTGTCTTTTAAAATGCAACTTCATCATGCGCATTCTGAATGCAAATGATAATAAGCTATTTATTTCTTATATAACCTATATGGGAAACTGGGATAGTTAAAACCTGGGACTTAATATTAAGGACCGAGTAGCGGGATTTAACTGATTTATAACTTCATCTGAATAACGCTTACTCTTGCATTTAATATGTAGGTAGAAAAGAGTTAGTTGATGACTAATGATGCCTTTTATGGATCTGGTTTCAAAATTTCCAATGAAATCATGTATTTCAATAATTTATTCATTTTACCTTATTTAGTTTACTTTCTAGAACTTTAGAATACTTACAAACAACAAAAACAATACAAAACTCTCTCTCTTATGTCTGTGCACAGGACTATATTTCCCGTGTTCCAGTCTCAGTCACAAAGCTATTAATTGGAGTTTTACTGAAGTAGAAAACAGACTCAAAGCAGAGTAATAATAAAAAGCATAACCTTTTATACCTAGATTAACATCTTCAGAACAGGTGCCTGTGATTTTATTTCTGTTACCACATATGACATTTAATTATTATTGGTCTAGGATATCAAGGAGTTGATATGTTCTTGGTGTTTTGACTAATTGAAAATAACTAAGTTTATCTTGGCATTGCTTTATATGTGATTTTTCAGCCTTTGGAATTTAGTTAACTTGAAAATTTCAGTCAGCTTTAATAACAGAGGAAACATAAGTCAATAATTTTGGTGCTAATCTAATTCAGGTTATTGAGTATTCTTTGTTGGCACAGCTTTTCTGAATAAGTCTGAGCCATTTACGGCAAGATCAAAGGAAAGGCAGCAAAGACTTATGAGCTAGGTGTTCCATCCCAAATTGCAGAGCCACCTACTAGTCTTGATATCACCTTTAATCACCAAACTACATCTGTCTTCCTGAGCTGAGCAGCAAACCATTTCTCTGAAA
>JAWWEY010000130.1:34062697-34083538 GCA_035582745.1 Loriotus luctuosus | reverse complement strand
ATTACAGCATTCACCCTGCTGCATCTTTCACAGGGCAGTTATAGCCACTGTCTGGTGAATATATAAGGAGTTTAATTATTTAATACATTACTGGCAAAAGCACCCAGGCATTCTAACTTTCCTCTCTCACAATGTCCTAAATATTGCCCCAGGAGTGGGAAACCCCACCCAGCCTCAAGAGAAATGAAAGCCAGGTCTCTCAGCTTATTAAAGGATGGATTTTCAATGGTGGAAGGCAGTATTTCCCATTTTCTGAAGCTATTCTATTGTCAAAAAAAGTAGTTTAAGATTCCCTGGCCCATAAAAAATGAGAAAAAAAGCAAGCTAGCAAACATGATATTACAGCCTAGGAGTTAGGAGAATGCATCTGAACTCCCCCCAAGCGTCATGGATTTGGTCTGTGTTCTGGGAAGTACCTGCTGTATGCAGAATGCAGAAAAAATCCTCAAGGTAAGGCTCCAGTTTTGTTAATTAGCTTTCCTTTTCTGTCAGCTGTGGAACTGGGCCTTATGCCTTTCCTACATCCCTCCCCTTTTTAAATATATAGATAACTGATATTTTCTGATGGCTGCAATGTATATAAAAAGTAAATATTGTTAATTATGAAGTGCATGGATAATGCAATAGTGAAGCCATTTAAATGCCAAATATAATTAAATTTAATAATGCATAATTCAGGAAAAAATGCTTCTTTTTTGTGGTAAACTAGATTTGTATTGTTTTGGTTTTGTTTTATGGTTGCCTTTTATTTATGGGACACAGTATTTGTTATAAAAAGCAACCGCTTGGCAAACTTACACCTTAGGTAGCCACAAACTATATTTTATGTTCAGTATTCTTAATCTGTTCACTTTTCACTTCCCTCATTTCTATTGGTTTGTTACAACAGACAGTAAGAGAAGTTGATATTTTTTCTTTATTTTGTGATTCTCTCCTATGTTTCAGAATTATCTTCAAGCTCAGTAAATAGTGTAGTAATACATGCAATAGTACTATCACATGGAAAAGCAGCAGAGGAGTTGTAAAAAGTCCAAAATCTAAAAACCAAACAACAAAAAAAACAAGCAACCTACAAACCAAACAAAAAATCCCAGCAAAACAAAAACCCCACCAAAACGAGAGCAAAGCTCTGCAAAAGAGACGGCAAAAGCCTGCAAAATGTAAATTTATTCTAATTTATTTTAAAAATAAATTAATACATTAACCACATATGTGATCTCATTCTGCTTTTCCAAGAGAGTTTTTAGACCAGTATACTTATAAAAGCATTTACCGAAGAATTTGGAGGATACCATAGCAAGTCCTATTTGTTTTTACATATAAAAGTGCACATAATTAATTGACTTCAAGAAGTAGACTTGCTCCAGACTGAGATGATATGACTGAAGGGCATTATATCATTTTCATGGTGGTTTTTGCCCAGACCTTAACTAGGCTATTAATGCAAGAAGTTGATAGTGGTTAGAGCCAACAAATTATATTTCTGTTTTAAGAATCAAACAATTGAATCTGCTAAAACACCATTAAAATCAAAAGCTAAGTACAGAAAAGCTGATGTAGATTTTAGTTAAAATAATTATTATAACAATTGTATCTTAAGAAGTAAAGGAAGGAATTAGCAAGTAGTATTCATGGCCTCTCATTTTAATTTAAGTCACACCTAGAATCTTTTCAAGTATTTTAAACACAACAGCTTTGAACCATCATGTGTAGATGAACTTTCAGGGCTTGCAGTTCAGATTCACAGGGGGCTCCATTCTTCGAGGAAAGGCCGGCTGACAACACAGAAAAATAATGGTTGTAAAATGTTGTTCTTATTTTCTACTGTAGAAGCAGAGTGCAAGCTTCTCGGGGAAGGAAGTCTGGTAAGCAATTGAGATGGAAAAGGAATCTAGATAGAATTCAGCTGATTTCTAGAATATCAGACTACTTGGTCGGGAGGGGAGCTCAAGGATCGTCTGCTCCAGCCTTTTCTGGAAAAAGCACAATATAGACTACATGGCCCAGCACCCTGTCAAGCTGAATCTCAAAAGTGTCCAATATTGGGAATGTTTCACTGCTCTCATTGTAAAATATTTTTCTCTTCTTTCTAATCAGAATCTTTCCAGGTTTAACTTGTGCCTTAGATTGCATTTTCCCAGGTGCAAGACCCTATACTTGTCCTTGTTGAACTTCATAAGGTTCTTGTTAGCCCACTTTTTCAGCCTATCCAGGTGTCCCTGCAGGTGCTGAAATATTCACTAACTTTGGTTTTTCCATGTGATTTCTTGTAAAAAAAGGATTCTCTATCTTCTTTGTAACCACCTTTTTAAATAAGGGAACATGGTGATAAGGTTTCCCCCGAATCTTCTTTTCTCAAGGCTGAACAAATCCAGTCTTTCCTCACATGGCGGGTTTCCCAGTCTTTTAATCAGCTTTGTGACCTTTGCCTGGAATCTCTCCAGCCTGTTCATATCTCTTTTGTATAGCAGAGATCAAAATTGAAAACAATATTTTAGGTATGGCGACAAGCACTGAGTAGAGCATGGCAATATCTTTGTCTTCTTTATCTCTGCTGCTGATGCAGACCACCATCTCACTGGCTTTCTTTGCCACAGCAGCCCGCTCTTCACTCATACTGTCATAGGTCATTCAGGTCACTTTCCACAGAGCTGCTAGCCAGGTGGATAGATCCCAGCCTGTGCTGCGCTTCTGAATTGTATTTTCCCAGGGACAAGACCCTACGCTTGTCCTTGTTGCACTTCATAAGGTTCTCATTAGCCCACTCTTTCAGCCTATCCAGGTGTCCCTGCAGGTGCTGAAATATTCACTTACCCACTCGATTTTATAGCAACCCCAAAATTTCATCCCCACATTTGATCCCATGGTCCAAATCTCCTATTAAGTTATTAAAAAACTTTGGTCTCAGTTTTGATCCTTGAGAGATTCACTCAGGACAGGTTGCCAGTGTGAAAAAGAGCTGCTTACCTTTGTTGAGGGATTACTGAACAACAAGATCAGCACCGTTTTTAAAAAATGTCTCCTCTGTTATATGGTCTGTTTTACTTATTTACTAGCATTTTCTGTATATTCAATCTGTATAGAAAGCATAATTGTTATTAGTATCTTGGAATAAAACATGCAGGCATTATGTGAGATATGAATAAAAAAGGAAAATAAAAAAATGAAATATCACTAATTAAATATGATCCAAGTTGATACTTGTATCATGAGATCTAATGTACCAACATATCTTTTTCTAGAAACAACCATTGCCAGAATGTAAGAAGAATCGTGTTACAAACATGTACAACAGAAATGTCTGAAAGAACTATATGGCACCATTCCCGTCTCTTTCTTGAATTTAAATCTGTTAGGATAACTCCTGTGATTTCAGAATTGTCAAATTTGTGAGGAAGGGTTTTGTATTATCAGTTTTATAAAACAGTTCCTTTCATCTTCAGCTTCTGTTATCCACAGACATCCACAGCCGAAAAACTTCTCTTGTTCTAGCTGATTCTCTGTATCAAATTTGAGTCTCTAGAGGCTTTAGAAATTTTAATTTTCCAAAAGCTGTCAGAGACCTGATGTATGAGATTACCCTGTTCAATGAGTTCAGAGCTGGCAATGTCTGAGATTAGTACATGCAAAACCTGTTCTCCAGCACAGGCTGGATATAAGAAGAAGTGAGGAAGGGATAAATGTCCACAATAAATTGCAGAAGGTTAAAGACCAAGCAACAATGAGGTATATGAGAAAGGCATCTGGAACAAGCAGAAGCTGAAACAGATTTTGTAAAAGTCATCCAAAGGAAACTGAAAATTTTGTACTTAGTAGGAAAACTCAAAGCTTGGAAGCAGGTTTTCCATGTGTCAGTGCTCCTCTGTGGAAGTTCATGAAACTCATAGCTGAAAATTTCTCTTTGTTTTGGCAGTACCAGTGTTAATAGTTGCTGCACACCTGTACAGCACAGGCTACAGTGGATTTAAAGAGAGCCCCAACTCTGGAGTTTTCATCAGGATTTTTGTCATTATGGTTCAGTACTAGCAATGCTATCCTAACTGCTGCTAAAATGTATGCATGAATATAATGACGTGACGATGAGAATGTCCCAATTAACTAAAAAAACATTTCACAATAGTTTAATTTCTTATTCCAGAGCAGTTATTTTGCTCTTGGAGCAAAAAAACAGTTTTACAACAGTATCACAATGTATAAATTGTGATTATCCCTTCCACAGAACAGTGACATTTTTGTGACAGAAATCCTTAGGTGACAAAATACATTGTTTTCCCAGTTTAACACTTTCAGAATGCCTAATATTCTAATAAATTAAACAAATTAACAGTATTAGTGAAGAATTCTAGCTACACTTCCTTAGTCTTAAATTAAAAAAAAAAAAAAAAGAACAAAAAAACCAAAAAAGACCTTATTTGTTTTTTAAGAACCTGTTTTCTCTGTAACATCTTTTTTATTTTCCGACTGACTTTGTTTAATCTCCAGCAACTATCCAAATGACATTATCCCTTAGTACTAATTGAGGTACAGAGAAAAGGTAACTTACATAGCTTTGGGGTGGATGAAAATTTGTGGAACAAAAGTGTAACCAAGCATTCAGAAGCCTAATTTCCAGAGATAAGGAAAGGCTTGCACAGCCTCTTATATTTCTGAATCATCCTGTCATCATTAATTTAAATGTGCATAGCCCTCTGTAGAAAAATATTCGCAAACTGAAAGCAGAAAATTATGCCCAGAAAATAACACACTGAATTAATAAAAGCATATCCTGACTATATGGAGAAATTGTGAGTATAAATTTATAAAGCAGTGGTCACTCCCTGCTGGAAGTTGTCATTTAAATGCTGCAGGATAAAGATCTTTGTAAGAGCCATCCACCACTGGCAGTGCCTGGTCTATTCTGTACAGTGTTTATGCCCTCTACTCCAGCTTAGGTGTGGACTTTTCTAGTTCTGGAATACAACCTGCAGTGATTCAGAAAACAGATGCTGTAAAAGTAATGCATCTGTTTTTGTACAATTGCCCAACAATGAGAGAATTGTCTGGTCAGTGATGTGTGTTTAACTCTTTGCTTAAACTGTGGAATAACAGTTTCACACATTCTTCATCTTCCCAGAAATTTCTGCTTCTAACTTTACAAAGGAGTACTTAATGTGATATTCAGACTCCACAAGAAACCTACCTTGATTTTGAAAGTCCTACACAGTGTTTGTTTTCTTCCAGTTTATCCTCTTTTTCACACTGTGAAACTTTTTTTTTTTTTTTGCTGGTGTCATCCAGGTTGCAATGAAGGTATGCTCAGTTTTGTGCCTTTGAGATAGCATTACAGTTCAGGCATAATCCTATGATGTTAGAAGATAGTATTCTGCAGTTAGAAGTGGTACCCTGTTAAGTGAAAAATGACAGGGAAAAGTTTTTTGTCCCCTAGGACAGTTCTATGAATGATTGGTGGCCATGGCATCATACCATATCAGAAGAAATACCAGAGATGGGATTTTTTATTTTTTTTTATAAAGACAAAAATCTCTGGAAGAAAGAGATAAAATTAAACAAAATTTGTGTTCTAGCTAGGTTTGACAAACAGATTGTCTTTCTTAAACAATTTGATTTGTGCACCTGCAGCATATAAATATAGACTTTCAAATTAAAGCAAGCAGGCAATAAAAGCTATGTTTAGTATTTTTTAGTTAACAGTTTGCACTTTTTTGGATTTTTCAGACTTCATGTATTCTGTGTGGCCATTTGGAAGACAAATGCTTAAAATTAGGCAAAGAATGTACTCCTTTGTTGGCACCTACATCATTAATTGACCCAGTTTCTAAATCTTGTGAAAATAATTCTGAGACTTGGAATAGAAGTTGGAATTTTCAGGAAAAAACAATGAAACAAAACAAAAACAAACACCGCTGACTTGACACCATTTCATTTAACATCAAGAGTAAAGTTCTATTATTATTAGTAGATATCAAAATCCACTATCCAGCATGATTCAAGAGGAAGAAATGCATTCTAGCTAGACTTCTACTGTTTTCTTGTACCAGTGGCTGGTATACACATATTCAATAGAAATAGTGAACATAGGCTATAGACATAGAATATTCAACTTAGAATAGTTTGAGTTGAAATGTAACTTTTGAAGGTCCTCTAGTCCTACCCCAAACTTATGCTGTTTGACATCAAAATTAATATTATGATATCTGTGACTTAGAAAAATAAAAGAAGACAGTGAGAGCAACCTACTCTGCTTCTAATTGCAAACCTGCTTTAGTGGAAATGTCACATACAAAAGAGACAAATAATACATAAATATGTCCACTTGACTGTGACAGAAATGAGACATTAATCGGAGGAAGAAAAGAAGAAATTGGTTTCTGGGCTTAAATACTTCCTGATACAATGCTTTTTATCACATACACTGATTTTCTTTGCTTTTATCTTCAAGGAGGTCCACATACTTGATATGATCTAGAGTCTAACCCTTGAGTCTCAGCCATTGCCTTCATTTCCCATACAACTTTGTGCCCCAGAATAATAACCTGCTGAATGGGTGCCTATTGGGAAAAGAGTCTGAGATACAGGTAATATTCCTGCAATTCCTGTGTCTCCTGCAAGTATGTTTTCATAACTGAAACAGTAAGAGGCACTTACTGAAAGACCCTTCACTTATATTCTCAGTTTTCTCATATTGGCAGTCAAAACTGACACTTGATTTCTTTACAGAAGTTGTTCTTCTGATAAGTTGTTCCTGAGTGAAAACGGGAAGAGCAGCAGAAGAGGAGGGATTGTAAAATACATTAACCAGGTATTTTGATTGAAGTCCTGAAGCAATCAAAACCTGCAGGGGGCAAAGCCAAAGCTTGCTTGGTTTTCTTTTCTGACTTTCCAGTCTCTTAGACTTACAGACTCTTACAGACTGCTAGCTTGTGACTCTGATTCTGGAAAAGAGAAGCTGAACAGCAGAATGCAGAAAGCAAAACAAAGACAAACAAAAAACCACCAACCAAAATCACAAAACAAAACACACAACATAGCAATGTTACCTTTATGCTGATTACAAAGAATAAGCTAATTTATTGTACAGAAATCTCCTAACCCCTTTCACTTACCTAAAAGCAGATGTTACAGTCTAGAGCACTCCTTGTAGTTTTCCCTTTATTCATATTCTCTGACTTTTGCCTTTCTTGTTTAAATTCTTGCTTCACTACTAGCTTTCTCTTTATCTCTTCTACCTCCTTGTCCTTTATCCTGCCCCTGCTGGATTTTACCGTTACAAGATACAGTTTCTGCTCTGCTTCAGAAATTTATGCAATATAGAATACAGAACATAAAGGTAACTAACCATGAAATACGGAGGTAAGCAGCCACTATGGTGGCAAGAGACACATAGTGTTAAAGTACTACCAAAAAAGACATCTAAGGTGATTTTAAGAAAACAAAACCCTGCTGAGATAAAGAGATCTCTCAGACCTAAACATTCATCACCACGAAAGTAATGAAGGTCCTTTAAAGGATAATTATAGACCCTTTTGAATACTTAAAGCCCTGTTAAGAGTCTGAGAAACATTTAAGTGGTTTAGTGGAGTCATTACAAGGCAAAGTACATGGATAGAAGGAAACACACTATCAAGATGATTAGGTGCATTAGGGCTATTAACACATCATTTTTTTCATAGAATGAGTATCAAAATTATTTACATATTAAGATATATATTGATAAAGTTTGGCCATGAAGGAAATGCCACCTGAACTGGCTACTCCAAAGGTAAATTCTGTGGAAGTAGGATGCATAATTACTATATATTCTTCATAGCCCTGTGTAAAACAGTTCTACGTATTTGGTAGACTGAATGGGGATGCTTATAGTCCTTATTTTGCTTAAGAGAGGTCACAGAGTATCAGGATTCTCTAATTTGTCTGCTCAGAACAGATGCACAAATTAAGTAAAACAGGGCTTTTTTTCTAAAACACAAAAGAGCTTCATTATGACTACATATATATATACACCATTGGCAAACCTGTGCAAAATTAGCAGTAGTTTGTCCAAAACCTATGCTCAGGTATAACCACTTGAAATTTGTGATGTAAAATACATGACAGCAGTTTCTGTAAATTTATTTATGCATCATTTTCCTGCTCAAAAAGTGAAAGAGAAATAGACATATGTTACAGGTCTTAATTTCAGAGCATAATTTTGGACTCTAAATATGTGGTCAAATTCTTTTGTTTTGTAAAAGTTCATCTTTGTAAAAGGAAGAAAGATAAGTCCAGCCATCTGGATCTGACCTCTGATCTCATGGTGATACCCTTATTCATATTTGTGAACCTACAGAATGACTCTACTGTACAGTTTCATGAAGCTACATTTTCTGAAATTGATAAAAATAGGATTTGAAGATTGGTGCTGGAATAGATACTTACATTGCATACAAAAAGGTTGTAGTTTTGTTTTTCAATAGGCAAAATATCTACAAGGATCTCCTTTTTGTCTTGATTTGCCCAGCAGCAATTACCTCTAGCCTTAATATAGCAGACAGAAAATGTTCAAGTTAAGTTGCTTGTGAACTCATGAAATAAAATGAAATTTCTAAAAATATTATTCCTCATATTACTTTAAAAATCTATATTGATCTGTTCTTTCACATGTTCTTTCAGAATGTTCTAAAACTTACCGTTTGAACCATAAAAACACAAAAATGTGTTTTATCAATTGTAGAATGATAGTGTTTTCTACTCTTTGTTTAATTTCTATTGGTCATTTCATAGAACAAGGCAAATAACATTCAAAACGCTCAAGTAGCATGCCTGAACTTGCTTTTGATATTAGAAAATAAACATCTGAATATATGGATAGTAGCTTGCATGGATACAGATTTGCAACTGCCCCACAATATTTTTCACAGTATGTAATCAAATGAATAAACAAAGTTATCAAATATTTTTTCTGTTTGATAATAACTGTATGTACACTACCCACAGTAAGTATGGCAGGCTTCCTTATGTGTAAAAGTTTGTCTGAACTGTCTTTGCAGCAGAGGTAGGCTTCCATAAGGAGCACAATAAAGAAGGAAGCAGAAATAACCCCTAGAGGGTGCAGACACGTAGCCAGCTTTGGCTGCGCTGGTAGCCTGGGGAGTCATGGGCTAAGCACGGCACACTTGTGCCAGAAGCCTAGATGCAGTACAGCTTCACAATAACAGAAGTACAAAGATGTCTTTATATCCCTCTCTCCTCAGCTACAGCCAGGGATTTCTTCCACCCTGCTCAATACGCCCCAGATCCGTAACAAAGGTGAAGGGCAAAACAATTCTGAAACCCCAACTGCTGTATTTATTTTGAAGATATGCATGCTCAAAGATGCTTTATAGTCACAAACACAAATCAATACTTGACAGATTCACAGCATTTCTGGAAGGTGTACAGGAAGAAAAGCAAAAATGTCTCCTGATAGGGGTAGCTGTGCATAAGTAAGTATATTGAAACTACTGATAAATGTGCAATGTAAGCTATAGCTGGGCATGAATTGAACAGCAGCACAGACATGGTTGCCTTGCAACAGTCACTATTAAAAAGCACATAGCACAGCTGAAACTAACCTAAGTAAGTAAAAACGCAATGTAAAATGAATGATCTTTAATTCATGTATGTATTTTATGAGGATTTTAGGTTGAATCTTTGATTATTTTTAAAAGACTGGTTTTCCAGATCAGACCTTGATTGAGTAAAGGAGCAATTATTTTTTTAAAGGTATTGATTATTGCAACATGAATTTACATCACAGAAAAAAATCTGTATATAAAAAATAGGACCACCCAGTTTTCTTAAAGCACCGCATTACATCTTCTATTTATGTATTGTATATATTTATACACTTTCTCTAAGAAAAAAAGGCTGTCAACCTTCAATTCTTTCATACAAGATAAATTGTGGATTATCTGTGCTGTGGAGATTCATACCACAAAAATTAAGTGAAAATGCTTTAGAAAACAGCAAGTAAAAAGCCCTATATGTACTCAGGATTCTCAGAATAGATGTCTAGAAAGTAAGCCACACTCTTAAATATTTGAACATTGCATTACAAGCTGGGGATTTTTTAAGGAAAAGTAGCTGTCACATACAAAAATTCAGCGTGGGTGTTTACTCCCCTAACTCCCTGTCAAGGTGAAGATAAGCTGATGTGTATTTCACCTTAATGACTGTATGTAGCTCCTATTAACTCTAACAGTCTAATGTATTTGTCAAGAAGAACAAGGCCCTGGAGTCAGTTTGCAAAGTTTTCATGAATTTCACTAGTCGGTTGAAGGCAAAATACAAAAATAATACATTTATTTTGCCTAAAGAAAAATTAAATAATGCTAGGTACTTCAAGAAAACAGGAAAAACTTAATCCTTCTATATTGTTCCATGTTTTACTAGACCATACTTATATTTAAAAGCAATTCACAGTCTGCTGAAATAAGTAGTCTTCATTTAAATGGGAAGAATTAGTCAAATGGAGCTTCAAGATACAGATGTGGTAAGCTATCTGCTGGTAATTTTATCTAAAGATGCATCAGGATGGAAGACTGGCTTCTGAACTTTTTTTCTTTTTTTTGTTAATTAAAATCTGGTCCCAGAAGATCATAGCAATGTATATATCTAGAGCTGTGTGCAACTCATATTTCTGTTCCTATGTTTTGTGAATGCAAATTCCTTCTCTGATTAGTTCAGAAAATGTAAAGGTGTCCTCCACCATCTTCATGATCATTTCAGACCTCTGTCCCTTGTCTGTAGTTGTGAAGTTCTTATCCAGTCCTTGTTAAGCAGGGAGGTCCCAGAACACCGTGACGTACAGCTAGTCACTGATTACCCAATGTGAGGGCCCATCAACAAGGGCAGGAAGGAGGATCTGGGAAATTATAGGACTGTTAGCCTGGTCTTGTTGCCAGGGAAGGTCACAGAACAGATTGTTCTGAGTGCAATCATATTCCATATAGAGGACAACCAGGGCATCAGGGCAGCCATAATGAGTTTGTGAAAAGCAGGTCCAGCCTGAATAACCTGAATAACCTCCTTCTAAAACAAGCTGACCTGCTTATTAGATGAGCAGAAGGATATGGATACTGTCTATAGACTTTGGTAAAGCCTTCAACACCATATAAAACATTTAACACCATAATACAGAGGGTACACTGTATTCTTCTGGAGAAACTGGCTTTACATGGTGTGATGGGTGCACTCTTCACTGAGTAGAAAACTGACTGAATGATCAGTCACAGAAAGTGGTGGTGAATATAGTTAAATCCAGTTAACTGGTGGTTAGTGCCCAATGGTGCTCCCTAGGGCTCGGTATTGGAGCCAGTCCTGCTTAATTATCAATAATCTGGATGAGGAGATCAAGTGCACCCTTAGTAAGCTGATAGATGGCACCAAACTGAGTGGGAGCATTGATCTGCTGGAGTGTGGGAAGGATCTGCAGAGAGCGATCTGGACAGGCTGGATGATGGGCAAAAGCCAATGGTATAAGGTTTACAAGGTCAAGTGCTCGAGTCACAACAACCCCAAGCAGTGCTACAGGCTTGGGACAGGCTTTCTGGGCTGGAGAGCTGCTGAGTTGAAAAGGACATGCTGATGGATAACGGCTGAACACAAGCCAGCATGTGCCCAAGTGGCCAAGAGAGCCAATGGCATCCTGTCCTAGATTAGCAATAGTGTGGCCAGGAGGACCAGGGCAGTGATTTTCCCCTTGTACTGGGCACTGGTGAGGCCACACCATGAATTGAGTTCTCAGTTTTGGGCCTCTCACTACAGGAAACCCACTGAAGTGCTGGATCACATGTGTATGCCCAGAGAAAGGCAATGGAGCTGGTGAAGGGTCTGGAGCACAAGTTCTGGGAGGGGCAGCTGAAAGAGCTGGGGATGTTTAGCCTGGAGAAAAGGAATCTGACCTTATCACTCTCTAAAACTGCCTGAAAGGAGGCTGCAGAGAGGTGGGCATTAGCCTCTAGTCCAAGATAACAAGTGATAGGGCAAGAAGAAACACTCTCAAGTTGTGCCAGGGGAGGGTTAGATTGGATATCTGGAAAGTTTTCTTCACTAAAAGGGTTGTTAGGCATTGTGGTTAGGCACCCAGACAAGTGATGGAATCACCATCCCTGGAAGTGTTCAAAAAACAGGTGATTCTGGCATTTTTGAGTGTCATTTAGTGATGAATGTGGCCAGGCTGGGTTCAAAGTTGGACATCATGATCTTAGAGGGCTTTTCCAACCATAGCGATTCTATCATTCTAAGTTCCTGATAAAGGAGGAATTGTCCTGCTCTGTTCTGCACTGATGCAGCCTCATCTTGAGTGCTGTGTACAGTTTTGGGCACCTCAGTATACAAAGGATATAAAGCTATTACAGTGTCAGAAGGAGAACAACAGAAATGGTGAAGTAGCAGCTGAGGTCACTTGGTCTGGTCTCCCCAGAGGAGACAGAGGACAGACCTCATTGCAGTTACAACTTCCTCATGGAGGGAAGAGGAGGATCAGGCATTGATCTCTTCTCTCTGGTGACAGTGACAGGACCCAATGGAATGGGCTGAAGTTGTGTCGGGGGACATTGAGGTTGAATATTAGATAAAGGTTCTTCACCCAGAGGGTGTGTGGGCACTGGAACAGGGTCCCTAGGGAAGTGGTCACAGCATCAAGCCTGAGAAAGTAAAAAAGTGTTTAGACAAGGCGCTCAGGTACATGGTGTGATTCCCGGGGTTGTCCTGTACAGGCACAGAACTTGGACATTATGATCCTTGTGGATCAGGATATTCTATCATTCTATGACTCTATGCCCTGACTATGTCAAATTTCAGTATGTTGTGCTGTAAAAGTACAATCAGAGCTTATTATGCTACACTGACTGTCTTCACATCCCAACCATTACCTTAACCTTACACAGGTAAAATGGAAATCTTAATCTCTTTCTTCAAGGACTTTGAAATCTCTCTTTTATGTTCCTGTTGTTATGTTTCTTTCCTTCTTTCCCTTTTCTTTTTTTTTTTTCCTAGGGACTATCCTCTTGCTTTGTCTGTCATCTTTTACTAATATCTGAATACAATATTTAATGCAGCTCTTTCTCTAGATCTTCATCCCCCTATGTTCTAATACCTTTCTGCAGAAGAATGTCACATGAAAATGGCTCATCTTATCTGGCTGCATCAATAAATATAGTGTGCCAATTCTTTTCATACAATTTCATTTCTGAGATGACCTTGGTAAATTTGTCTTGCCACACCACAAAAAATAATTCTTAGAGGCCATTTTTAGCCTTTTTCTTTTAATCAAGTTTCCTCATGAAGTGGTCACTTCCCATCCCACTACTTGATGTCACATTCCTGCATTTTGCTTATATTAAACTCTTTATTAAAAAATTAATGTTATAATGTACTTTTTGGTTAAAGGAAGCAGCATCTTCCTTTAACCAAACTTCAAACATCACTTCAAACCTTGATGAATCTACAAACCCAGTTCACATAGACTAAGACCAACAAGGACTTTTAGTCATTGTTGGTAACATTTATCCCAGCAATCTAGAGTAAAAAAAAAAAAACAAAGAGAATAAATCTCTTTAATATTGAACCAACCTGAATATAGTATTTTTAGTACTTTACAGGATACTCATTGATTTCCAAAAAAATTATTGGGGTTTATTTTTGCATAGCTGTAGGCAATAGTAGTTATTAAGCATCAACATTTTCCAAATGTATAATTTCAAAAGCTATCTATGCAATTTAGTTACTATATTACACATCTTGTTTGACTTTATAAATGTTGTGCTTTGCACAAACCACACTTGCAACACAAATCCTGTAGCTTCAACATAGAAAGAAGATTAATGATAATTCAGAAAAAACATGGGATTTTTTAGTCTGTGAGGTGCAAGACCTTCTTAACTGTTTTTTTTTCTTCCCCACAGCACTGAGGACAGCACACAAGTTTTTAAATGGCAGATGGGAAAATGGGTAATCAGTGATGAAGTGGATGTGTCTTCATAGATATCATTCTGCCAGATGTTATATTAAAAGTGGTATAATTTTAACTTACTGCCTGCTAAGAAATAAATTCTCTCATAGAGACGAGTCACGATATAGAGCCCCTTAAACCCATTTAGAAATAGAAAGGAAAAGAGTAGGTCTCCAAATTTGTGGATTCATTTGAAAATTGACAGTCCCCACAAAAGCTAAGACAGCAAACTTACAGTAATTGTGCATATGAACTGTCCATGGACAGGGCAAAGAAAAGACCTTTTACTTTCTTATAGATCACATGCTTATTAGTCAAACACCTCGAATATTAATATTTTTGGGTCTTTTCCCTCCAAACTCTTATACTTTTTTGCATCTGTAGCCCTGATTTCTGTAGTTTCAAGTTGTGCTGTGGTTGTTGTGCAAATGTGTGAGTGGACAATTTGTTACACACATGCTCTCACAGTAGGGATGGAATAAGATCCCTTTCCTACATTTAATAAACTGCCAACATAGCCTTTTAATGGTGCATGTCTCCAAGTATAAGAAAACTCTGACTGGTTTTTGCTTTTCAAAATTTAATAAAACACGAAATAAAACATCGCAAATTATTCTAAGAGGTATTAGAGTTCTCTTATTTTTTCAATTTTGTTTTGTAATTAAAAAACCCCAAGACTTTGTAACTAATAAAATGAAATTATAAATAGCTGAAGAAATCCATAATTTCACTGATGTTACAACACTAAAAATCAGAACATTCATTCTTTTCTGAGGAACACTTATTGGAATTAATAAGGGGTTTGGCATTTGATTTGTTTTTTAAATAACTAAACATAGAAAATTTGTTAATAAGCAGATTTAATTTCATTACAAAGCACTTGACAAATTACCTCACAGTGTGCCACAATACATAGTATTTCATTGGAACTGAACAATGAGGTAAAATTGTGTTCTAAAAGAAGTGACAAACTATTAGACAGCAACACAAGTCCCTTTCTTAAAATGTGAATTTATATGTACAATCATCCACAATGTATTTTTCTTTTAGGTAAATTCTGTGTAAAGAAGAAGTTATCCAAAGTTTTCCATTATGCTGAAATAGGTTATACATTGTGTGGAGATGCAGGTTCTTTCCCACATGAAATCAGCAAATTTTGTCACATCTAAAAGAACAAAATAATATTTAACTGTGTATGATGTCATCCAAAGGTCAAATCTTCGTCAAAGCCATCCACAGCTTTTAATTTGACCAGGATATTCAGTTTTAAAAGATGGAATCATTTTCCTGTTAAATTCCAGTCTTTAGCTGATTGTTCATACAGATTTAATTTCATAGATAAGGGGACAGGGGAGAATCCCAAATCATTCAGGGTAAAACTACCCCAGCAATTTACTGTATAGATACATCATGGTAGCAAGTTACAGAAGGTCCTCCCTCAGCTGCAATTACAACCAAATTATCCCATTTTAAAGGCCTGAAGAAAACAGCTACTGAATTCAGACAACTATGGGAAAGCAGTAAGAGACTTCCTCAAATTCCTTAAAAAAAAAACAAACCAGCTCTTACATGCTTCCATATCTTCTGCAGTAAAACCTAAACTTATTCCCTTACAAAGGGCTTTTATACAGGACTATCAGGTGCACCTGCCACTGTTATGCAGTAATCTTGCTCCAGGGAACCCAGTGTGGAAAGCCAAATTGGAGACAGCTACATAGGTCAACCTACCGCTGATTCAGCGATGGCCAGCACAGGTGGAAAAGAACACACCCACACATTCCTTTCTCATACTTTCTAACAGCAGCAGGACAGACTTCTGTAAAATATAATTCAAAGCACTCATTTTAAACCTTTAGACATTGAATCTAGCATCCTTTCAGACCTGGTTATAACGCTTCCTCCAATTATTGAATGTTCCTGCTCTATCTCAGTCTTGCTAGAAGCTTAGAGTCAAAACTGACAGTTTACACTGAACGACATTATTTGCTCACTACCACACATACATGAAAGAAAAGTACATGTAAAAAATCTCCACGAATCAAAAATTATGAATTTGTTTTCAAAGATAGAAAGTCACAAAATCTTATTTCTGTGGAGTAGTGTGACAAGCCGCATCCTCAGTCATTACTATTCCCAGGGTATGCAACCCTCATGAGAAATAGATATAGCTCATCACTTTTAACAAAGTTTTCAGACAAAACAAAATAGTTGCCAGGCAAAGTTTATTCATAGTACAAATCCAGTAGGTGTATTAGTGTAAGGAATCAAAAGGTTATACTATGCTTTAAGTCAGTGTTGTCAATCAAATAAGGACTAGAAAGCAAAGGGGAAGTTACAAACCAAGTAAGATTTTATTGCCATCTGTTGCCAAATGAAAATTTTTCTTCCTATTTCACACTATTCATTTGGTCTTCAGAACAGTCTAAGCCAACTGAAAAGGCAGACATAGAAGAATTTTGTAAATTTATTGGCTTTACCGTGCAAAATAAAGGGAGGGAATGAGAGTAAAATAACTGAATAGCAATCTGTCAAAGATTAGAAAAGTAGGGCAGGGTAGAATGGGGCAGAAAATCATTCTTTTATGTAGGTTGAAATTTTTTATAGAAAACTCATACATGAATTCAAGAAATAAGAAAGTGTGAATGATCACAGCACCTCTGGAATGTAGGAGAGCTGGGATGAACTCTGGCTACTAGAGTGTATGGAGTTGCCACTGATTTAAGACACTATTTCAACAGAAACATTTTTGGTAAACCCTAGGCACCCTGTGGAGCACAGGAAGGTGTCAAGACCCATGTGATGGGTGATGGAAAGCTGTGGTTCTTCTTGAGATCTTTCACCAACAGGAAACTTATACTTCCAGTTCCTTTCAGGGCTATCTTAAGTCTCCTTACACTGAATTTTAAATCCTTGGAGCAGACAAAAATGCCATTATAGTTTCCAAGTAAAAGCAAAATACAAGAAGGAAGTTTTTTGCATCTGGAAAGTAAAAGTTTACACAATGCTATGTGACTTAGAAACCCTAATGATGTGTATTAAATACTAACAAAAACTTATTTCTTTCTAAGAAATTTAAAGATAGTAGATGAATTGAATCATTGTACACTATTTGCCTAGAGTCATATGTTATTTGAAAATTTATGTCAAAAAGTGGAAAACAGGAATTTAATTTTTCTCATAACTATCAGGGGAATCACCTAAATGCAGTAGTATATGCAGTAAATAAACCTCTTTGAGAAGCTTCTCATGAAATAATTCTGGAAAAAACAATTTGGGTATAGCTAGTATAGGGTGAAGAACGAAGCTATTTGTATTGCGCCTTTTACTGATATTATTAGGAGATAAGTATAAGAATATTTACTTTTCAGAAGTTACAAGTAACTGGAATCTCACAAATCCTATAATTAATGACGTAATTATGAAGCTTTAGGATTCAATTTTTATTATAATTTTTGCCATGGTTTAATTGATTATCTATTAAATCTGATGGATTAAGTATATGGAAACTATGCTCTTGCTGCAGCTATGGAAAAATATATTCTTGTAAAACTAAAGCTCTGTTCTCTTTAGATCAGTAAATGTTTTCACTCTTTCCCAAATTTAATTTTTATATATTCTTATTTTATACATATCTCATGATGGTTTTGATATTGGTTGAGCGTAAATCTAGAGGTGTATGAATGTGATGTGAAAGAAGCAGAGTTTCCTATTTTTTAAAGGACAACTAGCAGACTAGATTATAAAGTTTTGTCAGCTACTGGGGGGAAAGCCTCATCTGCTTCTATCCTTGTCTGTTATATCTAAAATCTATAGTAATCTACATTTCACTACTGTAATATACATTAAATTCACTTTCCACCCATGCATAAACTTAAACCTACATTTTTATTGTGCCATTAGAACTAGGATGAAGTGGGGAACCACAACTGATGTGATTTGAAAGATAGTGATTTTTATGCAAATGTTATTATTTATATCATCTGCTGTTTCATCAGGTCATCCAGGTAACTGAGGTTACAAGACTGTATTATGTTTTCTTTATAAGTCTGTCTTTATGGTAGAATGTTTTTACTAGAGAAACAGCAGCAAGAGTGAAGAGAGGGCCAGTAAAGTGCTGTTCTACTGTGCTTCTTAATTTTGTTCCAGAAAAGTTTAATAATTTAGTGCAGGTGCGCAAAAAAGTTTTGTACCAATAAGTAGTTTGCTTCTGGAAAGACTTTAATTGAAATTTAATTAATAATTTTCTTTAACAGGCAGTGGGAAAACACAATTTCAGGTGCTCCTGACTCATATAAGAATTTAAGATAAATTTGATAAAAGTTTTAACTGCAGTTCCTATCACTACATTAACAAAATTTTGGTTCCTGTTCTGTTTTGTGCAATTATCCTGTGGCTAATGTATTTCTCCAATAAATATGTGACTTATTTCTCTTCCTTCCTATGGGTTTTGTTTCTCTCTTGCCAAAAGATTCCTGTATCTGTCAGGCCACCTGGTATTCTCAGGTAGCTTTTACTCTAATTGTTCTTATAAAGAAAGTGAATACAGATTGCTCAGAAAAATAATAACCTAGGGAATTATGATTTTTTTTTGCCTGAGAAGGGGATTATCATGTGAGAGATTGCCATTATTTATTATGATCCTAACTTTTACACCATTTTGAAAAGTGTGTTGTTCACAGAGACCTACTTTTAGACCACATGTCCTTCCTTAGGATAAGCTCTACCTAGCAGACACAACTTACTTATAAGAGCCAAATCAGACATTGTGACCTAATATTGCTATTGTTTCTGCTCTACTAATTTTTAAGATATGCTTTTCTATGGAAAGAAGATTGAATAGTTCTACAGAAATGGTAAATCTGTACTAACTTTATGGATCCTAAATGATAGAAAGACCACCTCATGGTGGAAAGGTCAACTGGGATGCAGAACACTGAAGAGATTGCAGTTCTGCCACCTTAATCTATAAACTATTTCAGTCTATTAATATTCAAAGACAATTCATTCTCCTGACAAATCAGAAGAACAAAGGGCGAGAGATTAATCAAGTTATGCGCTAAACATTATAATGAGGCTTGGACACTGTAAAATTATTAATTCCCATGCAATGTAACATTAGCTGATTTTCAATGTTTACAGATTCCATAGACTAAGACATGTCTTCTGCCTCATAGAAATCGCTGAACAGATGAAATTTGCTGGACCAGCATGTAACTCTCATCACACTAGTGAGAAACCCAGACAAAGGGGCATAAAATTTTGTATCTTCTTTCTGTTGCCTACTGGAGTCTTTGAAATTAATCCATACTTTATAGATTTAACATCTTAGTATGGCCTCACATTTCAAAAACCAAAACTTGGTAGATTTGAAGTCAGCAAATTGAAGCAATTTCGCATGTATAATTTCTTCAGTTTCAAGATTATTTTATGCAGAAATAAAATACCATAATCATTCATTCTTAAAGAAGAGGAAGCAAAGACACTTCCTCCACGTTTTGATTAATTAACTTATATTGCACAGTTTTAAAATCCTGGCTTTAAATATCAAAATGTTGACACTGATCACCTTGAACAAGTTTGATAGAAGCATTTCTTCTGTCAGCATGCCTATCTTAATTATACCAACCTTCACAAATTTAGAATCATAAATTTGTACCATTAGCATAATTCCTAATTTTAATAGACCATGACTGTCAGATGAATACTTAGTTCAGAACATACATAGCACAGCTAAAAGAAGATCTTGCTAATGAAATATATACTTTGATTAATAAAAATGACATTCTTCTATCACAGTTGTGAACTTCAAATAATAAATGCCTTTTTTTTACTCAACGTATTTTAACTGTAGGCCTTGAGAAAATTAAAATGTCAGTTTCAGGGTTAGTTATGAACCTACACAAATATTTTTGATTATTAATTATTTTATTTTAAATTTCTACTTTTACTTTTAAATGCTGATTGTCCTTCTACAAATGACCCTCTTTTATTACTTTCCTAGTCAAATACAATTCACTGGAAGTAGAGACCTTATTTTTACAGAGCTACTTTTAAAGTGATCACAATTCAAAATGAGTAAGAAGGCAAAAGTGGAAACATTTGTGCTTTATTTTCAGATGCTTGGAAAAGTTGATGTTGAACCTCCACTAAGACATATCAAGGCAAGAAAGACTTAATATATCTCCTTTTACAGATACTTCTGTGCTAGAGAATGCTGAGCAGATTCACATAAACAATTAAGTCACTAATGAAGCATATTACTCACTAAGCACCATATTCATTTAGTATCTCTCACAATAAGACCATACATAAAAATTCACTTTATGGGATTCAGATATCTCAGAAACTCCCTCATACAAAGAGTTCAGATACTGGTAAAAATACATTTTCATATTTATTTGTGCTACCACTTGGCTTTTAGGTGTAATCAGTTGACAAAAGGTGCAGGGCAAAGTAAAATCTATGACACAAACTTACACAGCCAAAAAATACATTTAATGTTCAAGGTCAAAAGTAGCAGAGCTGTTTGTGCATAAAGTGATTTTACTCGGTCAACTATTATTATGAATTAATATCTCTCAGAGTTATGTTTTTTCAACCAATGCTACAAAGCAATCCATGAGATCACTGCTCAGAATTTTGCCCTCACCTTCCCACAGTGTTTATTTCAATGTTTTTAGATAGAAAGGTTGTAAAAGTAAAAGAAAACCATCAGATATGAAGGAATAAAAGGGGATTTAACACAGGTTTCCTGTGAAAGTACAGAAGTCTGTCTCAAGATATGTGGATTCAGAGAAATAATGCAGTTCTTGGAGACTGGGAGTATGCAGTTTGAAACACCACTCTGTGATATGTCAAATTGTCCAGGA
>JAWWEY010000130.1:34051198-34062686 GCA_035582745.1 Loriotus luctuosus | reverse complement strand
TATTAATGATGGTGAATTTGAAACAGCCTACAACTATTACTGTTACAGAGAATTAAAGACTCCAACACTAAATTAACTATCCTAAATGCAGCACTAGTTTGTAAGCATCAGTACAATCCCATATTTGCACACTCACACCAATGCCTTCATTTGTCTCAAATGAAGTATGAGACTATTTTGGAAAGAAACTGGGAGATTCCCTAAGTAATGTGCTCAAATATTCACACCATTGCTATTTATTTAAACATGTTACATCTAATTCGACACCAAAGATGGCTAGGGCACCTAGAGAATTATCATCATTTGGATATTTATCAAAAATTAATGGTAGGTACGAAGGCAAAAGAGCCTCTCTTTTTTCCCTGAAAGAACTTAGATTTCCCTTAGCCTTTTTTGACAATGGGGAAAGTAAAACACTGAACCAATGCTCAAATAAATGGGCAGTATAGCACAAGCTAAGGCAGACCTTAAAAACTACTTTCTAAAATTGCCTGTGGGCTTAAGAAAAAGAAAGTAATTAAGTTTGTAGATTTTCTATACAGAAATGAATATAAGTATTGCTATTTGGATATGTCATAGTTATTTCATGACAGTATATGCATGGCATTCTTTATGTATATGTATTTTCTGTTGTTCATTTATCATAAGAGGTATTGATATTTATTTTACTCAAATTTTACAGACCCTGGTTTTGAATTCATTCTTCTAATATCTTAAAATACTCTGTATTTGAGCAGATTCTGGGGAAAAAAAGGAAAAATCATGTTATTACCTAGTCGTTTGAAATTAGGTAAACGTCCTCAACTTTGAATTATTTATCTAATTTTGAAATTGATTGTACCACAAGTACATTAGACAAAGTGGTGGTTTTTAACTTTTCACATATCTCAATGTCTAAAAACGAGATCTTTTAAGGGGCAGCTTCACAAAGGTGTCTAACCTATTGCTTTGATCCTGCTTGCATAGTAATTGCATTCCTACTCCGACCTTCAAATAGTCATCAGTTTTCCCTGCTTCCTTTGGAATATAAAGCCAGTCTAATGTATTTATATGTTGGTTGCCTATATTTCATCCTTTTTTCCCCTTTTTTTTTGTTGGCTTAGCTTGTTTGCTTCTTTTTGTTTGGTTTGTTCTGTTTGTTTGCTTGATTGTTTGGGGTTTGGTTTATTTTGTTGATTTTTAAATTTAATCTAAAAAGTTACCAGGCCTTTATTCAAGGAACTCTCAATGGAAGGAGCAGCCATATCTCATGACACTACAGGGTATATGAAGCTGTATTTATGTAATTCAGAATGTTTATGCCAGTTGAAATTAATTCAATCCTATTAAGAAAGAAATACATTTTTCTGCAGTAAATGAATGCTTTAAATTTGAATTAGGATATATGGTATATAGACCCCTTCTCACTTGAACTTCAACAGATAAAATACAGTACAAAAATAATATTCAGGCTGTTCAAAGTTGCTATTGAATTTCTTAAAAAATTTCGATCGCATATTCTGTCATCAGCTATGTTGAGCAGGGTCAAGTATAAAACTGAATTTAGGAAGTTATACTATCTTTTACAGTATCTATAACAAAATAAGATATTCAGAATGGATAAAAGTTTTTTTTTTCCTTGAGGACAGTCAATCATAAAAAGTAGGTTATCCATAAAGGCCATTCAGGTACCATATCCAGAAGTTTTCAAGCCCAACTGGATGAAGCCTTGAACAACCTGGTGTGAGATCATTACTGATCCTTCTGCAAGAAGAAAAGAAGTTCCTGAGGTCCTTCTCAACCTGAATTGTCCTAAACTTATTTTTATTCTCACTGCAGGGCAAAACCAGAAGAAAAACATATTAAAAATATCAAACCCTTTTTAAAATTATCTTAAAGAAGAGGTCCAAAATCCAGTATCTGCAGACAGCAAATCTGTGATTAGTGGACAGGGTAACCAAATAGGTTCTGAAATCCTTTCCCATTTTTCTTGTAAATGTATTTCATTACATATTTTTTTTTTAAAATGAATTTTCCAACAACCTTTAATTACTGATGGTCCATTAATTTCTTAATGAGACAAACACACAAAAATTTAAATTGACCAAAAATTCTAGTGATGTGTTTTTACTTTTAAAAATACTTTTCATTTATATGATACCTTTAAAAATATAGAATCATTACATAATCCTTAATATTTCTTAATATATATTTAATAGATTAAGAAATCATTTCTGCTGCATTTGAAAACCCCCACTAAATGCAGTACAAATACTATTTCAGTAGCCATCCTATCCAAAATTCTTACTAAGCAGAAGCTCTGCTTTGTTTCTAGACACTGACTAAAATGCATTAATGTAAAACAAGAGTAAATTATTTAAGTGCAAACATCTTTCTTGCTGATTTAAATAATAATTAAATTTTATTATTTAAATTGCTACATATAAATAAACTTGTGGAGTACAAAACACACAATTATATCAGTAGCGACATCTTGAACTAAAATTTGAAAATGCAGTAGCATTCTGAGATCACAGTGTGACACAGGAGAGGAAGGTTAACTAAGAGATTAATTGGTACATGGAGTTTAATGAGAAAAACTGAAAAAATTGTGCAGGAAAGATAACATTAATCTCAAATAAATTCACATTTCGATGACTTTAAAAACTATAATAAAAAATAACTAGATGTTATTTCATTTCATTATTATATTATTACATTTCATTTCCTTCTGTTAAACTACATTTTCCACATTTAGAGGACGAATAATAGGATACTTTAAAAATATACTGAAATATACTATTCGCATTTAAACAAAACCCAAAGACCAATAATTTGTTCAAAAGAGCCAGATATTATCAACAATTATTAAAAGCAAGCATAAGCTAGAGTTACAAAATAACAGCTTAGACAACATCAAGCTGTATTAATTTTTCCAGGTGTTATCTAATTTCATACAGTCAGTTTCGCTCTACTGCCAGCTATGTCAGTTGATGCACATCTTGTCCCATTTTTCCTTAAGTGGAAATAAAGTTTATTTTGCTGTGGATGTGCTGTGAAATGCACAGTGGAGGTGAAATAGGTCATGCAATAGCTATCCTCAGGAGAAGTTTCTGAGGAGGGTTGTCTAAAGATAACAGTGAAAAGTCAGTTCCCTGAAACCACTCTTCCCACAGATTAGTTTAGACTAAGATTTACAAAAAAGTAAAAATTTATTAACAAAATGCAAAATATTCACACATAAATTACACAAATCATTTTGCATCAGCACAAAAGATAATAAAAGAGAAAAAGAATAATTGTAATTAATTTCTTCCCCTCCTTATAAGGGTAGACTGTCAGCCTTTTTAAATGCAGAGGGCTTAACACTGCTATAATGGTAACTAGTAACAAAGTCAGGAGGGTTTCCAGTAGTGATGCCAGCTATTGATCTACTCTATTATTTACAGTGGATATACACACAGTTTAAAACACATAATATTGCAGGGACTTAATTTCTTAATTTACTAGTAAAGTTCATTAGTGACAAGGATATTACACCACTGAAAGAGTTTTCTTCAATTTTGTAAAATTTACATCTTAGCTGAACACGAACAAAGTATTTCTGTGTTATAAATAAGGTTCATATGTAGCAGTCAACTAGGCTTGGGTTTATACAAGAAAAAGTCTAAGACTAATCAAGCTGTAAAATTGAGTCAATATTTTTAAGAATAAATAGAATCTACAAAAGTACATAAAACAGTCAAACTACAAAAATATTTGTCTTAGTAACTGCAGGATAACTTTGCTGTTTCTCACCCATCAAATTCAGTGAAAGAAGCAGTGAATGTTTTAACTTCAAAGCTTAAAGAGCTGCCTGATGGAATAAACTCTTGGCTATTTAAATTAAAAAGCACATCAAGTAACCTTCAGAGTTTTTATGAGAGCATGTCCTGACAAAAAAGCTGTACTCAAAATAACAAATATGTACAATACTTTAGACCAATATTTAGGGACACTTCTGTACATTATGAAAATAAGCTTCTGAATATAAAAGAAAAATTCAAAAAGAACAATGAAGGAACTCTAGAAAGTAGCTGTTACAGGAGACATTAAGAGATCTAAAACCTTTTCAAAGTATACCATAAGCATTCAATAAATATCCCCATTAATTTGTACAACTTTTTTCTTTCCAAATCCCTTGACTTCCATTGTGCAGACCTGAAAAACATTTGTCCTACTTTGCAGACATGTTGACTTTGTAGAGAAGGCTGTTCCTCATGGTGTCCTCAATCTCATATTGTTCTGTGAAGGAAATTTAGGAATGTGTGACAACTGTGATAAGCGCCATCTTTTTTGAACTTGAAAAGTGAAATATTACCATTTCAAGTCTGCCTTCAATGAAGCAGGATGAGTATTTAACTCATTTTGCATGTAAGAACTTCTAAAAAAAGTAATTATTCTCTCTCAGGTATTGTTTATTCCTAATATAACTTTAAAATGGATATATAGGATTTTTGTTGAAAAAGTCACACAGCACTACAGGTGGCACAGAAGTGATCTATTTTAGTCTAGCTGGTGCTGCTGCACATATTATGGTTTGTTTATAGTTAAGGAACTGCTACAGTAATATTTTTTGTACTTTATTTCTACTGCATATGTTAACTCTCACATCTCTTTTTAACTGAAAACAGAAAGCTACACTATAAAAATTTTATTCAAATTATCTTTACCAAGACACTGCTTTACAGCTATATAATGATCAACCCTATCTTAGCGTAAAGTCCCAGTTTAGTATAATTAACCTAAAAAAATATGACCTTCTGAACAAAGAAGACTTAGCTTGCTCTGCGGAGGAGGAAAGAGGAATTGACATTGTAAAAGAAGGTTATAAAATGTTTTGTTCTTTAGTTTTCTACTAGGTATGGCTACCAATGATACTTCTATTCAGACAAATATGATGTTACATTTACATAATTTTGCCAGGACAAAACCATTTTTTATCCTGGTTAAACTCAATTGCCTACTTTTAATGTAACAAAAAATATTCTGTTTAACAAGCATCAATGCAGAATGACTCTACAGAGACAGTCTACATAATTTTAATTCTTGGAGGTCAATTGTACCAAATTCATAGACAGGTTCCCACATTTTATTCACTTTCCACTAAATGCTGGTTTTAGGACTTACTCTGAATCCATTTTTTTCTAATGTATGTTACCTGTGACACCTAAACACCATGATTGGAAAGTTTTCTGTAATAATTATTTTCTCCCAAGTGCTGGTAGAAAAGCATTCTCTTCATTGCATGCTTAGGGAAGCATTATCTTATCACTCACATCGATGCATGTCCGCTGTGTGTAAACCATGCATATGTGGCAACTTAGAGAAATGGTACTTCAGTGCTAGAAAAATGCTGATTTACTGGCAGCAAAATGAAATTTACAAAAATATCACACTCTCAAAGGCATTAACTAATGTTCTTTCTTTTCCTTCTGTTCCTATACATAGTTTACATGAAGGGTAGGCACTATCCAGCAAGAAGTAGCATAAATGTCACTATGAGGTTATTAAGAGGTTTTAAAAAAATGCAGTCAATTTGAAAAAGGAAAACAATAAAACAATCAAAGCAAAATAAGAACAAATAACCAATTTATTAATTTGCATGAGATTATTCTTCTGTTAATGTACCACTTATCCAATGATCAGATAGGTTTGTGTATTTTTATTTATGCTGCCTCACTTAACAATGGTTTCCACTTTAAGAGTCATAACCATTTGGTAGAAAGTGGACTTACACAGAAGCATAATAATTTTCAGCTAAGCAAGAATTGTTATAATGTATTTTATAATGTTTCAAATTATTTTATAGGACCATAAAATCACAGAATATCCTGAATTTAAAGGAACCCCAGAGGATTATAGAGACCAGTTCTTGGCACTGCACAGGACAACCCCAAAAATCACACTGTATTCCTGATAGCCTAATCCAAACACCTCTTGAAGTCTAGTAGGCTTAGTGTATTTTAAAATGTCATGATTTAGAAAACCGGACTCACCTATTTCTATGTAATTTCATTGTAATCTGACACAATTAACAAATTGCATCATTTCTCAGCTAGGAAAAGATCTCTCTGCAGCATCAGCAGTATCTCAGTTCAAAAAAGGCTCAGTTTGAGAAAAAATATCTGATTTTGCAACCATTTTGTACACTTTTGTAAAAATTAAGTATATATTCTGTACATAATTCTCCCTTTTGTTTGTTTTTTTTATATTTTGTTATGTTTTGTTTTGGGTTTTTTTGCTAAGAAGAAGCTACTTCTGAAATAAATGCAAAAACATCTTGCCATCCACTCTGCAGCCACAGTCAAGTATTTGTCTGAGGGATTCTACATTGTGAAGGAAGACGATGCGAATAAAGCTAATTCCATCTAGTCCTGGTTCACAAATTATGAATTAATTTTTCTTCCTAAATTTTTTCTTTTCAGTGTCACTGTTCTGCTATTTGTTCACTGTCAGGCTGCACATGGTGCCTTATTCTGGGGTCTTTGCAATTTCACATCCTGTGAAATCTATTGAACTTAGTCTAATTATTCCCATGGCAGAAGAAGCCCACTAAAGGCTAGAGTAGGATTAATCCCAAATTACAGTTCACAGAATTTTAAATTTATGACTGACATAGACACCGAATTTTCTGAAATATAAGCTGTTATTAAGACAGAAAAAAAAATAAATTGTCTTTTTCCTGATTAGGACTTTTGCTTAAGTAGCTTATCCAATATTATCATATTTTATTATGCAATGGTTTCCTGGAACATTAAACTATACCATTATCTAGAAGCTCAAGTATTCTTTTCTTTCTACCAAACATGCTTACTAAACTGTCATTTGTTCCCAAAATAGAGAGCAATTCTTTAATAATAAAAAGAAAAGTACAGATATTAGTCAGGCACTTTACCTCTTTAGCAATACAGTAAATCCAGCACCATCCAAACTTTGTTGTATATTATAGCATACAATTTACAGTATTGATGCATTTCTAATGCCTAATGTGCACTGGAGCACATTAGAAATTCATTGTCCAGAACACTATGGTAAGTTCCCATGCTGTACTTAAGTATTAATCAATCTGATTCAAGAGCCATTTCAACCAAATCTTATATTTTAACAAATATGTTTGTAAATTTTTCTTAAATGGTCAGGACAGAATAGGCAGCTAAAATTCATTATTTGTTGTACAAAGAGTAAAATTACTCCAAAGTAAAATATGTCTCCAATTCTTTGTTGCTGTCTATACCCTGATATATCCATAGTTCAACATTCTCATCAGTTCTTGACCTTTATGTTGTCAAGCAGTGACAGCAAACTCATCTAAACACAGGAAACATTTTAACTGAAAGAACCAGAACACAGTCTGTCTCAGTCTCTATGAGCCTAAGAGAGTTCCTATAAACAGGGACAACCAAAGAAGAACATGCTCATTATTAGTTATATTTTTGAAATTAGGTTATCAGTTTCCATTAATTGTTGTTATTGAGTTCAGTTTAGGTAGTTAACTGAAGAGTCACAAAGGCCTAGTATTTAAAAGACAAACTATAAGGCATACATAAGTCATTGGAAATTCTTTTCTGGACCAGCACTGTGATGTGCTATCGTGTTAAACACCATTTAAATGCCAGCAGCTTCCCTTCTTATCACTTGTCACTTATCAACTCTAATACACAGAGAATAATCTTGGGTGATTGTAGGCAACTATATCTAAAAGAAAATGCAAAATTACAAATTAAGAAATATTTTTATATTTTTATTGCTACAAATCTTAGTTGGAAGCAAAAAAAAGAAAAATCTGGAGAAAAAAAAGAGCCCTGAAAGGTAATTTATATTATGTAAAATCACTTCTGTTGAAAATTTGATGTGTTTTCAAGGGAGTTTCAGTAATTCCTTCTGTATCTCTAGCTTTCAGGAGCTTTTTCCTGGAAACATTGCATCTTTCACTATATATATAGAGATATATAGATATATAGATATATAGATATATAGATGTATAGATATATTGATGATATAGATATATATAGACATATAGATATAGATATAAATTAAGCTGTCAGTTGAATAGAAACAAAACATAGTCTTAGTTACCATTTTTGAGTTTCATAGGATAGAAAATCATTAATTTGTAATATGTACACATATTTGAGATGTAAAAAAATTATTATTTATAAACTTTACAATTTTTATTTGCTTCCTAAAACTTTTCCTTACACTCCATACCTGCTTACTTAAGGGGTGGAAAAAATATAATCCAAACATCTGACTGATCTATGTATCTTAAGCAAACAACAGCATTACATATCTTAATATTTTAGCACTTAACGGGGTTAGGAAAAAGTGTCCAAGAAAGCAACAAAAAACTTTCTATTTCCTTACTCAGTTTTGAAGTATCTGAGTGTAAAATATATAAAATTCAAGCTTTGGCTCTCTGTCTGAGAAAATGAAAATTATCACCTCCCCCTCACCAGAAAGAATAAAAAATATGTCTGAAAGAGAGGGATTAGGTTAGATATTTCTCTCATCTTTATGCAGTTCCTGTTTCTTGTCCAATCTCTCTCAAAAGTTCTTAAAAATTAAGATTCACCTGAACATCATGGGTAACAGGAGATTCATTCTCTTAGCAAGAGAAGCAGTGCCAAAATTCTTCATAGTCAAGATTTAGTTATTATTTGTATTATTTGTATGTTTTGGACAAAGCATATTAAATAATATCTGATATTCCTCTGCAGTAATGTGCCACTTAACAAATAACTATGGCCAGATTCAGCCTGGCACTGTACGTTTTGAAGCTCTATGGAAAACGTTGCATACACAACACATCAATTTTTTGCAAGGGCAGAATACATACAGAAAGATTTCTTCAGGCCATTCAGTGAGAACAACCCCTAACAAGAGATTTTTCATATATGCTTAGTTTCATTTTGCTTCATGGAAGGGGAAATGTCCTGGAGTGAAAGAGTAGAAAGGGAATAATTTTCTGGCAACCCCCCGCCATAAATCTCTCTAAGGTGATGCCTCTCCTGTAGGGATAATGAGGGTGCAATAGACAGAAAAAGCAATTACTTAGTTTGACATAAATCAACAATACAGAATATGAATACTGCTTTTAAGTTGCCTTATTTCAGAAGAGAAGGAGTATACTTTTGTTACTCTAATTCAAAGTGATAAATATTACAGATTTCTTGCTTCCAGTTTACAGGGATATTATTATAGTATTTCTGACAAATGCACAGCAGTGTTTGCACTTAATTCCAACAGGCTCAGATGTTTGCAGCTGTATTAATTGGATCACAGGTTTCTTTCCCTCCTAGTACCTTGATAACATTCACCCTCTTCAAAGGAATCAGGGAAGGCTCTGCATTAGAGACTGCAGTCATCTCTATGCAATACCAAAACTTTAGTCTTTCTGCTTAGATTGCTATACAGAGTATTTACATTTTTATTCTTCCACTTTTCATTTGTTATTCATATTCATCATATATTTATACCCATGTTTGAAAGAGTAGGAATTTCTCTTACAAGTTTAATTTTCCCTCTAGACTACTGATTTGTTTTTCATTCCTGGAGACTTGCTGATGCAACTTAGCTGCAACTGCAGCCGGTCTTTCCTCCAAAGAAACTGNNNCTTGCAGTTTATCAGCTTTGAACAGCATCATAGCATCTGTTTTGCACCAGAATCTGCTGGTTTGTTATGAATCCAGTAAGAAACGCACTCAGACTCTGCAAAGTATCAATTCAAATACCATTTATTAAAGATAACACTACACAGAAAGAGCAATCTTAAGTCTCTCAGATGCTGGGAATCTCAAGCTGTGTAACATCGTGTCTTCGATCTTTGATCAGGACACAGCACAAAATACAGCTTCCGTCTGTGGTAGAATACCCCACTTTAATCATTTGCAAAAAAGGAATTTTTTCCACTGCCAAGGACTAATAATTTTCACACGAAACTTCTTTCTTAATGTTTAGATGATCTAAAAAAAACCAGATCTCACAGGTATCATAATTGTATCATAATTGTGTCTTTTCACAGGCTCCAGCCTTGAGCTCTGCTGCCCCAGTCATTTGGACAGAGCTATCACTGGGGAATCAGGTGTTAGTGGAGATCCTCATCATCAGCCTGTGCTGGTGGCACAGAGCACTGGAGCTGCACTAGGACTGGTGCCATGAAGTGCTCCAACATCCCCGCCATGGCTGATTGTATTCCTGGCGCACATGCTGGAGATCCGCTGGCTCAATGCACAGTTCAGGCCAAGTGTTTATAGGTCGGTGGCAACTGCATGGCACCATGGCATGGGATTGGGCAGTTTGGGGCTCACAAGGAAAGGTATTGCATTATATGGTGTGGAGAGGCATGAGAGGCTGCAGGGTGGGCCCCTCTTACCCATGTGCTGCAGAAGCACAGCAAAAGCCTGTAAACGGGAGCAGAGTTGAGAATGGCCCTGGCACCCAGCACCCCACAAATGGCCAAAACCCCATGGCAGCAACAATTCAAGACTGTGCCAGGGGCTGTCATCTCTTGACCGCATCTCTCCAGGCAGGTGCAGAAGTGCAGGAGCCCACACTGACCTCAGAGAGGCACTGAACACTGAGGGAGAACACCAGATCCAACTCTAGTCTCTCACACTACGCGCTGCCTCTGCCCATGCAGGGCAGTGCTGTCCAATAGCTGAGGAGGTGTGCTGTCCACAGGTCCTGACACAGCGGCCAGGGTCTCTTCCCCCTTCTCTGGACGGTGAATATGGGGGCTTCAATAAAGGAGTTCCTGTCCCCACTGGCCTACCTGCCCATCGCTTGGAGCCTTGAGGACCAATGTGTCGTGGCACAGCTCCATTTCCACAGACTCCTTTTTCTGGCCCCACGCCATCATTGACCTGACCATTCTCAGCTACATGGAACAATGTCAGTTCTGCAAGGTTGGCCTGAGGACAGTAAGGAAGCTGGGGATGGTCTTTCACCAGGATCCCCACTGGAGCTGTTGTCAAGAACAGACCCAAAGCATGGATGCTTGGTGGAAACATCAAGGAGAGGGCACAGAGCCCCACAATGTGGAGGCGCACCCCAGCAGCCTCCCAGACATGGCTGTAGACAATGATGTGCTGCTTCTGGAGATTATACACACCCTCCCACAGACCCAGGTGCTGTCTGAGAGGAACTGAAAGCCACTGCAGCAGGAGCAGGTCAAGTGGAGAGTGGTACTGGGGGCCTGTGGAGGTGTCTGTACAAAGGTGCAGTTCCTGAGGTTCCTGAGGGACAGTGTCCCCTCAGAGCTGCTGCAGGCGGATGTGGACTAGGCTGCAGATAGGGGCATGACCCTAGCACGTAAGCCCTTCTGTAAGCCCCTGTGCTGCCCCTGTGCTGGCCAATCTGGACCCAGAAGATGATTAATAGAACCTGAATTTCATTAATTCTGAGCATCCAGTGAATGTGGGATCAGGAACCCCAAATCCTATTCAAAATGTGAAAATATATTTATGTG
>JAWWEY010000130.1:34001548-34017942 GCA_035582745.1 Loriotus luctuosus | reverse complement strand
ATCAGTGGTCTCGTCCCTTTCGTTTTGTAAATAGCTGCCGGGCGAAATGGTTTCCTCACACTCATGATCTTATAGGAAGTGATATTTGAATATTAAACAGCTCATATTATGGTAGGCAAATTTGGTGAAATATAAAACTTTTATAATTGATTTATCAATATAAACTGAGAGATGACTTTATTGAGGACAACCCTGCAGACAAAAACTTGGGGATACTAGTGGATGAAAAATTGGACATGAGACCTGCATCAAAAGAAGTGTGAGCAGCGTAGTGAGGGAGGTGGTTTTGCCCCTCCACTCCGTTCTTGTGAGATCCCACATGAAGTCTGACATCCAGATTTGGGTTCTCCAGCACAAGAAAACCATGAACCTGTTTGAGTGAGTCTAGAGGAGGACCACAAAAATGATCACAGGGTTATTACAGCTTTTCTATGAAGACAAGCTGAGGGAGTTGGGATTGTTCAGCCTGAAGAAATGTAGTCAATGGAGACTTTAATGCAGTGTTCCAATGGGTAAGGGATCTTGGAAAAAAGATTAATACTCCGTACAAGAACGACCAGAACCACAATACTCCTTACCAGCAATAAGACAATGGATTTAGGTGTAGGTTGTTCATAAGGAAAATGTTTTCTATTATTAGAAAAGAGAAATATATAGAATAAATATAGAAATAAATAGAAAAATTTCTATTGGATAGTGAGGCACTGGAGCAGGCTGCCCAGAGACATTATGCATATTGCATCGTTGGAAGTGTTCAAAGTCAGGTTGGAAGGAGCTTGGGACAAACATATCTAGTGCAAAATGCCCATGTCCATGACAGGGGAGTTGCAATTACATGATCCATGATGATCCTTTCTATCTCAAACCACTGTATGATTCTAAGTCTTGAAACATTTTGTAAAGTACACATATAACAGTAAACCAAGCATTAAATAACTTTTGTAAGTTGTGTCAACAAAAATGAAAGTGCATTTCATTTTACATTTAACATGTTTTTTTTTATAAGGAACAAACCAAAACAGGAGTCATAATATCAGATGTACAGTGCAGAAATAAAATGCTTTATCCTTTGTCATTTGAAAAAGTGTCAGAAAATCAATTATTTTAAGTCAATCTTCTCACATCAAAAATATTACAGGAAATTACTACCTTTGAAATAAAAGCACACTGAACACCTAACCTATTTATAGGATTATTTTGGAATAACTGATGGGTTAATCTTATTTTTGAAAAATACTGTGGGGGGAATTTCTGAAACCTTTTCCTCAGCTGTTGTGTTTTGAAAAGTGCAGGTGTGAAGGATCTTTGTTCTTGAACATCTTGAGTACCATTGCCATTTGTCGATCAGGTACTTCTATAGTGGCAAAACAGTGAAATCTTTGGGAAAGGAAAAAGTTATTTTACTTGACCAATACATGAAGTCACAAAATAGTCAAAGTATCAATTTTTGCCATTAGAGTTCTATGCAGCATACAGATTTTTGCAAGATTCAGGATTGCAGTACTACAGGAAAAGACAACAGTTTACAAAACAATGTCAGATTTTTCATAAAAGATTTATAATCTAAGTTAGGATATCTGAAAAAGGTTTGCATAAATATTATAGAAATCCCCAAGTGTCTTCATACTGGCTTGGCATAAATTATTGAATTTTGACTTCATAGGTAGGAAAAATATTTATATATTTCTCTTTTTCTAGATGGACAGAGTTGACTATCAGAGAGAAAGGATAAGAGAAAATGAGAAGCATTACCCAGGCAAGGGCATGAATTTCCACAACTATGAATAAAAGGTGGAAATGGCAGGAAGGGCAACAATTAGCTAGATCTTGAGCTGGAAGATGAGAAAATCTTGTGTGGTAAAGAATAACCTTGGGAGATAGGGGGATAACATGCTGAGTAGAGAGAAGAACATTCCTAAAATATCTTTTGCATTATAAATAAAGCCTGGAGGCTGTTGAATGAATGTCAAACTCAATATCTCTTCAAAGTGCTAGTTGTGCAGTATTTCCCCTTTGAATCATATGAACATCTGATTTCTGATCCTTTTCAACATCCCATGTGTTGGAGGGGAACACTGAAGAAAGTATTTCCAATGTACTACTCTGAGCTGCAAGCGTGGAGGGATAGAGGGAAAGAGAGCCTGGTAGCCATTATGTTTGGCTTTTTCATTCTGATCAAATATGTTTTACAGTTGATTGTCTTTTCATCTGTGATGTTCTCCTAACTGCCAATTTACAGTATATAAGTATCTTACACATTTGCTATTGTTCTTCTGTGAGTAGGCTTCTTGGTGGTCCTAAAATATCCTGCAGAAATCTAATACATCTCACTATTTGTCAAAATTGCTTTCTTATTTTATAATGTATGGAATCATACAGGACATTGGTTTATTAGTATTTAGACATAAGCTCAAATTTTCCTTGAAATTTGGTATATTCCTGGTGTACATGAAATATATGTTTTTAGCAGTTTCTGTTTTCACTACCATAGCAAAATTTAATAATTTTATGTTATTTATGATTTTATTAATACTTCATCATACCTTGTGAATTATTCCTTGCTTTAAGTCTAGAATTTTAGAATTAGAAGGTTTTTCATAGTCTTTTCCTCAGTAGTACTTCTGCATGAGTATTAAGTGTCCCACAATTTACCATTTCACTCACACTTTCTGATAAAACTACTACCAAAATTCTATGCCAAGAAGACTGTCCCACAGGTTCCTGTTAAAAAAAAAAGAGACAAAAATCCTAAATACCCCACATGTCAGGTGATGAGAAATCAGGTTGTGTATGTTTTGCATTTTGGCCAGTTAAAGGATTTTCAAGGAAATTAGGAGAATCATCAAAATCAATTTTATTTCAAGGGGTATGCTCTGACTGCATTCTCTTTTCTTTTTTGTACAGAGTGCATCCAAATGTTATCTCAATAATTTTGTGCTTCACTTTCATGAAGTTTCTTGCTATTTGCCTCAATCATTTTTCTGTCATTCTGAGTAATTTTAGAAACTAAACTTTTCACAAAATACTGCTTTTGACCGTGTTGAAGATACATAGTGATGATGTGTCTTTTCAACGTTTCTCCAATTTTCATCTTTTACATTTATTGACAGTTGTGGAATTATCCATATACTGAAAATTTATATCCATATAAAAAGTTTCTTTTGAAAAATGTCGTTAGATTAAAATATTTGTGTAACTGCTGCTCTTCTGCCTGAGCAACACATGGCTCAGCTGAAAGTCCTTATATTTGTTCTGCTGTACTGTAGAATTCTTTGCTGCTCTGAATAGACCGTTTTGGACTTTTCTGCTCAATTCTAATCTAGGTCGTGTCTTTCAGAGATGCTATAATAATAGGTGTAATTATCTTTCAAAAATATGTAGTGTGTTGGTGCTGGCTGGATGCCAGGCACCCACCAAAGCCTCTTTATCCCTCTCCTCTGCAGTCGTAAGGGGAGAAAAAATATAACAAAAGAGCTCATTGGTTGAGATAATGACTGGGAGAGACCACTCACCAAATAACATAATGGGCAAAACAGGCTCAAATTAGAGATATGAACTGAATTTATTACTAACAAAATTAGAACAGGATAATGAGAAGTAAAATAACACCTTCAAAACACTTTACACCCCACTGTCTCTGCTTTCCAGCTCTACCTCCTCCCCTAGTTGAGCGGGAAGACAGGGAATGAGGGTTGTTGTCAATTTTTTCCACCACTGCTCAGAGAGGGGAGTCCTTCTCCTGTTGCAGTGTAGGTCCCTCCCACAGGAGACAGTCCTTTGTGAACTTGTCTGATATGAATTCATCTCATGACCCACAATTTGCTGTGAACTGCTGCAGAGCAAGTCCATCCCATGGCAACAGTTCTTCCCAAACTCCTGTGCTATCAGTCACTCTTCCGTGGGTTGCATGGAAGGCTGTTCCAGCATGGGCTCCTCTCTCCATGGATCTTCAGTGGCCTCATAGTCTCCTCTCAGGCATCCACTCTGGCTTGGGCTCTTCCATGGGCTCTGGGTGGATCTCTGCATCCCTGCAGACCTCCATGGGCTGCAGGGGCAAAGCTGCTTCACCAGGGGCTGCAGGGGAATCTCATCTCTAGTGCCTGGAGCACCTCCTACCCATCCTTCTCCATGGGCTTTGTCTGTAGAGTCATTCCTCTCACATGTTCTCACTGTGCTCTTCTCTGGCTTCAATTACAACTGTGCAATAACTTGTTTTCTCTTCTTAAAAATGCTGTTTCAGAGGCATTACCACCACTTCTAACTGGCCCACCCATGACCAGTGGCGCATCCATCTTTGGAGCTGCCAGGATTGGCTCTGCTAGACACGGAGGAAGCTTCCAGCAGCTTCTCACAGCAGCCACTCCTGTAGCCACCACTACCAAAACTTGGCCATGCGAGCCCAGTACAACAGTAATGATGAGTTGATCTCTTTCATAAATCCATCCTGGAAAAAGTGACTGATCTTTCAAGAATTATTTTTTGGCTGAGCAGAGAACGTAGAAGAGACTAGGATGTTTGAAAAGAAAAAAGCTCACCTAAATATATGAGATATCACAGACTCAGAATCTTTGTCCTTATTTAAATTTCTTGGTTTGCATTTTGCAAGTGCACAAAGTTAGTTTTATAGTAGTAAAAGCGCAAGATTACTGTATTCTCACTTTCCTAAGAACTAAGTGAACTTTCAAGAACAAATATATTTGAACCCTGGATAGGCTTCAAATAACGTAGTTAGCTATTAAGAAGAAATAACATAATGTTTGATCATTTTTGGTTAAATTTTCTAGAAAATTTCTGCCTTCAAAAATGCATCTTTATGCTAGTAATTCACTTCTACATTGTAAAAAGTTTCTGGAAAGATTCTCTGTAAGATATTAATGAAGATTAAGATTTCTAAATTATATTCATGGTAATTATTTCTAATACATAAAATATTCATTAGTCGGTAAAGTTTCAACTATCATTTGAGTTAGCTTATAATAAATTTAAATTTAGGGAAATGTAGTAATTAAACATAAAAAAATTCTTATTATAATTAATGTAAAATTGTTAATTGCTACTACATAATATTGTCAATAAATATTAGACTTTAAAGAGGATTTAGAAGAAACATATTTTCACTGAGAATAAAAAAGGGTTCAAAGTCATGGCAAATGTTTCATCTGCTCTTTAAAACTACCATGTAACTGATAAGTTTAAAAAAATAGGTTTTTAAAATAGGTGAAGATGCGGCTTCTCTTCTATGGCACATAAAAGAAAAAAACATCTGTGATGCGTGTTTGTTTGAATAGTACAATTGGGCAAATTTCTGCATGACTTTGAAATGAAAATGTCCCCAATTATGTGTGAAAGATTTCAAGGCAGCAACAAAATTCGTATTTTAAGATGAGTATTTTAATTTGGCTACAGGTTCCTAGGTCTGACAGGAAACTGAAGATACTTGGGTATCATTCTTCCAGGTCTGGACGCTTTAGTGTGCCAAAGGAGTGCTGTACATCCTGATGCATCCTGTGCATCCCATTTGTTTTCCCATTATTTTGGTAAAGCTACATAAGGGTGCAAGAAACTAAGAAAAGGGACATATATTTGCTTGTTTTTATACAAGCAAAAATAATGACTAACAAACCCTCTCCCCCCTGACAGGCAGGTTATCTGAGTAGGATAACACCACCCCTTTGCTGAGCTCAGTTCCATGCAGGTGCCTGCAGCATTTTACTGCTGCTCTGCCAGGCTGGAGGTTGGTTCCCACGAGTGGCTTCCACCTTTTGCACTGGTCCACCATCCTCCCTTTTGGCTCACCTGGGCTCCCTTTTGGCTCGTGTTGGCACTGACACTTTGATCTCCCTGCTTTGCTGGGGGAAAAAGCAGTCCCATCAAGTGTTAACTCCCTGTCACTCCAGCCTTGCTGGGCTCAGATGCATTTTGCTGCTTTCCGTTCAGCACCGTGTCCCAGTGCTGCTGCCTCTCCTCAGCACTACATCCTGCAGAAGCATCCCAGAGGAATGCAGGGGGAAAGTGGATGGCAGTGCAGAGGACAGAGTCCACAGGTCTGGTCCCAACACCTTCCTGCCAGTCTCTCTGGAAGGAAGGTGCTGAGAGGCAAAATGGTGCACTTCTGGTGGGGCACTCAGCTTTTCTTCCAGGATCCACACATCCCACAGTGATGGGTGTGGTGTAAAATAACAGCCTAGTGTTCATCAGTAAACCATGTCCCTGAGTGCATATCCCATCTACACTTCTTTCAAATACGTGCAGGAATGGTGACCCAGATACCTCCTTGAGCACATTCTTCCAATGCCTATGGACCCTTTCATTGAAAAATTTCTTCCAAATATCAAATCTAGACTTCTCCTTGTGCAACCCAATGTCAATTCCTTTTGCCTGTCGCTTGTTACCTAGGCGAAGAGACAGAATGCCATCCATCTGTAATCTCCCTTCAGGTTGTGGAGAGCAATAAGGTCTCCCATGATCCTCCTTTTCTCCAGCCTAATCACCACCTCCCTCAGGTGATGCCCATAACAGTTGTGCTTCAGACTCTTCACCAGGTCCATTGCCCAACACCGTAATGTTTGGAATGAAAACCTTCAAGGTGCAACCTCACACGTGCCAAGTACAGAGGGATGATCACTGCCCCTTGTCCTGTTGGCCATAAGCCAGGATGCTGTTGACCTTCTTGGCCACAGCTGGCTCCTGTTCAGCTGGTTGTTGACAAGAACTCCTACCTCCTATTCTGAAAAGCAACTTTTCAGACACTCTGCTTCAATCCACTGGCATGGGTTGTTTTGATTACTTTCGGGTGAGAGGATTCCATCACTTCCCTGGGCAGCCCATTCCAATATCTGAAAATCCTCCAGTGAAGAAATTTTTCCTGATGTTAAATCTGAATCCTCCCTGGTGCAACTTGAAAGGAGAGACATTTATTCTCTCCTCTTGAGAGGAGAGACATTTCCTCTCACCTTGTCACTAGTTGCCTGGGAGAATTGGCCAACCCCCTCCTTGTTACAACATTAATTCATGTAGTTCTAGAGAACAATTAGGTATCCCCTAAACCTCCTTTTCTTCAACCTAAATAGCCCCGGTTCCCTCAGTTGCTCCCCACAGAATGTACTCTCTAGATTCTTCCCCGGCTCTGTTTTCCTTTGGACACACCCTGGCACCTCAATGTCTTTCCTGTTGTGAGGACTGAGAACTGAACACGGTACTTTTGGTGTGGCCTCACCAGCGTCCAGTACAGATGGACAATCACTGCTCTGGCCCTGGTAGAATAGGAGACAATAAAAGAGCTATGCCTGATACTATCAAATTATGCAGCATGGAGAACTATTTAAAATAACAACTGATAGCTACCACAGTAATTTCAAAATCAGTTAAAATGCTTAACTTCAGATTACATACATATGTCTGTCACAGAGTCCACATTTCACTTTACTTTTGAGTTTAGTTAGAAAATGCATTAATATTAGAAGCAATATCTTCATAGGAAATTCCCACATAAACTAACAAAATTTCACAAACACATGTATCTAAACAAAAAGCAGGGCTAAGAGACTAAGAATTGTATATTAGAGTAATAGGAAGCTGCACTATGTAACTTACTTAGAAAATAATTTAAAATTAGGAAGTCCTCACACTTGGTTTTGATTTTGTTATAAGAAATTGTCACATTTGATCTCTCTACCCAAGAGAAATTCCCTAAATCTTACTGGATAAAAAGATCACACCATAGTATCAAATTAAGTGTTACCTCAAATGTTCAACAAAGAACAGCTTTTCAGAAAAATAGTGCCTCATTTTGGGTTTTTCCTCCCCTTTTATGGTTGATTTTCTTTGTGAATTTTATGATAGCTGTACAAACTCAAACTAAAATTATAATTTGCTCTATCTCCTAGCAGACTGCTTAGAAACACTTTATTTTTCATTTTGAAGTGGGGTTTGCAATTATTGCTAAAATAATTTATACTTTTACAGCTTTTAATAGTTTTTAAGACCTTCAATCTTGTAACCTGCAGCAATCTCCTTCCCAATTAAAATTAGACTAATATTTCATATCCGTTCTTTAAAAAAAAAAAGGCAAACAGCAAACAATCTTGCTAAAATGAGCTAGATTTCATTAGGCACTACTTCTGACTGCTGTAGTGATTTTTTTTTTGTTAAGGAAGACCAAACAGATTAAGGAATATGGCACGTGTTTTAATATATTATGATATAATGTATATCAAGAATATGTATTACCCAAGGACACTTGACCTTTGCTTTTCCAAATTCCTGTCAGAGAAGAAAGAAACAAAAATGTCATCCCAGAAACACCATTATACTGATAAAACTTTCCTAGCTGAAGCTGGAGAAGAGAGAAATCTGATTTTCTCTCAGGCTCTATATGAAGGATTTTTGCTTCTGTGAACATGCATTATTAGTAATTCCCTTATCACTCTCTCTGCAGTCCTTAAAACCTCTTTACCTTTACCTATATGCTTTATGAGGATTTTGAATACAAAGCCTTTCGAATATATGTTACTAAGCCCACTGGGATACTAGTTTCTATGAGCTCACACATACGCTTTTATGTATAATTACTTCTTTTACTGGTATATTTCAGTGGATTTGAAGTAGCTACTGCTTAAGCTAATATATTAAACATAGAAACAAAACACTTTGCACTCAGGAACAGACTTCTTTCTGAGCATGAGATGTTAAGCCTTTTACCATTGCTAGCAATGGACCACTAGGGAGACATAGATCTTCACAGACTTCCAGCAATGTGTGATTTTAAAATTCAGTTCTCAAGGGATAAAAAGTTAGGAAATTTACTTAAAAAAAAAAAAAGGAAAAAAAAAGATAACTATTGGAATGAAACCTTTAACAAAATTATGAAGATAGCTTAAAAACAGCCTACAAATGACACAGGTCAGTGGAATCCACCACAGAAGGAAAAAAAACCACCTTGAGAAGAGGCAAATCTAATATGGCTTTTTTAGCCGACGTCTGACAATCTTCATCAATTATATTCTATTTTACCAGATCTATTACAGAATGGTTGGACTCCAACCATCTTTTCCAATCTAAATGAATGCTGGAATGCCCTTTCTTCTAGAATGGTCATTATGATGGTAATCTTGCCTGTTGAAAGATGTTGGTTTAAATCAGCATCTCTAATGAAAAACTTCCAAAAATCCTTAGTAAAACAGTGTTTTCTATGCCTCAGCTGAAGCACTAACAACTCCTAGAGAGGGAGAGAAGTTTGCTGCTAGCCCTATATTTGCACTGGTGGTTTACATCAACCACTGTGAATTGCACAGGATAATTTCTCCAGTAGCTAGGCAATTACAAGCACTTCAGCAAAACAGGATTTGGAGAGGAGGGGTGTTGTCAGAAGAAAATCAGTCAAATCTTCTCTTACTGTGCTCTGGACTTTCCTCATTATACTTCTAATCAGGAAAAAGATTTCTGTGCACAACTCATCTCCTGAACTTAGTACTTGAAGGGCCAGGTAGGTTTGAGTGCATAAACTTCACGTAACTACCACAAGTGAAATATATTTACTGTGTTCTATATCTGGACCCTATTCAGTTTCATGATTTATTTTTCCATGATTTATCCACCTGTGACATGTTCATAAGGTTTTACCAGGAAGTGCTTGAAATAAAGGACCTACCTTAAAAGATTGTTCTAATTCTATTACCTCTCCAACCAAAGAGGCTGGGTAAGGCTCAGAAAGGACTCTGCCTTAAAAAACGTCATAAGGTAATCTCACATTTTCCTGAAAGCAAAGAAAATGATAATTCAAAAGAAAAGTTTTAAAAGTCTCAGTATTGGATAAATGGCACTTAGAATTTTGCAGCTATTTCCCTAAATCCATGAAACATGGAATATGTGAAACTAAACCAAAACCCACAAATACCTGACTTAATTATTAATAGGAGATTTTTCTGATTGGATGCTAAGGTATTACACAATAATAAGCAAATTCTAACTAGAATTGCCTAGGTTTCCTTAATGTGCTTTCATTTCTGACACTAGATAGTAAAATGGCTACCCATCTACTAATTTTTTTGTTGGTGATTTGATGGACCTGCATTTTGTAAGAGAAAGAACACAAAGGAGAGGAGAAGAGGGAACAGTCTAATTAATTTTTAAGAATTTAATCTTATTTGGGATCCACTCCAAGAGCCATCTAAAACAACAGAAAGAATTGTTGAGTTCAGTCATAGCTAAATAAAGCCTTATAAATATAAATCTTGACACTACTTTAATTATGGATCTTTCCTAGCACCTCCATGCAAAATAACACTTCTGTAAAATGGCTTTGTCAAGAAAACACTTTCTCCTTTTTGATATACAATGGCAAACAACAATTAACATAATTACTCCTGGTTCTCATGACATAATTATGCAATTTATTGTACAAGTAATTAAAATATTGCAATTTAATAAATTGGAGATGCAAAACATCTAATTTATATGCATAACTGCACTAGATTTTTATTGCCCTTGTAGTTAGCTAAATTTTACTATAAATTGCAATAGGTTTACTTGTACACATAGACATTATTCACAACACTGTCAAACATCTCAAATACTATGTACACTGAGCAGTCAGGAGACTATTTTAGAGAACCTTATGTATGACAACTATTTAAAATTCCTCCAAAAGTTAGTCTGAAAGTTATGTATAAATTAATACAGAATTCCAATATCCAGTGTTACATTTAAGCAGTTTCTACACATAAATTGTATTACATTTCCGTATTTGGTGTAAATTATAGTTTTAAAATTACCTATTTTGCCGTGTTTCATCTTGTGTGAGATAATTTATATTTCAGTGCATCTAGGGTGGTCTTCAACTGCAATATCTTAGGATATCAACCTCAGAGCTGGTAGTATGAAAAAGTTTTAGTTTACCTGGTCTAATCTCTCTGAACCACTCCTAAACAATTTTAAAATAGTACAATCTTCTGCACATTGAAGCCCAATTACAAGTCCATAGTCCAATAGTCCACAGTCCAATTACAAGATTAATTTAGTGGACTCTTGTATTTGATTCATTGGATTTTAGATTCAATGTGAATTCTTCTTTGCTTTATACTTATTGGAATTTGCTAATTATTTATCTTGAATGAGGACAAATTCAATCTTTATTTCCCATATTGAGTTCACTTTCCCAAACAAAAACATAGAAAAATTTAACTTATTTAATAAATTTACTGCATTTATAAATATTCTAGACAATGGAATTTCCAATTTAAGCAACCAAATAACTTTTTGACTGCCAAAATTTGCACCCTGGTTAGACCACATGTCTATTTTTTAATTGCCCTCTCTGTTATGTACATGATCAAATCAATAAGTAAAAATTTTTTAAATTCCCTACTGTATTCAGTACCATGTCTAGAAAATAGATCATCTGTAAATCAGTCTTTTCATCATCACACACACTTCAAAGATATTTTTGTGCTATTCTCAGACTTAGTTATTTCATATTTACTTCAAACAACGATGAAAAAAACTTAGAATCAATCTCAGAAAAAATACATACAGTAAAACTTTTTGAGATCTGCATTAGAAATAAAAGAAAAAATATAAACTCTAATTTCTAAGTAAGGAAAGAACAAAACATGTTTGCTTTCTTTATTCTGGCCTGTAAGAGATTTTGTAGTTTTTACAGCACAAATACACATGTTGAATTGTAAGATTTTATTTTCTCTCTCTCAGCTAATAAATTTCCAACTATATATAGCAACAAGATCTGTATAGGATAGCAAATCTAAATATACTATACAACACAATTTTAGATTAAGTTATATTTTTAGGTCAAATTGGAAAACTATACAAATGGCTATAAATAGATAGGTATTGATCCATGTATGTTGTAAATAAATGAACACCAGTACTTTAATTCCTTGTATTTATAGCCCATGACAGTGTTTTACAGTCAGGAATATTAATCTGAATATGAAAATATTCACTCTGAATTAAATCGTTGCACATTTTTCCACTTCTTTTCCAACTTTATTGTAATATTCTGCATCTTTAAACCTTACAGATTTTTTGCTTATTGTTATCATGGCAGTGATGTGTTTTGACACAGCATTTATAGAATTAAACCTATACACTACTTTGTATAATCATTGCTTCCATATTGTTAACACAAACCTGTGAAATAGAAATTAAATAGAAAAATAATTAACAAATGTATCTTTTAAATGGTATAAACAGCAAAACATAATTCTCAGATTTCATTGGAAAAACTATGCTACTTTAAGCTAAGGGTGTCATATTTTTTTCTTTAACTCAGTTTCACCTATGGAAATGACACTATGACAATTTAGTATGAATTATTCTGTTATTACCTTATAATCCATATTTCTATTTATCTGAATTATTTTAATACATACAATTTGTAGTAACTTTTTAGTCACAATTTAATTGTGATTATTCAGTATTGTATGATTTTATAATGTCGCACTTAATTAATGAGACCCAGCTTCTGTAAAGTCTAGTGACTAAAAAAGTTAAAGCATAATCGAGGGCAAGTCTGCAGCATTGTAATTCTGAAGGCAATTGAACAGGTAGAGATTTATATATGTGCAGGAAGATTAAAAAAAGCATCTTATGTTCTGCATCTCGTAAACGATCACAGCAGACCAAGCCTTCAGCGTTAGCAAAACTGGAAAGGTGAAGAGGACAAGCTAACAGAGAGACTGTTTATGAGAGAGTGACCAGAGCACAGTGCTGTGAATCAAAGATCAGAAAAGATAGTGCCTCATAGAAATACTTCCAGAATTAATATATATCTGTGTCTGATTGAAGAATAGGTTTCATGAGGCTGGGCATGCAAACAATTAAAGGCATAGGTAGCAAGCAATTACTATCTTAGCTACACAGACTAAATTGATGATCTTATACGTGGCAGCTGTAAAATTACCTGTTGCTAATGCAGAGGAACTGTCTAGAATAGCAGATCCTTATGTACCCTTCTGATCTGAGTGGTTGGAAAATGGCAAATGTTGAACAAAATCAAAGAATTCTTTAGGCACAATAAAGACCGTAATGATCACTTTCCACCTCGCTTTCACTGCTTAAAGAAAATGTTGACCTTCAAGAACAATAGACACTATCGTAAAGTCTTGCTTTCATGTCCTTTCTTGAAATGTCAGAGGTGAAATAACTGTTTGAGAAACAGAAATTAAATGTAAAGTGGTTTTTGAAAGCAATAGAAATACAATGAGACTTTACAACTTAAATATCTAATCTGTATTGCATGGGAAGTACTCAAATCCATGATGATGAATTCTTCAAACTGATCATACTGTCTATGTTTTGCATATTTTAAATACAATTAGCACTTAAGATTAATGCATAACTCAATTCCATATTTTTTCCTGATTTCTCAGAAATATTTCTTTATCATATTTTCTGCTCTTATTTTCTAAATAGAAAATTGGTAAGAGTATAAAATTAAAGTAACAGTAATATAGGAAGAGTTATGAACCAAAAAGAAGACAAAATCTGGGAAAATCTTTAAAATCAAAACAGAGCACATTGAGATTATCATTTAAAATTACAAACTCATCCAAAAAATCTAATCCTGATTAAAAATTTCTAAACACTGGAATATGTGATTATCAAAGTTTCATAATCCCAGTAAATACTTAAAAAAGAAGTAAGGCATGTAATTTAATTGTTTCCTTTCTACTGATGTTTAAATATTTTCTTAATGTATTTGGTTTTATTCTTCTTTCTAATACTGAGAAAAGGTAAAATTCTATCCTCTCGGCTGTACTTTGTTGATTTAACTGCTTCTCTTACAGCAGTAGAATTTCTGGCGTTCAGTTTATGTTTCTCTGTTGGACTGATATTTTTATTCAAAGAAGATATTTTATTCAAATTAAAAAAGAAGAGAACTCTTATTCTTCCTTACCTTTCTCTATGTGATGCTGTACTAAAACTTTACTGTAATTGAAGTCTGTTCATTTTTAAAACAATGCATGAAAGTACATTGAGCTGTGCTTAAATTTGGTGTTTTCCAGTCTTAAACAGAAATGGTTGGTCTTGAGAACATTCATATAATATTTCTGCTGATGTAGAGAAAGATCGTGAGCAGTGGACATAGGTTAATATGTCTTTCCCATTTCTCTCCTCCCTCAATGTAATTCTCCCAGCTCCAACAGTATTTCCCCCCTATTGGTTCTAACGTGTTGCAAAGAAGCACATTTTAGAAAAAAACTAAAGAGGAAGATGAAACACCAATTGCTTGCATATTCAAAATTTAAAAATCACCTATGACTGATGCTGATCTGTGAATTGAATAAGAGAAAACTCAGATGCTGTTCAAACCTAGCTATTTTTCCATACTAAGTCAAAATTGTACGTTGCATGTGATATGAGGAGACAAACTTGCTCTGCATTGAGAAATGTAGAATGTACATCTTTCATAATTCAACACTCACTTTGATACTTTACCATAAAATATGAAGAAGGGCATTAGACGAAACAGAAAATTTGTATTGGGTTTAACTGCCAAGGTGTTGGCAGTGGGGTGGGAGGGCTGCAGGGATGGTGTCTGCAAGGAGTGACTGGTGCTGCTCAGTGTCTGCTACACAGACAACTACAGCTGGCTCCAGAAGAGGCACTGCAAGTCTCAGCTGGGACCCTCAGCCAAGCTTGAGTGTCTGTATGAAAATATCAGCAAATCCCTTCCCATCAGTCTGAAGAAAAAAAAGTCTGAGAAAGGACCCTGAAAGCACCAAAGTGAGATGAAGCAGGTGAGGAAGAGCTTCAGACTGTGGCGCAGGTAACCACACTACAGCCTCTGAAGTACTTCATGTCAGACCAGGTGGATGTTTCCTAAGATCTGTGGGAAGCACCTGCTGAAGCAGGGGAAAAGTATTGGAAAGAAGGTTCAACACAGAGGAAGTGCTATAAACAGGCCACAGTCTCCATTTCCCCCGTCCTGCTTGGAGGAGAGGATATGGAGAAACTGGGAATGTAAAACAGTGAAGCTGAGCCTGTGAAGAAGTAGGGGTTGAGGGGGAGATATTACAGGTTTTGGTTTTGATCCTTTTCACCTGATTCAAATTTTCGTTTATAATAAATTAAATAATTTCTCCCAAGTTCAGTTTGTTATCCCTGTCACATCATCTGGTAAAAGACCCCTCTCTCATTACTTTGACTTGTCAAAGCTTTTGTCTTACCCCTGTCCTGCTGAGGAGAGGAAGTGAGAGACAAGCTGGGTGGGGGTTTGGAAACCAGCCAGCATAAAAGGCTTCTAAGAGAAAAACTCCTGTTATCTATGTGTTTCATGTAAATGAAAATTCTTCTAAAATAGATCATAAACCATATAGAAATCCCAAAATATATTTGATATAGGTTTAATACAACTACATAATATTGGTTTGAACCAAATATTCCATCCTACCAGTTATATTTTATTATTTTAAATAGCAAAAAATATAATCCAAATTATTACTAACATTTACATACATGCTGGTGTTATTTACCAGCAAACAGCACCTGCATTCCAATGCTATTAACATGTAGTGGCAGTTTTCAACAATATGCTTTCTTGTATCAATTATAGGAAAAAGGAAGAAATGTCCACTCTCTCACAACCTATTGTAATTGGCTTAGATATTTGTTGATATGGTAGTTTATTTTGTTAGGTGTTATTGAAGATAAACAATTTTAGATATTTTCTGAGAGAATGAGGAAGAATTTGTTTTTTAACACTGTTACCCAGAATAACTCTGAATGAAATCTCTGCAATACCCTTTTTCTACATTTTGGAAGGGAAGTGATGCCAGAAAGCAATGCCTCCAGAGCACATAAGAGAGTCTTACAATTTCCCCCAAGATTCATATTTTGAGGTAAATTAATATTTACTTCATTTTGGAGCACTACTTTGTCAAAAGTAATGCATTCACAGCTATGAGCTATTAATGAGAAAAAGGCATAGTGACCTTTAAAAAGCAGAGAGATAAATTTCCCAATTTTGGAAATTAAGCTCAGATAAGTGAACTTTAACTGTAGCTATTGCCTGCATTTTTTATTCAGAATAAAGTTTTATCTAATGTTTGCTTTCGTTATTCATTTTACATGTTTCCTGATAGTGTGACTATGAAGTGTTGAATATGATTTTAGACAAAATTTTTAATAAATACAGCTGCATTTGCTGGCTACAAGTGCACTCATCAGCATCCAGGGAGGAGCATCTAGGGAAGTACAGGCTGGATCTTTGAGAAGGAACTCAAATCACTAATATTGGGTTAAAAGGCCAGCCACATTTCCAGTCTCTTGAGACCAACAAAGAGCTAATGACAATAGTGAAGGTGTCTGCCTTCCTTGCTAGATCGTTGTCAGGCGCCAACCCTCAGCACCCCTGTGCTGGCAGTGGGGACAGG
>JAWWEY010000130.1:33977302-34001448 GCA_035582745.1 Loriotus luctuosus | reverse complement strand
CAGGCGCCAACCCTCAGCAACCCTGTGCTGGCAGTGGGGACAGGCTGTGACAGCCCCTGCCTCACTGCCTTCCAACAACCACAAGCTCTGATCCTCTGATCCTCCAAAGCTCTTACAACCATGTACACATACAGGCTCCAGCAAATCTCATCACCTCACCACTCATCACCTGGTACCTAGGCCTGTTCTCCTCCTTGCACGCTCTTCCCCCATGCCCGAGGGCTCTGCTGTCCCATCAACATGCGCTGCCCAGTCCAGACCTGCTACAGCACCTGATTCCCTCCTCTCGCCTGGAGCCATGACTTGGTACTATTCTCTGCATCACCACTGGGCTGTGTCCTGGCAGGAGCTGAGAGTTCAACAAGTTTGAAGTACAAAGGTCTCATTTCATCCCAAGTGCTTCAACAATGTGTCCTTCATGTTCTCCCGCTTCTGAGTTCTGCTGCTATCCAAACCATCTGACCAGCTGCCATGCTGCAGATCTAAAAGATTTGTGCATCGCCATCTGCCATAGACATGGGTCATGCTGAGATTCCAAGACCTGCTGGGTTCTTTTGCTGGTGCCTCTTACCATGGGTAAGCTTCTCTATGATACAAATCAGATCTGCAAGAAATCTCAGTGATTGGTCTAAAGCTACCATACTTCATAGTTACATAAAAGTCAGTTTCCTCAATTCTGTTCTTCCCATGAAGAGAAGTAAGATTATATTTTCAAAATCCATTGCTATTGGACAAATTCCATTTTTACTGGACATTAATTAATGGCTAGAACTTACATATAACATTTCCTAGGAACATTGCACAAGTCTAGCTAGCAGAATTAAATCAAAAATGGCAGAAATACTCTATCAAAAATACCATGGCAAGCAGGACCATGGAAGTGATTGCTGCTTTTTTGCTAAGCATTGGTGAGGCCACACCTCTGAGTGCTGTGTCCAGCTCAGAGCCTTACATTTCAAAAAAGACATTAGAGTGCTGAAGGGTGTTCAGAGAAGGGCAACAGAGCTGCTGAAGGATCTAGAGAGTAAGTTCTATGAGGAGTGACTGAGGCAACTGGACTTTAGTCTGGAGTAAAGGAGACTGAAGAGAGACGTTGTATGAGGAATGAATTGTATGAAGCAATTGGACTTTAGTCTGGAGAAAAGGAGACTCAGGAGACACCTTGTTGCTCTCTACAACTACCAGAAAGCAGGGAGTAACAGGGTGGGGATGACCAGGAATGGGACAAGTGGAAATGGCCTCAAGCTGCACCAGGTTGGAGGTTCAGGTTGGACATCAGGAAGAATTTGTTCCCTGTCAAGATTTTCAGATATTGGAATGGCTGCTCAGGGAGGTGTTCATCCCCAGAGGTGTTCAAGAAACAACTGGCTATGGCACCTGGTGCCAAGGTCTAGTTGACAGGGTCTAGCTGACCAATCAAAGGTTTGACTTAATGTTCACATATGTCTTTTTCAACCTAAATTATTCTGTTATTCCATGATTCTGTGACAAAGGTCACCTCAGATGCAAACATATTTTGTTATTTGCAGATCTACAAAATTGAAATTATTTACCTGCTTCAGTCAGTAGTGGAATAAAGTCTTGTTACTAATTCTGTATAGCATTTTACAGTAAATTACACATTTAAATTTGAAAGTGCCCAATGACATTCTTTATTTCACTTAATAAAGCCCTATCATACCAAATGCCACCTGGGTTTTTGTCCTTTGCAGTGCTTGTTCGTATGTCAATTATTGTACTTTAATATAAAATGTGCCAAAAGTAGAGCTGATTTATAAACGAAATTAAGTAGAGAAATTGCTATTTAAAAGAAGGTTGCTTTTCTGTACATTATACTGTAATATGCCTAATGATGTCAGCTGTATGGCTGACTAATCTGTAATTCTGAGCAACTGCTGTATCATAGAATTGTTTAGATTTAAAATACCTTTATGATCATTGAGTCCAGCTGTTAGCCTAACACTGCCAACTCCACTCCTAGATGAGCAGAGAAAACATGATTTATGTATATTTGGGTATGATTTAATGCAAAAACATTATTTTACTGTGCAGAGACCTGCAATAAAAGCCTCATCAATTTTCTAGCACTTTTACCAAAAGAATATAGTAATAGAAACTTTGTGAAATGTAAAGATAATACAGACGTGTGCATTTAAACACACTGATTTTACTTTCATGAGATCTGACAACTTACTTGCAGTGTATCATCCTACCAGGGAGAAAGACAATAAATAAACCCTTCTAATGGCCATGATCTTGCAGAGTCAAAAAGTATATTGCTTGTTTGGAATGTTTTTGTCAATATCACAAAATAGCAGATTTCTCTGTTTACCATTAAATGTGGAAAACAGATCCAAGTAAAGCAAGATTCATATTACCTGATTTGAAAATCTCTCTAGAGCTCAGTACATCTTTCAATATTACACATTACAGTTAGTGTGGTACTGCATTAATATTTAAAAATAATCAAAAATAATTCAGACCACCTACAGAACTGAATATAAAGTAGTTCTCAAGTGCTGATATCACTGATATATATGAGTAAAAACATTTATTTAAACCCCTAGAAGCCGTCCATAAAAATATTCTCACAAAGAACATTGAAAGTACTGAAAAATATGTACATACTAACTGATATACTTGAGTATAATGGGGACATGGATTCACTGGTTTACTGTACAGTTACGAAGAGAAAAGCTGCAGCATTAACATGTTCATAAATAATTATAATTGTTTCTAATGGAGACACTGCATTGTCACTGATAAATAATACATATTCTATGTCATGGTGATAAAGCAATTAATTAATGTCTTGAGTATCCATGTATTACTTGATGTTATACTCTGGGATAACAAGTGTTGTTTTATTAGCTACTAAATATTTAGAAGGACATCTTGAACAGCTTTAATTAAAATGTTTTAATTGTCTCTGAAAACCCCTAATGAAAATTACTATTGTGACAAGAGTGGCAAAGCCTTTCATACTGCAATCACATAGATTTTCTTCATAAACCCCTTTCCTCCGGAAGTGTGGAATTGATCTAGTCCCTAGGAGTGGAAAGAGTTAATAGGATCTCAAAATAAATGCATATTGGGAAAAAAACTATGTCACTATTTATTGATTCCTTCACACTAGATTGCTGGCAAGCAAAATTCACTTAGAATGAAAGCAAATGATTGCTAATATGCAAGTTATGGAATTTTTTCTTAAAAAGGATTTTGACAATGAAACCATGGTGGGTGGAATTGTGAAATTCTCTAACTGTACAGCTAATGACTTAGACTGTGACACATTTTCTGTCAAAAATCAAGATATTTAAGAAATAAAAGCAGAGGTAAGATTTCCAATTGAAATATATCCCCCATAGAGTATTTGGGAGTTTGAAGTCACTGAACTCATATGACTAAGTTTTCAGAGTGCTGTTTCTTCTCATAAGATTTCCATGAGAAGCGTCTTGTGAGTGAAGAGCAATTCTTTGAAGGCTTTGAGTTTCATCTGCAGATCAAAATCCAAGTTTAAACTAATCACTTAAGTAATTGAAAGTTGGCTCAACTTAAATAAGTACCAACACTGCTTCTTGCTGTTCCTGTTTATGTATTTATAAAGCAATGCAGGTTCATTCTAAGCCTGGTATCTATACTTCACTAAAAGTCAATCTCTGTTTTAGCAATTTCTGGTTCAAGGTTAGAAAGATATTAATCTTTAATAAAAAGAGATCTGAGATTTCATGGATTCTATGCACAGAAAATAGAAAGAATGAAGGTTATATCAAGCTAGTTTTATTTTGGCTTTTCATACTGGTATATAAGCAACCTACAATTCAGTAAATAATAAAAGAGAAAGACAACTGCTCTCCTTTCTCATTTATGTTATTACCTCTGTGTCCTTGCCATCCATTAATAAAAATAAGATTAAGAACAGAACCAGGAATGGAGAAAAATGTAGATCAAATGAAGTTTGAGTTGCCTTGATTTCAATTAATATTTTGAAAAACAGTGGTTGAAAATATAAACAGCATCCAAAGATGTCACCTTAAGAATATAACTGAGAAAATTTCTTATCGTAAACAACCATTTCCTTCAATTTATGGTTGGTTTGTGGTAGGTTACTCTTGTCTCTGTCATCAGCCTAACTACTCTGAATATTTCTGAAGGACTGAGATTGAATCACAGCTACACAGTTCAGACTTTTTTCATATTTGCAGACTGCATCTTCAATTTGCTCTTTCCAGATAGTTGCTTGTGGAAGCATTTAAACAGGCTATGAACTTTCATGAGTATAGAATGGTAGATGAGTTAGCTTGTTAAAGAAGAGAGATGCTGTTTCACAGGCAGAGACTGAGTAGTGGTTCTGACAGTAGTTTTGGAATCCCTGCTCTGTTCTGTGCCATCATGCTCTAGGTTTACAGTTCCCTAACCCTTTACCAGTTTACTTACCCAACAACAATTTCTGACATGTGTCTCCCATTGGCTGGCACTCTTGATAATATCAAAGGTCTGCAGCAGCACTAGCTAATATTGCCTTCAATATTATGTCTGAGTCTTACCAAACTTCACAGAGTGAAAGAGGTCAAAAATATTCATGGCTTTCCTTTAAATCAAGCATAATGCACTACTTCAGCAAAATATTCTGTGTTCATTATGTTTATTCTGTGTTTATTATAGATATTTTACAAACTGTGGGTTTTTTTGTTTTTTAAAATTATGCTATTGATATCCACAGCAGTATAAATGATGATAAAGCCATAGGAATTTATAAGCTTTTCAAATCCCTGGAACTTTGAAGGACTTGTATTTCTGAAAAGTTTTAGAACAAATCCTCTAAACCTAGTACTTATGAGTATGGTGCTAGGACTCTCTTTTTTTGAGCTGGGAGCTGAAGTGTTTACCTGATGATACTGTATACCAGAAGGCTTCAAGATCACACACAGTTACCTAGAGGTGACTAAATTCTTCAGTGATGGTATATCTCTGGCCTTTGTGATGGTATATCTCTGGCTTGTTCTCTAATGGAATTGTACTCTATTTCTCCAGGTCCTGCTTTTTAAAATCATCAAATCATTGAATTATAAGAACCCTTCAGTAATGCAGTTACTTCAAATTACTCATAGTCCCAAATTAAGACAAATGTCATATACAATCTATCTGTATTATCTAAACCATACAGCACTGTTCAAAATACTCATAAAATTCTTAAGCAGACAAAACAAATTCCACATCTTAACTGAAGTTACAATAGAAGGATTCTTCCCTTCCCGAAAAAGCGTCAGTCATGATTTCTACTTGGATGTAAGCATCTTCATGAAAATTGGTCCTGATCACTAAAGAGCCACAGAGGATTTAAAGTGATAATCATTCATAACAAAATCCATTTTCCCCCTTTTTTTCCTCTCCTTAGTTAGAGGAGATGCTTTTCCTATTTTTAATTAAATTGTTTACTGCCATAGTTAATTATACATTTATCATATTAAGAGTACTTGTTTGCATTTCATCTCTCAAAAATTCCCCATTTTTTCCTGGGAGGTGTAAAACTCCCTTTCTTCCAGTTCATTACTAATTAGCATTATTCATGTAATTTTTTCACAAGATTTTACACTCAGTGGCCATTTGTAGATTAGACAAATATATGATCCGAGGAGAAATGTTTTCTGCTGTCTATATAAAGCAATAAATTAAAAACTAGCAAACAAACAAAAAAGAAAGCTGTTGCGGCTTAACGAAGTCGGCTTATCAGTTGGGAGTGTGGTACCCTGTGGGGATCTGCTGGGGCCAATCAACTGGCTGGTTTTGGAGTTGTGGAGCCTGGACAACCTTTCAACAGTGCAGGACTCTGTAAAAGTTGTTTCAGTTGATAAAGCTTGAGAACAAACGAACCCATGAACACTAATTCTCTCCCAAATCAGGAAAAGGAAAGAGTAAAGACATGTAGAGAAGACAACATGGGACACTGAGGTCAGGAAAGGAGTCAGATTCTAGATGGGAGTAGATTGAGGAGTCTTAGTCTTGGGCTGAAATTCTTTTGTGAGGCTATGGTGGAGATCTATTTTTTTATATATCAGACTTGATTTTTTTCATGTAATTGATGGAAAACGTGGGGGGATGCAGCATTCTCCCGCAACCCATGAGAAAAGGTCACTCGTACTGGAGCACGTGGATGTGTAAAGCTGTAATCCAATAGGAAGCTTGAACAGAGAGATATGAGAGAGGTAAGAAACTTTGTCCCAGAGATAGAAGAAGGAAAACCTCTGTTCCTAGAGATAAAATAAGAGAAGTTTTGTTTTTGTGCTAGAACAACTCATCCTTTAAATAGCATCCCATAAGTTGACATGGCCCATGAAAGCAGCTTTGGGAAAGCTGCAAGGCATGGGAGGGACCTTCACATTGCAAACAGGTTTTCCTTTCCAGGGCAGCTGATTTGCTGCGACATTGAAACCACAAGAGTGCTGATTCTTATGGAGAACTCTCCATGGCATGTCAGGTGAGACTCCTCTCCCTAAGTGGACTGAAAAAAGATTATTTTAGAGGTGGTAAACTGACTGAAAGTTCCAAGTTTTGTCTCTTTAAATTTTCATTGGGAATGAAAAGGTGGGGAGGGACGAGAATTGTTCTGAAGGTTTATTCTGATTTTCTTCTAATTTTTTCTTTTAATTCTGTTAATAAAGTTTTCTTTATACCCTTTAAAGAAAGGGGTTTTGCCCTCCTCTTCCTAATACATATCTCACAGCAGGAAATGAGTAAATAATTTCTAGTGGGTGCACTGGTGTTTGACCAGCGCTAAACCCACTACTTAAATTACTGCATTGGCCAGGAAACTCAGATTGGCAAACCCAAAACACAACAAAAGCCAAAACAGATGCTTTTACATTCCATTTAGAAACCAACTCTGTACTTTTCTTCCACTCATTATCAAGACACAAGAGATTAAAATTATTCATGAGTAAATTAAAAGGCTTTGGGACTTCCTATGCTACAACATTTTCCTACAGTCAACCTTACAAATATGTGGAAGTGAAATACTTGTATATTGTTAAACTAAAATTCAAAGGTCAACTCGAATTTGTAGTTTTTGCTCCAAAGAATTAAATAAAACCCAACCAAACAAAAACCCCCCAATACTTAGAATCCAAATTTACCCTGTAAATACTGTTCTAAAGAGAAAACATAGGGTGTCAGTACAAAATAGCATTTAAAAAGCAGCCTAAAACCCAAATAAAATAATTAAGTATCTATCATCCTTACTTGAAAACTATGCTCTTAAGCTGAATTTTCAAGCCTTACCTGAAATATGCACAATTTTACTGTCTTAACACCAATTCTTGCTCATGCTTGAAATTTCCATCCCTGGCCTGTGCTGCTCCAGCCCTTATAGTCAGATGCTCCTGCTTCTATGAATGGTGGTAGTGGAACACTTTCATAAAGAAAAGTCAATTCTTGTGAAATGCCTCTGATGGCTGTCAATATTTGCAGTTATAGCCAGCCCTAAAAGCATTTTCCTACTCCCCCCACAGAAAGGTTTGAGGATTAACCCAGGTCAGGGAATATCCAGCTCAGGCAGGGAGTATAATGCCGTACCTATTCAGCATGCCCTGCAGAGTTCAATTACCCAGGCTGAATACTGTGTCTCAAAATGTCGTATTTACGGGACCTGTTGGAGTCAAAGAACCTGTGCCCAAGGATTGAGTCCTTGTGGAATCTTATACAGAGCTGGGCAAAAGTAAAAGAATTTTGGCATAAAAGAATTTTGGCATAAAAACTGTTTAAATATTAACCTCAAGTTGCAAAATGTATGGAGAGAGGCACGGTGGCTATTAGCTATCCACAACAGCATTTTAATTAGATACATGGAGGTACACAATCTGACCCACTGCTCTAGTACTGCTCAGCCTTGTACTGACTATGTTAGTCAGATTATATTGAGAAGTGAATTCTGAATTCTAGGCTGTCTGTTCTGATTCATCATGTTCTATGAGAGGCATTGCTCATTCAGAAGATTCTAAATGAGGGAAAATCAAGCTTGGTAGTGGGATTAGGCCTGATGTTAGATAGACTCCAGTGAGTGAAACTTCTTGGTTCCTGAAAATGGGAGAGAGTGAAGGAGATGGTACATGCTGCCTTAGGATGAAAATCTTGCTGAACTACACAGAACCAGGAAGAAAGTTTGGCACGAAATTGTTGCTGCAAGAAGACATTCTTTCACAAAAAGTGCAGCCAGTACATCAGCATCTGTCGAGAACTGCATGTGCATAACAGCAGAGCAATGTCTTGTCCTGTGCGTTAAGTGCTGATACAGTGGGTTATGGGTATGTGTGGCATGGAGGAGTCTCCTGGGCTTTGTTCCTCCAGCTAGGGTGACATGGCAATTACCTAATCCTTGTGTTATACAGGTTCAGAGTGTGGAAAAAGTAGGGGTGGATAAAGGGAATCTTCTTCCACTAACTTCTATCAGGGTAACTTTGTTTATCCAGAATGAACATGGGAAAATAAGGCCCGTTGAGATCATGAAGCAGGGAGGATGTAAGAAATGATCATATGTTAAAGTTGCTGTTGTGGGCAACCGACACTTGTCATGATACAGAAATATGGGCAGCTACACACCTGAGGCAGAGTTTTGTGTGATGTGTTTTGAGCAATGATTGGCTCCTGTTAATTTGATCAGTCTTGTTACAAAAGTCTTGACCCCAAGGACAGAGCACAATCCCAGGTCATTTCATTGACACACACAGTAAATTGTGAGGTTTTTTTCTTCTGGATGAACTCTGGAATTGTATTCTTCCTGTTCACATGGCAAGGTTTTTCCCCTAGTGACAAGCTTTAGATACACAAATAATGGCAGCTGAGTTAACATGATGAATAACTATAGGTATGAGTACTAGCTTCGTACTGTGAGAGCTTCTTCCATAAGACAAAGACAGCTGAAAAATCAGAGAAATAGTTTCATTAAAACAGCAGCCACTGATTACAGAACACTCAATCACTAGATTCACCCTGGCATGTGTATTCCATATTTCCTCAATGGAAATAATCCGCGAATTGTGACAAAGAATATTGCAGACATATTCTAATCTAACACACATTATAAAAAAAGAAAAATGTTAACAGTGCAAGTGACACAACTGCATACCATACTTTTATTCATGTAAGTATTTGTAAATTTATACTTTTCTTCATATAAATATTCATGTGCTGTAGGAAAAATACAAGTCAACCAGGCCAATTAATACTTAACAGAGGAAGTATCAAACAACACCCTGGCTCCAAAAGAAAGCAAAAAAAGCCAAAAATAAATCAAAATAAAACTGTGAAAGCTTGCTGCTATATCCTAAGCTAAAAAAGTGGGATTTTAAAGACATTTGACTCAGATAAGAAGAGAAACAAAGCAAACCATGGAAGGAAGAGAGTAGAATAAACTTGAAATATTTTAGTTATGTTAATTTTTCTTGCTTGTAGCTTCAAGCATCTATAACAATCTAGGAGTTAATACCTTTAAAAACTAAAAAATTTGCAGGGAGAAACAAAATTATTCATATGTCCTAGAAAAAGAAAATTGCAACAGTCAGATGTTTTTAATGCCTTATTTTCCACATTTCATTTCTATTGCCAGCTGTCAGGCAATAGGGTAAGCTGACTGAGGGCAAATACAACATTTTTCAAATACTGCCTCTTAGCATTTTCTTCACCTGATTCACACATACAATTTTTCTGGTAACAACCTGAGCACATTCATACTTGTGCATCGTAAAATAAACTACAAACAGCAGTCCCTGTCCCTGAAACCACATTCCACTTTACTCTCTGCTGCCTGCTTGGAGAATTCTTATGATACACAGAAGAGAGTACACCTGGTTTACTACACTGACAGGTGGTTGCTGTCTCATTTCCTTCTTCTCCAATAGCATACAGGACACTTCAGCTCCCTGTTGGTAGCTAAAGGCCCCATGGAGTTACATTAATGTTCTGTAAATTGCCATGAATAAATAGACTAAATTACATCTATCGTAACAATTCTTCTTAAGATGCATGTGTCACATTACACAGCCAACAAAAGCAATTGCTGCTGGGGAAGCAGAATTCAATGCAATTCATATAATAAACCTATGCCTAGAAATGTTAAAATCTTCAATAACTGCTACTTTCAAGAAGAAATTCAAAACAGGTAGAATCCTTTGTATAAACTGCATATTTATAAAAACAGGCAGGGAATGGAACCTTGGACTGACTGAGAGTACACAGAAAATTTTATTTTAATATTGATTACTTCGTCCACATTTTTTCTGTAGAAAAAATTCTCCACTAATTCCTTATCACAGACTGGGTCACTCTTTCCCTTAATTTTTAATCTAAAGTCACCATTTTCATGGTGGAAAGATGTCATCTGATGAGGAAACTACTCAAATTACTTCTCTCATCAAATAGATTTAAAAAACCCACCAAAACAACGAACCAAACTAACCATGAAACCAACCTAACTACCTGCCTACAAAAACCAAAAACCCGAACAAACAGAAGAAAAAAAAAAAAATCTTAGGACATACTCACAATAGTAATTTCAGCAAGGAAAAATATGCACATTTATCGCAGATAGCTTTTATATCCTGCCTGCATACCCTGAGTTTGTTTCATTTGATGTTTTCTTTATTTTCATGCTATGAGAGTACTATGGTCAATTGTTACAGATACAAATATAGACACATACTTGTAACAAATTCTCAGATGTTCCTGGTGGATCTTGTCTACAGACATCACTGTCACAATCTGAAAAATCTGTGCAATTGACTAAAAGAATTGATCTTTTCTTTAATGTTGTAACTGAGCTGATCTGTTGGAGATACTTAGGGTATCCAGTGTCCAGTTTCCTGATGTAATTTTCATTCTGGAAAGCCAGCATTTTTACTTTCACAATTGGATTTCAAAAGCTAGCTCTCAATAGCAAATAATAAGCATTTCTGATTATTTAGGCTAAAATTTACAAATCAGGAGAACCACCTAAGTTACCAAAACATGTGAAAAAAATATGGTGAGTCTGTTGAAGATAAGCTTTCCTTTACAATCCAAAAAAGGAAATAAACTTTCTTTAATTCTTATGCCCTTTAAAATACATTAGGGAAAATCTTCCCTCTGAACAACATGAATCCAGATCTTAGAAATAAGTTGATCTTTGAATTTTACTTCATTTTGAAGTTCAGTCGTGTACTGCACATATATTCAAACCTAAATATTCCACACTCCTTCATGTTAAGGAAACAGGATTGCTATTTACAATCCTTATCACTGTCTGTATTTCAATATATATAAAGCAATCAAATGAAGACTAAAGGTTTCAGAGAATTTCAGTATATAGAAAGATCTCAAATACAGTAATAACTACAATTAACTATAGAAAAAAGTAGAAGATGATTTTATCAGGTGTATATAATGGTTGCTCCTACAAAAGAAAGGTCAATACAAAATGTAGATTATAAATCTAGAAGTTAGTACCCTGAATGAAATGCTAGCAAAACATCTTTGAAATTAGAATTTATGACAAAAAATGTGTCTTGGAAAATTTAAATATATATTGCTTTCCATGTAATTTTTAAAGCAAAGTGGAATCTTTCAAAAAAATGGAAATTGCATTTTGATGATTCATTTATTTACATTATTAGTTTTCAAAGATCAGCATTACATAATTTTCTGATATATTATCAACAAATTGTACCTTGCCTTTTTCATCTTCATTGGAAATGTTCATACAGTGATACCTATATGAGCAAAAATTGTGCGATTATAACATTCCCTCACCAAGAAAATTGTTCCAAGTTATAAAAGAATAGTTTGCATAGTTGGCAACTGGTTTTTCTGCGTCCTTCCCAGCAGATGTTTACAGTAAGCCCTAGATATTCCTTTATTCTTATAAAATAATATACATCAATATTCAGAAAATAATAAACTAGCATAGAATTAAACCCTGGTATATTAATAGCCAATTCAGAAACTTCTTCTGGTGAAACAGTTTAAGGAAAAGTATAAATCTTAACAGCTAATGGAATTCTCTTTGCATTTAAAAAAATATAAATTTGCCTGTATTTGTTTAGAGGGGTTGCTATAAGAAGACCTTGCAAATACTAAACCATGAAGAATTACAGCAAATTTACATAGATTAACAGAAGGGCCCATAGTACTTGTCAGGGATTATAAAGCACACAGATAATACTTGCTAAAGAAATTCTCCAAGTTACAAACCACTGAAAAGTACTTCATTAATAAAATTACTATATACTGTGTACACTATATTGTATTGTGTCCAGCTCCTCTCTGGATAGCTTTTCAAACTCTCACCTCTAGCAGTAGTCTCAGTCCTTCATCCAACCTTCATTCAATAAGCTATGTTTTGTCAGCACATCTAACTAAAGCTTAGCATCCTGCTGCTTCTGCCTTTTCCATCTTATTCCTTTTTTAGCTCAGCACCTGAACTGTCACTAAACTGACTTCATTCCTTTAATGTGATTTCCATGTTAACTGGAGTAACTGCCATTACACACTTAGCAGTCTTCAATAATTTGGAATATTTTTCTCACTGTTAGGCTTTTATGAATAGATATACCTTACAACATGATACCTGAATATAGGCAGAAACATGGAATGTTTCATGTTTCATTCTGTTTCATGGAATCATCTCTAGGGATATCTTCCTTCGATGAACTTTTACTGCAGTTTTGTTTTAATGCAGTGAACTAATAATACACATTTATTCTGAGAATGAGGGCAGTGTTCCATAATACTACTTCTGTCTTACACTACTAAAAAGAATAGAATCATACCCACGTTTTAGTTACATTTAAGGAACAGGAACTGGTGACTACTTCTTGGCAGAAAAATCACAGAATTGATTGGAAGGTTGGAAGGCACTTCAGAGGGTCATCTTGTCCAATATCCCTGCTCCAGAAAGGTCATCCTAGGGTATATTGCAAGTGTTTTTTTGAGGAAAGGGTCTTAGAAACTCTTGCTACACTGAGTAGTAGGATGATTTTTATGGGAAGATTTACAGATACTCAGTTACTCTTTCCTTTAGAAAAGGCTCTGCATCTGCATGATATCTTTTATACTTCATTATGGGTCTGGCTGTAAGGCCATACTATGTTATGCTTTTACTTTCTTTATGTCCAACTAACCCTGTAAAACAAATATGTTCTATACTCAATTCTTGTGTTCTATTTTTTGTGCCAGGTCAGTGAGATTCCTATGAGGATATTGTGATAATCATGATATGGTCATCAGGTCAAAATCACAAACCTTGTAATTTTTATTGCTGCAGACATCTTTCTACATCGTTATTTTTCAGCCGTAAGATTTTTGTAAAGTCTTTCTAAGAACAAAAATTTGACAATTCAGAGAATGAAAATATCTAGCATTTTTGTGGGATGAAAAGATAAAACAGGAACCAGTATCAAATAATTCCTCCCTCACATCCTTAATCAGTGATTTTGTCAGTGTTGTCTCACAGGCTAATGTGTAAATCAAACGTGGCATGACTTTCCTTGAAATCACAGATATATTTATATTGTGTGGAGTTGTCTTTTTTATCTACTCATGGTTTGGTTGAATTCTGCCACTCATAAATTATACATCTAATATTTCTTGGAAGGTCACAGTGGCCGGTAGCCTGATCCTGCTCATCACAATAGACATGCAGAAAATAATTATTTAATATGAAGAAAGAGATCCGACTATATGTTTTTCCACAATTTCCTCTGAATTTGCTTAGTATCTTAATACAGTGTTAAAGGATTTATAAAAATTAGCACCTGCAAAATCCCTCATGTATTTTTCATTAGAAAACCCAACATTTGGTAGTTAGCAAACTAACTTCTAAGTTCCCTAATTTTCAAAATTTCAGTTGTCACACAAGTGAGGAAAAAGAAACAATATTCAGATATGATCCCTGGGAATAATCCAGACTGCTGTTATGTACTTGTTAAAGTTTCCTCTTCCTTGATTTATTTGTCATATACTTATGCCAAAACATTATGTCCAAAGGTTCACAATCTATTGTCAACTCCTACTTCAATGTCTGTACTATCTCCCAAGATGTCAGGTGTTCTACCAATCTTGTTTAAAGTCATTGATAATTTGGCAATCTTACCCCTTTTTCCTCTCTTCTATATGGTTAGAAAACAATGGGGGGCAACCTGGTATTTGAGGAGTTACATTAGAAATTATTTTTTAGAAAGAATCAAGAAGTGTGCTAATTGATTAGCCTTTATGGTCATCTTACAGAGACACAGTAAATTAACATGCAATTTTCACATTGCTACATACACATAATGACTGAGTTGGCAGAATTACATCTAAATCCTTCATTTCTTCCCCTTTTAGCATCCTACCCCTTGGTGACAGTGAGATTATCTCCCTTGAAGCTAAGATTTTACTAGGCCTGAGTAGAAGAATTTAAAATAAAACATATGCTCAGAATGTGAAAACTTGAAAAAAATATTATGAAAACCAGGAGAAAAGTGCATTCAGGTGTGCATTAAGCCAGACTTTTTCTCACTTCAGTCAGTTTGTTTGTGTTTCCCCCAACTCATTCACATGTTAGATAGTCTAGAGCCTCTTGCAATTTACTTTTATCTGTATCCACCAAGTCTTTACTATATCAGCTGTGATAAGCTTCATGCTACTACTCATCTAAAAACTTCAATATGTTTTTATTTTCACACTTCCAAATAAAGAATGGTTAGTCAAATATGCAGCCAGATTCCATTTAATGTAAAAGTGGCCGATAAAGATAAAATCAGATTCATAACAGACTGTGTGAAAAATCAGGATTTATAATTTTGACGATGTTTTTTCATTTTGCCTCTAAATTATAAATGGTCAGAGGACCTGTGACTGTATGCATAATTCAACTTAGATCACTTTCATATTTTCTGTAATTTATCCTGAGAATAATTTGTTCATAGTTATGTATGACATTCTGTAAAATCTCTATCCATGTTCTGGGTTTTTTTGGGGTTTTTTTTGCGGTTACTGATAATTTTTTGGTAACCAAGGCTGACAAGACTTTGTGAGAATATTTTTTCCACATAAAGATTTCCTGTTCCAGGATATGTCTTATTGACCAATGTCTTACCTGGTATTACTCCAACTTGAAGTAAGACTGAAAGACTGAAATTAAACAATTGATCATGGAGCTTTAAATGTCATGACTTTATATGTCTTCATTAAATTTCAAAAGTTACAGTTAGGTCACCACAAAGGTTGTCCCATAACCAGGACAGCCAGTGTCACAAAAAAGTCTAGACCCTGTAGCATGGCAGGCTTGAGGGTGACAGCATTGTTCAGGGGCAGGGCAGGGAGAAGAGGGCCTGAAACCCAGACCAGAAAATACTGAATTTTCCTGGCAGGTAAACAAATAGGAGCATGGCCTTTTCTTAAATTTCATCAGGGTTTCATTGAATCGAGACAAAACTTTTTTTTTTTAATGAAACCTGTAGATTTTGACAAGAAACACTGTAGAGCGACAACTAACCTGAAGAGAAAATTCTGCATCAGATTCAGGTATGAATAGTGTATCCAATTCTGTATTGCCCTTGGGGCTAGTGTCTACACATCATAAGGGTCCAAACTTATCCAGTGTAATGTGTTCATACCTACAATATTTTTTAAATGGCCATACTGTTTGAAGAGATCATGAGACTGCTGCAGTAGAAAAAGAGATGTCTAACATTCCCATAGGTGTCTAACATTCCCAAAGTTGAAATTATCTGTAATTTGGAATATTGCTTGAGATTCCCTCATAGGAGATTTCTAACAATATTGAGAATTTCAGAACCATGGAGCATATAGTATGTATAAAAATATGTGTAATAGGGTAAATGAGAATGTCCTAAAAGGTAATAAATACATTTTAATAAAAATTGTGCAACAAACAAATTGTATAATTAATGTACTTGTTGCAACAAGAGATGTTTTAAAAGATAAAAAATTAAAGTTTTTTGAATATCCAGGTGACATCCATATTTTTTCCCACTTTGTAATAAGGGTCAAAGCTGAAAAAAAAATCAAAGAAAGATCCTATACACCTTATTATGAGAAGTCTTTCCTAATATGACTATTTTAATGTATTAAAATAGAATCTATTTCTTACCAGATGTCAGAACAAGAAGTTAATCCTAACTCAAAGACGGTATACATTTTTATTTCAAATTAATGTTGAAACAAGCCAGGGATTTATATTCTACACTTAAATGCTTTTTCTTTTCTCCGGTATTGTCATTGCCTGCACTGTCTCAGCCTGTTTGGAACTCTCAAATTTGCGGTGCAATGTACTCTGTCAACTGAACTTTACTTTATGAGCTCATCAGGAAAGAAAACAAACATAAGGCAGAAGGGCTCAATCCCCTTCATAAAGGTTAGTCTAACATGCACTCACTTAATTCATGAGGTTTCTATCTCAAAATTTCTTTGTTTCCTCACTCCAACTCACAGTTTGTAATCTTTGTAACTAATAAGCAAAACTGTAGACTATCTGAGGGTGAGGGTGCCTGTCCTCCTTCCTCATCAGGGTGCAGGCATCCCATGTATGACACGGGAAACCATATAAGTCCCTTCACTCTTACTGGATCCAGCTCAAAACCTTATTTTTTGTAAGCTGACACATCCATGTCTTCCAGCTTGGAAGGTATGTCTACACCATTACCATAACTTAGTAGATTCTGAAGTAGCTGCACAACAATCAGCATGCAGGCTGAAGGACACAGAAGATTACAGGTGACAGCGGCTGCATAATGACCTTCAGTCCTTCTTAGCCATTGAATCCTGTATATGTCTCATGGATCTGATGTTGCTGCTCCCAGCATACATTGAGCTTTAGCATGGGCTGTGTTCAGCCAAAACATGAGCAGGAGCTGAATAAAGCCATATGCACTAGTTCCTTGTCACTGACCAAGAAATTGCATAAGTTTGATAGCATAAGGAACTGACTGTTGATATGGTAAATCAAAACAAAACCCATTCACCATAAATCAAAATTCTTAATTGTAGAGTGTACATTCAGTACACTGCAACAGCAATCATTTTCGACTTTACTATTAATCGTAGTACCACAATATTTATTTTAGCATGTTTTCTTAAACACAAATTATTTTTATTACACTATTTTATAAATTTAGACCATTTAATGTACGATATGATCTTTTGTTACAACTTTTTGGGGTTTGCCACAACTAGATGAGACAAAATTTGCATATTGATGAAATTTTCTAAAAGCAACAATGTGTCTTAGATGTCTACAAATGCACCTTGCTTAATACATTCATTCTTACAAATGAAAAAATATAGTTTGTAAGCATGTCAAACACAAAGGGGTCAAAAAAACATCCCAATTCCCTGCCTTCATATTGGTAACACCTGCAACTTGCCTGGAAAATCCTCTATCATTGGGGGCTTCTTTTGAAGAAAATCATTACAAATAGCAAAATGGAGAGATGTAAATGCATAAGTTTTGCCTCTCTTTGAAGTCAGAAAATACTAAAGCATCCAACAAAACATTTTACTCAGTTTCTGCGGGCTTAGGTGAAATAGTGTCATGGGATGAAATACAACTGAAGGCATTGTTCAGATAAAATAAGGCCTGTACTTTATTTGCCCCCATCTGATAAGTTAGCTAACCCTGGTATTCACTGGAAAAGGAGAGAATCAGAGGTGTTATGGGGGAGGACTCCCTGAAAGCGTACATCCAGTGGGCTATACTTGTTGAATTTTGTGTGGGAGAAATAAAAAAAAGAAATCCCACAGATGAACCACTAGCACACGTTACATCCTTGTGACATACTCAGGATGGGAAAACAGAGGTTGATAACAACACCTCAGGGAACAACCAACAATTAGTTTTAACTATGGGCAAAGTCAAAGAGATTAGCATGGGGCTTTACACTCAGCAAGGTCACTGGTGGCTTATGCCAAGAGCTGAGTTAGAAAGCAATAAATGGAGGAGAACAGTCACCCCTCAATATCCACATGTGCAGCAATATCCACATCTATACAACAGCCATTCAAAGGCTGTACAAGTCTGGAGCTCCTACACAGAGAAACCATACACTGTCAAGGTCTCAAATGTGTTCACTGATTGAATGCTCTGTTTGTCCAACTCGGTGGTGCTGGTTTTAAAAGAACTGAGGAGTGGAGTCCTTGGTTTCTGTCACTGTCTTTAAAACTATTGCCTGTCTGTGTGTGACAGAACAGTTATCTCTACCTACGTTCTGCACCCCACATGCCTGGAAAACAGCCTCTACATTTTATGTCAGAGAGGGCAGCAAGATTTTGTCCTTGCAGTGTCCCTGATCTAAAATCCCCAGTGAGAACCTGGACAAAGCTTGTTGCCTGAACAAAAATTTGGAAGGACTCAAAGTGGTACACACCTTCACATCTCCATTTCATCTACAACCAATACATCCATGAAGTGATCCTGTGTTTGAAAAGCTGGTAAGAAAGCTGCTAAAGCCATGTTGTAAGTACACTGTGGCTGGATTCTTGATCCTGAATTCCTATTAGGCACCTATCTGTTTATGTGTCAGAATATACTGCTTTAGGTGTGAGGACTCTCCTCAGACCCACCCACATTATTTCACAATAACTTACTGGTTTTGAGAACTGACGGGCATGTCAGTTCCATCTAGACAGATCAGGTCTTCCTAAGCATCTTAAACACTGGGCTAAATTAGACTGTTTTAGCCACTGGGTAGTTGCAGCTACAAGATTCACAAGTCCAGATGGCAAATAAATGACGGCACAACCCTCTGCTGTAAGGAGTTTACCTTAATAAAGAATTCCTGACAGTGTGTGATCTTTGTTTTAGCAATGATAATGGAGCATGGACAAAGGTTGTCATATGTATCACTGCACAAATGGGGCTGAGAGCTAGTATATTTTTTCCCCCCCCACTTTCCCTTCCCAATATTTATTCCCAGATTACAAAATGGAATTAATGCTTCATTTATAGTGTGGTCCAAACAGGTCACATGGCAATTGTGACTACTTTTTTACACATTTTTCTCAAAGTATGTACTCAATAGTTCCTGGCATTTTCTATTCTCAATGAATGAAATCGTGTTGTAACTGTGAGCTATTTCCTTTGTAATATTTCTTGAATCACTTCAATGAATAATCTCTAAAGAATGTTTTTATTTGCAGAATATTTATAGAATTATGTGACATTAGCTGCTGCTTTTGTCGCTGCAGCAAAAATATACAAGAATGGTGTAAAGTATGAAAAAAATCTGTTCAAGGTTATATCAAGATATGTTACTGTATCTAGTGAACTCACGTATCAGTTTACCTGAAACCTGGAACTCTTTTCCTAGAGATTTTCATAAATATCTATTTTTTTATGGGATCTGATATCAGGATGTCAGCAGTGAGAAAGTTGTCCAGGACTAACTCCATTTTGGAGATCTGAATGACTAGCTACAGAAAGACACTTTCAGTTGTATGTTAATACTACTAAGCCAGTGTGACATTTTATTAATTATCTAAAATCATATTTCAGTCATAGTTCTGTCAAGTACAAATTATTTGTAAATAGTATCTGCAGGAATTCTGTTTGAAAAAGAATAGCGTGTCTGTACTAATTTGCTGTAGGAATTAAATAATTTTATTCTTGAAAAGGACACCTAGATTTAATTTAATTATTGTCAACATAACTGTAACATAATCCTGACAGTATATTAACATATATAAACAAAGTATTGTCGGCTGATAAAGACCATGCCACATGAAATGCAGACAGAATGATAGTTTAAAATAAAGTTATTAAGCTATCATGTCGTGTACTGAGGCTCTAACTAAGCAGTTACTATTTTTGTCACTGCAGAACAAGAATAGTAATGCCTTCAAATTATTAACTCTTGTGAAATTATTTTCAAATTATTTTCTCTCATTTTTCTCTTCCCATCTAAATAAGCATTGCTGAGATAAATTTCAAATTATTTAGTTGCATTGAAATAAGTGAACATTGAATGGTGCTATCCCCAACAGAAAAGTTTTTAGCCCATGGTTTGCGGTGTACCATCACAGTTTTAGAGAGGATAAAATTGTCGCCAGCAACAGATAAGAATTTTTTATTTTCTTAGTTTGGAATAGAATACATAAAATCTGTATCTACATAAAACTGCATTCTAATAAACACATAGTTATGCATAAATTCAAGCGATAACTTGGTAAATACCAAGAAACAAAATAAATGTGTTAAAATAACAAAAATAATATTAAGAATTAATAAAAGAATCACATTATCTTTTTTAGCCTGTGTTAAATCTTTTCAGCTTATCATAAGAAGATACAATGGACACAATTTAGTTGAAATATAATTGTCTATACAAATTCTGATATGATCTAAAAGTTTGTAGCTCTGATTCAAAATATTACTACACATGATCAGGTGTGTAATACCTCATGACAGACAAAATAAGTTTTTTGTGAGTAATGGTGACCTGGCAAGGGTATACCAGCTTTTTGTCTTATATTGATTTAAGTCATCAATTAGCAAAACCATTTGCAGAGTGATTGTGAAACATTTTCTGCATAATTTAACAAATCTCTTGCTGAGTTCTAAAGAAACTACATGACAGTGCAACCTCCCTATCTGTTGGGGAAGATGAAACAGGAAAGCCTTATAAGTATGATTGCCTGGCAAAAGATTTTGAGAATATGTAAACTATAAGCGAGATTGAAATGAAAGCAGGCTTTGAGATACCTTAGTTACTGAACAACAGGAAAACAATGATGTGGCCGCTGAAGGTAATCCCCTTTTAATGAAACAAGACCCTCTGTAAGCAGGGAGGTCCAAGGGTCTGAGCAGACCCTGCCAGCTTGGCAGATGGGGTCCAAAGAGTAGGTTTTAGGGTTTAAAATGTAGCACAGTATGGTAATGTAGTGATTCTTATAGGCTGTATGGAAATGCTGTAGAATTTGTACGTTGTACTAGATTGGTTAGTGAGAATCAGAATATTCAACACAGAAGATGATTTATTGTATTGTAAAGGGAACTTCGCTGTCTTAGCTCTTACTTACTTACTTACTTACTTTTCTGTGCTCTTAGCTCTTACTCTTACTCTTGCCTCTTAGCTCTTACCCCTTTTACTCTCTTATGCTTTTACTCTCTTACCCTCTCATTCTCTCTACCCCTCTCTTCTCTCGAGCCTGCTCTGAGCTGTGGCTGGCAGCTCCCAGCAGGGCCCTGCACCCACGCCCTTTGCAATAAACTGCAAGTTCCACGACCTGACTTCAGAGATCTCTCGTCTCTGTCCGTCCCAACAATGCTGATCCCCCGTCACTCCTACACCTGTCATTGTTTTTCAACAATTGCAAAAAAAATCCCATTTCACTATGTGAAGATCTCCATTGTGAGGATTCTCATTCTGATGGAGCTCTGCGTTCCTTTGTGGCGTATCTTTTTGGGAGTGCCAAGAACTTTGATGACCTACAAGAATTTTCTGAGGTTCTCTCAACTTGTAATGTTGCTATACATTGAGGTAAATACACAGAAATGTAGTGTATCAATTTGCTATTATTGATATGAGTTATCAAATAATCTTGTACTTATTGACAGAACTGTACAAGTCAACTTATTTCTACATGCTTAAAATGACATAAGATAATTTTATCAGGCAGAGAAGTTCTAATCCTTCTGATTGCATTTCTTGGACTGTAAGAATGGCTATTTGAAAGCATAAATTAAACGTAAATTTTTCCCTATTCATTCTTGCGGAGTCAAAGGGATACTTCTTTGAATGGTTAACTTCTTTCTTCCTCCCTTTCTTCTTTTGGGTCACTAAAAAAGGGAGAAAAAAATCCTTAATTTCTCCTGCATATTTTCTTTTTGTTATCTTATTTTCAGAAGAAAACTGATTTCTATTCTCTGACGGAACTTGTGTGTTACCTGCTGATTCCTTTCATTATCTGGCTTGCACTTCATCTTTAATTTGCCACTTGAATACTGACTTAAGAGGTGATTTGAGTAGATTTAAATTCCTGCTAAGGAGGAATGAATTTCAGAAGCACTCTCTTCTTGTTCCTTCCCTGATCTCCTTTATATTATTTTGCACTGTCCTTTCTGTAGTTCTTGCAAACTGCTTCAGATGACAAATGCACCCTGCGGATTTGTTCTCTATGGATAAGCAAAGAATTCCCAATATTTTTTGTTCTTCTGATTAAACAAACATTGCAATGAAGCGGAATTTCTAGTAAGTTGATTTTTCATTTAAAAGTCTTATCAATTATCACATTAAAAAATGCAAATGACCAAAATAAACTATGCAATAATAGGCTGAAATGTTAGTAATCATGTGCATAAAGTGAAAACAAAACATTTTTATTAAAATTGGATCTTCTGAAAAGCACTTTCTCACAGATGTAGGTAGAAAGGAATGACTCTTGCCACAATGAAGGCTGGTTGTTTTTATATACAATTATGAGGCAGCTCTTAAGCTATAGTATATTGACAGTACTTAATATGTATGAAAAAATATCTTTTTTTCTATAGAAGTGTCTTTCCATGATGCACTAAAGCAATTGTTTAGAGGAATTAAGATAACTTATGAACACAATGACAAGGCAGATTATTATGAATATTAACAACACAGCAATCAGCTGACCCTTTACTTCATGAAAATATTGACCAAATTCACTGACAGTACAGCACTGGAAAGGACTATGTAAAATCAGTGTTAAATCTCTATTATATTGTTTTGTTTTCAAGCTACATTAATCCGGTGACATTTGAAAAATTATGTCAGCGTGAAACTAGAGTAACAGAGAATTGTGTCCACTTTTAACTGGTATTCTAGCATGTTTAATTTTTTTTTCTAAAATATTTTCTGCACAAGCCTAGGCAGTATCTTTTCTTAGAGAAAAGAGAAGGATTTGTTGCCATTGTATTTCATCCAGTCAACTGAACTGATGTATTAAACATCCGTTAGGGGAAATAAGGAATCTGTAATACATGATCCATCAGTATATACAAACAAATAAAAATACCTACATATATTTTTAAGCTTTCACTGTCCCAAAGTGTTGTTTTGTGATTGTATATAAAAACAACAATGATCTGCAGAAAAGGCAGGCAAGTTTATAGATTTCTGCTGCCTAATTTGTGACAGTAGATCCAGGACACCACACAGGGTTCCGTCGCTGTACAGCTTGGGAGGCAAAGAAGACAAGGAGATACACTCACTTCAAACAAAAGAAGCTGCAGAGGCATCAACTCAGCAGGTCAGCTGTTTCCTTTTGATACTGAGTTTATTCACAGAGACACCAGCTGGATTAGTTTACATGACATTACTTATAGCACTGCTAAAACAGCAGCCAGGAAAAAAGTGTAGGAATTGTTCCATGTTCATCAGTTTGATTTTAGTCATATATTGTATCAAGGGTATGTTGCCTTTAGATCGTTGTAAGAGCAATGTTTTTCCAAACTGGTACATCTCAGAGGAACAAAATGAGAAAATCTGGTTTCAGTTTTGATTGTATGATCAAATGGAAAATAATTATGAAACACAGCATGCCTTTCTTTTAATTTAATTCTGGATGAATAGAATGTGCAGAGAATAATTAACAATATAATGTTCACTAATTACTGTCCTGCTACTGAAAATTGGCATTGATTCATAAAATGCAGTTGCATTACTCTAAGCTAAGTAAGTAATAAGTAATCTCATTGGTTAGCTTCTAGTTTTTACCAGATTCTGGCCAAATTGAAGATTCCAGAAAATTTATGTTTGAAATGATTGCCCTAAACAGTATTTATTTTTAAGAAACATAATGTGTTTTCATTAAAATGTCAAGCACTTTGGAAGCTGGAAGTAAAAGAGTTCAATGAAGATAATATTTCAAAAACTATTTTTAGAATAATTTTTTCTCTGCATTGGGATCACTTGTTTTTCAAATCTGGACTGAAATCTACACAGTCCATCTGAAAAATTTCAGTTCAACCCAGAAACTTTCAAATCTCAGTTTTAGAAAACATTTTAGATTAAAATTTAAGTTGTCACAGACATTGGCAGCTTGGGGTGATCTCAGAAAAGATACTATATTAAGCAGAAAGTAGATGTGCTTACTGCCTGTTAGAGACCGTTCAGCAATGTCTGCCTTATGTCAGAGCCTACCTCCTCCAG
>JAWWEY010000130.1:33963401-33975344 GCA_035582745.1 Loriotus luctuosus | reverse complement strand
CTGGATCTAAAAGGTTTTTTTCCAATGCGCTTCCTTTGCTCCTCCCTCATTCCACTGGAGGAGGGTGCAAAGTGAGAGAGGGATATATTTTCCTTCATTTCTTCCAAAACAAGTAATAGACTTTCCCATATGAAAGGAGAGGTCAGGACAAAGCAGTGCAGAAGGCTCTACTCAAAATGTGAAATCTTTACTGTAAAAAGAAAAAATTTTAAGATTATTTCAGTGTTAAAATACTTTATAAATGTATGCGTGCATATATATATATCACAAAGTAAAAATGTTTCTTGAACATTAGTATTGAGAACATGTGTGAGCTATATTATAATTAACGGTTTATGCAAGTAAGGTCACTAACAAATTACTTTTGGTAGTGGGTAGCAATATGCTTCCTTTCTAGACTTTCATGTTGTTGTCTTGTCTTCCATCTGCCAAAACAAATGACAAAAAGACAGGGCATCATTTTCATAACACTAAAGCACATCAGTACTGATTTCCAGTAAGTATCATATTCTACATTCACACACCTCATGCAAAGATAACTCAGATTCTAAGTCTATGGAAATAAAAGTGCTCTGGCACTGCTGTCTTTAAATTGACTGTCAAATGGGCATTTCTACTCTCTGGAGATCTAATTAGACTTGCAGTGTTTTATGCACCATTCCTAAAGGGATGGGAGCTACACAGCATCTTCAGTCTATGCTACTGGTGTCACTGCTCCTCTGTTTCAGAAATGGTTCTGTCATAAGTAAGATTACCTCTCCCTCTATAAAATAAATTTTCATTACTTTTATTAATTTATATGAGCTGATGCAACTGTGTTTTCTAATGCATAATATACTGATGTTTTAATAAATCTCTGTATATGAAAAAGATACCAGAGAAAAGTACAGAGAAGGAAAACACATAGATTTTAAAATATATCTCAAGGCAAAAAATAATTTCCAGCTATCACTAAGAAATTAGGCTGAGAGTTAGTTGTAAACAGTTTTTCAAGTGGTAGACTTTTTTTTGCTTTTCTTCTTTTTGTGTTCAGGATCTTTCATATATTAAGTATAACATCTGGTCATTCTATCCAGTTTTCTGAAAAGCACAAAGCATGAACAAGGAACAAAGTCATACTAGCATTCAGCTTATAGATACATTGTTCTCAGCTTTGTGATGTACAGCAGAAAGAATCAAAAAAAGAAAGGCCATCAGCCAAGAACCAGGGGAGGGAAAGGAATGCATGGGCCTTGTAGTAGTAAAACTGAGAAATTTATTTAATCTGAGAAAAATCAATTCAAAAGCAAGAACAAATGAGATATCTCCAGAAAAATATTTTTAATAGACTATTAGATTATTAGAAAGGGCAAAGAAGAAGTCTTTTAGACCTCTTATGACCTCTCCTTCTGTGTACTTTGACTGCTGTGTAGCCACAACACAGACACAAAAAGCAAAAAACCACTGTAGACATTTTTTGTTGTTCTGCAGGCAGAATATAAGCAAAATTAAGGCTCTGTGTACTCTCAATATTAAGACTCTGCCCTCTTTAAATAATTCCATGACTAATTAAGGAAAAGCAAAAAGCAGTAAGCATCCTCATCCTCTTTCTTCTTTTTCTTTCTTTTTTTCCCCAGAAGACTGCAATATTGGCGCTGTATTTTCCAGTGCTTGAAGGACATCTCTTTGAGGACAGCAGAGCTTTACACAGCCATTAATAACTTTCTGTGGAGGCCTTCTTTAACATGCTCCTAGGTGGATTTCACAAGAATGAGCTGAGACTTAGCAGAAAAAGAGTGATACCTTTTATGGACTTCACATAATGTGTCATTTGAAAGTTAATGGAGTAGCTTCAAAAAGGTGCAAAAGCACCTTGCTTACATCTGACAGTGGTTTGGTTTAACAAATAAATGATTTCTTGTTTGCAATATCATTGCTTCTTGCTAATGCCAGATTTGTCAAATTAAAATACCATATTCTTTGCTGTAAGAAAGACAATGAGCAATTTGGAACCAAGATTGTTCTATACCAGTATGACTAATCACAGGCTGCAACCCTTATACAGCTTTTTCAAATGTCTTTCTGACACTAAGCAGAGTGTTTTGCATCCGATTGGGAATTCTGTAACCTTGGAATTTGCAGACACACTAATAAAAATGTACCTGATTATACAACAAGCAACAGTGGGAGTCCAGACTGACAAGAAGAGAATACCTAAACAGTAGAAACTCAATAGACTGGAAACCTGAGACAACATATTTCTCCAGTAGATGCAGAGTGCTACACATTTTACAACTCTTCTGTAAAATATCTCAAGTTCAATGGCAGAATGAATATATTTTATACAACTGTGAATTAATCTCCTAAAAATTTTAGACCAAGACTACAATTTCTTTTCTTTTCCTTTTTTTTTTTAATATTTATTTCTGAAGCAAATATCAGGCCTTCTATGAAGAAACAAAGTGAGGAAAAGAGAAGAGTTTTACAATATACAAACAGAACAGACCATTGGATGTCAAACAATTTTTAATAAGTTGCTTTGTATTTCCACATGGTAAAATAAGATGCTGTTTGCTGGGGTATTTTTCTACAATAGAGGATGGGATTTTTTTTTGTTTGCTTGTTCTGTAATGGTCACTGATCAACAACATATACCCCCATGAACTTTGATATTTAGCGCACTGGTTTAGACTACACATTTCTGTTTCATATCTGATCAAACCAGAAAGAAAGAACAGCAGATCAGCAAGCCATAGTCATTAAAAATTCAGAGGTAGTGAAAATGAGGAACTGGGCATTAATTAGCCATACACAATTTAAAGTACAGAAGTACTGGATCATGACACCATTTCACATATTTTCGACCCTTTGTGCAATTACCTGTCATGGCGTAGTAGTATGTCTGGTGTAGTATAATAAGCTTGAAAGCTGCTGACCTTTCCATGACCTTTCCAAGACCATACCCTTCCCATCCTGCTTGCTTACTCACCACATCCTTCATGCTTAAAACTGAAAGTTCTTCTTTACTTTGAACACCATGTTCAATATTGTGTTATTATGAAGCAGCTGCAGACAGCTAATAAACAAAAACAGCTTGGTCCCTCCAAAATATCTACCTGTAGCTATTTAAACTATACGAAAAAAACAGCATGTGCTCTTAAATTCACCAATTAGAATCCTTTAAATCATGTAATAAAAAGTCTCACTTTTCTATAAAAAGATCACCTCCAGCAGCCAGAGACACTTGCCAGAAAGAACTTTGACCGCAGTCCTCAAGATCTATTCTAGGAATGGCAAAACAAGGCTAGCAAGCTTAAGACACAGCATATTTCTGACATTGCAGGTACTGGTCTTTGTCATTTTATGATGCATTTTGTGTCCCTGCTGCCAAAACTATTTCACATGAAACAAGTATAAATTTTCTTGTACAGGATAAATTATTGTGAGAAGAGTATGGATCTTTTTCCATAGCATGTAAAGGAAAATAACAATATTAAGATAAATGCATTGTAGGTCAGTAGAAGTACTGACATCTTGTCAGGCTCAATTTAGATCCTCTGTTGACTAATAAGTACCTCACTACAGTTATTCAGTTGAACACAAGAATTCTGGTTGCTGCTAGTGCTGTTCTTCCTCAAAAATACTTAAAATAGGAAAATATTTGTTGTCTATATGGCACATAATCCAATTATTTATGAGTCCTTGAAAAGGTCACAGAAATAATTTTCCCTCTGTCTTACTTTCCCAGTTTTTCTTTCTTTCCTCTCTAGCAAATAAGTGGGGATACTACTGCCAAAACTTCTGAAACAGGATAGTAGACTTACTTTTATGTGCACCTAAAGGGACTTTATTGCAGGCAATTGAAGTCAAAACCAGGAAGAAAAATAGTCACTTTGAGCAATATTTCTTATTTGACACAACAGTGCTTATAAAAGGTGTTCCATAATTAATAAGACAGACAGGAGTATATGATTCTATTTTTTTTCTATTCGTGACCCATGTGTTTTTCCCTTACATTGTACTACTCCTGTTGATATCAAAGGAATACTGCAGCTCATTTAGTCAAAATACAGCTGGAATTATTATGTAATCATAAAAGCATGAGAGTATCCAAAAAAAGAAACAGCCAAATTAATTGTGTAAGGTGGAACTGGAATTCTGATACCTTAATGTGAACCTTGTGTCTGCATTAGCCAGCAAAATCCTCTGGTATCAACTATAAGGAGTGCATTAAAGGCACACCTGCAGCAATGTATTTTTTTTTTGAGACCATGAACATTGAAAATAGCCTAAGATACAGAGTGTCTTAAATGGGAACAGTGGTGAGATATGCTTGAAAATACACTCTTTATCCCAACGGAGATACTAATGAAGGCAAAAACCTTGATATCTAATAATTTCCACATATTTTTTGTGCCATAAAAATAAAGAAAAAATAAATCATACATTGGGTGCATTGTGCTGGAACTCATGAGGTTTACCTTTCCTTTCCAATCCTGCTGCATTGGATGATAATACAAGTGAGTACTTGCCTGCCAGCTGGGTTTAAACCATTACCTACAATTAAATACATACATACATATATATATGTGTGAGTGGATATGTGGGGAGGGTATTTATATACACACACACACATATAAAAAAACTAATAAAATGTACTGTCACAAGAAATACTACTTCAAGATATAATACTTCAAGAATAATACTACTTTAAAATAATTCAAGAATAAGATTCTTCTTGAAAATTTCATAACAAATCAATACTCCAAAGTTTTGTTGGTTTTTTTTGGTTTTTGTTTGTTTTGTTTTGTTTTGTTTTGGGGTTTTTTTGAGGTTTTTTCCAAATTAATGAGTGGGTGAAACCATTACTAGACCAAACTTCAGTATAATTTAAAGAACAGGTGTTCCATACTCACTGTCATTGCATATAAAGTAACAATTCTTGCTCCAAAGAATGAGGTCAAGAACACTTGCAAGAGTCAGAAAATGAAATGTGCATTCCTATCTTTTAAGCATAATCAAAATCACTATCAAAACTGAACTAACTATTGCAGGTTTAGGCTCACCTGTCCATAAACAAAACCAGAGTAGCTTGGACACAGCCTTGCTTTGTGTGCTTTGCAAATATTAAAGCATTAATTGTTTATACTATTACTGATAAATCAACCCTTCAAGTCAACAGCTATTTAAATACTCACATGTTGATATATTTGATACTGAGCAACATATGAACCCACCATATTTTTCTGGAAGTGACACTATATGGGAGTAATTCAATGTTATAACTCAAATCCAAGCAATACCTGGTATTTAATATCAGACAAAAATATATGGTTCTACAGCTACTAGGCATTAATCAGTTTGAATTATCTCAAATCCGCTGTGGTATAAAACAATAAATGAGAAATAGCCTGGTAATCATTATTTGGGGAATGACATTTCAAAGATATGTCAGACAAAATGTTCAAAGTCATCTGATGCATGAAGTAATTTCAGTATTTCTCTGTTCTGTTCATGTTTGGAAGACTTGTGTTATTTAAAGATGAAACAATATACATAGTCTAAACTTATTTTAAAATTCCTCTATTTAACTACGATAATAGTCCATCTTGTAAAAGAATTCAAAGTTCTTGGGTAATGACTGGGTAGATAGAATTACTGAATACTTGATTTTCTTTTTGAAATTCAGCTGTGCTGCTTTGACAGTACCTAAAGTCCTCTGGCCTATCCTGCATGCAAAACAAAGGCCTCTTCAGTCTACACTAGGTATCTTCCCTTTTCAATCCAGAGTAAAAAAGCCCTTACTTTTCCTCATACAAAACCTGTTTTTCAAAATTTGTCTTGGCAAAAGCCACAAATCCATCCATGGAATTTCCATGCATACAGTAAAGTCAATTCTTGAAGTACATGAACATCAGCCTCTCCTGCACACTAACATTTTGCCTACTCAAATGTCTCCTTATTTCCCAAGCTTTGGGAGATGGATCTTGTCCATATAATGTTCCAGAAAGTTCTTTATCAGTTAAATAGAGACAAGTCCAATCATCTCTTCACACATTGATTCTTTCATTTCAACTTTGATTCCTAAACACATTTATTTACTATTCTCCTTGTTTTATTGCTCTTGTATGTTTAACTAAACCAGAAATAAATAAGTTATATACTTCATAAAAGGGGTTTTTTTTAATCCAAAACTTTATAAATTTTAATCTATATCCCTTCAAAAAAAAATTAACAAAAATAAAAGATTAAACATCAACTATGAACTGGAAGGTAGATTTTAAACAGTATGCTCATCATGAGTTTTACAAAACTTGTTACACATTTTTTCTTAGTTATTTTTGACATAAATTTTTCATTTCCTTCACTGTAAAAACTTGAGAAAAGCTCTTGCTACTACTGTTTTGTAGTTCATTGCATTGTGTTTATTGCTAGCTTTCTTTTCCTTTTACTTTTCATGAAGTTGCTATATAAATTACTGCAATTTCATGTTTTATGTTGCTTTTCAGGCATGTTCTAAAGAAATTATACTCACATATTTTTCTGTAAATGCAGTATCAAGATAGATGATGCTGAGGATAATGCATGTTCAATAGTCACATTCTAAAATGTCTTATTGATTATGTTATCTTAACTATCTAAAGTAGCTCACAGAACTATTCCGGTAAGCACGGGCATAACCTTAACTGTGCAGTAATTAGACTGTTATAATAATATGTTGTAGTCCTTAAATTATTTTCTTGCAGTAAGCCTAATGATGCAGTGAGATTTGATTAGACTGATATATAGATAAATGCAAAAGTTTTCTAAAGTTATACTTAATAATATATCTACAAACACAGGCAAATTGCTCAGTGGAATATCAGCTAAGTCAAAAGGAGTCCTGATTTGAATAGAGACTTAAACATTTATTATCATGCTACTCAATTACTGTGCCTTACTGAAGAGAAATGCATCAACATATTTCTCTAATAAATGGAATGAGCCTTCCACTTAACCTGATAGCAATTATTTTTGGAATTTATTTTGTTCTGTCACAAGATACCAATTCCAGGAAATTAATAGACCATCTACTTCTAGCTGGCTTGTATAACTGTTTGGAACTGGCACTGCTTCAGCAAACAGGCAGCACTGCATTGATTGACTTTGACAAGTGTTGCTTGTGGATGAAATGGGAAAATTAACTAAAGGGTTCAATGAGGAACTTGTTATATTATGCAGTGTGACTGTTCTTGTTTGTCTTTTGTATTTTCCTTTTAGATATTTTTTTTAATTATCAAAATGCATAATATCTACTGGAAAACTGCCAAGTCTTTTTTTTTTCATTAAGCAAGAAATAACCATTTCTTTACCTCTCTGAGTTTTGTCACAAATTTACTTTCTGCTATGTGCTTGTGTTATGAAGACATCATAAAGACAGTTCTTTATAACTATTTTCAAGTTCTTGTTAAATGTTTTCATGGTGACAAAGGTATAAAGCTGGAATTATGTTTGCATTTCTTCTATGTAGTACTTTCTATAGATTAAAATGAATGGAATGGGGTTTTTTTTTGAAAATGCCAGAGTGGGATAGCAAACAGATAGCTTTCAGACTGGATATATGTTTTTCAGTAATAGAAACAGATAAATAGATTAAGGATTTTCATGGGAACCCCTCTCATTGGTCCATGAAGTCATCTTCTAGAAGCTTTGAATACTTTTGAAAAAAGTGTTGAAGAAACTAACCCTATAATTTTATGGCATTGTTTGTAATTGATGCCACCTAGGAACTTAAACATTCATGACTAAGCTAATCATCAAGAACCCATGTGATAGCGTATATATCATGTTGGCATTACAATTATAAATTTTATAAATAAATCACTTTGTGGAGGTTGTGCTTTCTATTCACTGCCTAGTCACATGATAGAGTGCTATTATATGTAAGGATTTAAAAATTTCTGTATCAGTGCAGTTATATAGACAAGGAAGTGATGAATTATTGACTTAATAATATTTTCATATTCACATTTAAGCCTTGCATATGTAGTGGAATTAACTTGCCTGTGTCTGTCTCAGATACAGTAATTAGAGAACTTTGTGAAGTCAAAACTTCACAAAAACTTTTGTGTGTAGGAAAAACATGTTTTGCTACTTTTTTAATAACTGAAAGGAAAAAAAAGTTAAAATTTATTTACATTCACACGTCTTGGAGATGCAAGGAAGTCAGGACAAACTGTGTATTTAGAAATAATGTATTTTACTAGAATAATTTAGTATTGTTGGAATTTTTTTCTACCATGCTTTCTTCAGATCTGAAATAAAATCTGCAAACTTTAAAGTTCAGTATATGTAAAGGTCAAGACTAGGAGTTAAGTTAAAGATGGAGCAAATAAATGTCTGCTGGTAGTTTGTGGAACCAAATGTGCAAAAAAGGGAGCGATAGGAAATGTGATTATCTTACAGGCAACAGACAGAAAAACATAGCTCAGAACATTTGGAATGAAATGGATTGTGTGGGGGAGAAAAGGTGGGGAACATTAATATGCAATAAAAGCAAATATGAAATGAATGCACTGTCTTAGATCATTAACATGCTATAAAAATAATGTCTCCTGCACGCATAGATCAAATGCTTGCAAAATAGGCAACAAAGAATTTACCACTTGAATGTTCTCTTTCTGTGCTGTTTCTAGCAGCTGAAAATTGCTACACTTTTAGATGTAATGAAATTTTGTTAAGCCTAATAGCAGTAAAATAAGAACTCAACAAATGGGGTGATCACATAAACACAAAAGCACAAACCTCTCTATTCACTGTGCAATGTACTTGATACACTGTGTAGGCAAGGATGTAGTCCCACAGTACCTCTCTCCTAAACCTGAGGTTATTTACTGCTGCAATTCAGCAAGCCCTTTCTTCTTCTTTCTTGTGTTTAGTTTAGTTAGGGCCCCTCACTACAAGGCAGACTGAAGTGCTGGAGTGAGTCCAGAGAAGGGAAACCAAGCAGCTAAGGTCTGGGTCTGGAGCACAGGTCCTGTGAGGAGCAGCTGAGGAATCTGTTTTAGTGTAGCCTGGAGAAAAGGAGTCTCAGGAGAGTGTCTACAACTACCAAAGGAAGTTGTAGCAAGGTGGGGGGCAATCTCTTCTCTCAGGTGAGAGGTGACTCCTCTCCCAATGACACGATGAGAGAAAATGTCTTTAAGTTGTGTCAGAGGAGATTTCACTTGGATATTCGGAAAAAAATTCATCACTGTTAGGGTTATCAGGCATTGTAACAAGCTGTCCAGGAAAGTAGCTGAGTCACCATCCCTGGAGGTATTGAAAAGATCTGTGAATGTGGTACTGAGGGGCAAGTTTTATTGTGAGCTCGACAGTGTTAGCTTTATAGTAGGACTTGATTAAAAGTCTTTTCCAACCTAAATGATTCCATGATTCTACTTTAGAACTGAAGTAGTCTTGGAAAGAGGGGGGCTATAAGGTTGCTTTCACAGCTATTTTAGATTCAGATAAGTGCCCCAAGGAGAAAAACACGTCTTAGCACTAGCTGTATTCATTGTCCTGCGTTATGAGCTCTAAGCATTCTGCATGTTTTAATGTAGTCCATAAAAAAACACAGTTTGGAAACAAGGGCCTTGAAAATATTTACTGTCTTTGTTTTCTGATGCCTACATCTTGGTATGTGTCTATATTAAAAGATAGACCTATATGTATTAGAAAACCACACCTCATCAAAAACTAATAAATTAAATACGGTATCTGCTTAGTATTAAATTACAAACTTACTTCATTGTGTATCCAGCTGACATCTATTCTTCATCTTTCTGCCTCTGTATCAGAAGTCCTCTAAAAAAATTCCTCATTTGCAAATGTCAGAAAATATATTTTCTATGATTTTAAAAGCAAAATTTGGACTTTTCCTTCTAGTAGCAGAGATTAAAACAAATCTAGAGAAAATCCATTTTATGTCAGACCAGGATGCTTATAACTGTATTATGAAGCAAAAGAAATTTCCTGAATAAAAAATAGGACATTTGACAGAACTATTTCCAGAAGTAAGTATATCTAATGGAAGAAATAGATGACTAAGATCTTGAAATATAAATGTGATAAGATATCAAATTTTGTGATTAAATCTCTAGTTAAATGACACAGGTGTAAAAACACAGACACGGGTGATTGCTAATAAAAAAAAAAGTTAAATTTCTATAATGACATTAGGTCTGCAAGAGCTACCAGGTCAGTAATTACAGCTATTAGAACTAAATTGTTTGAATCATCCACAGCAGAAACTCTTTGATGGACTGTTGGATATCCTGGAAGGTAACATGTGACACTATGAAACTTTGCTGAGTATCTCTAAATTAAAAAATCAGCAAATGTCTACTGCATTATCTGACAATATTAGTCTCTCAAAGACATCTATCATCAGTGAATAAATGAGCTGGAAGAATAATATTAGAAACTAAAGATACTAGAACCATGCAGAGATCTTTGTTTTCTGACTATTAGCTAGTAGACTGGTGGAAAAAGAGGCAAACCAGCAGATTGAAGTAGTTTGTACAGAGATCTCTACAACTTGAGATATTGTTTAGCACTCCATGATATTCAGCAGCTTTGCTTTAGACTACATTTTTTAGTTTCAACATGTTCCCATTTTGCCCGTGTTCCAGAGCTATTCAGGCATCACTCACTGGTTTAGACTATTACTGACGTATTTTAAGCTTGAAATTATTTAGTAAGTATTTAAATTTCCTCAGAAAGTAATATATTTCACAAGCACCAAAATCACTTTGTAAGCAATTTGCAGTGAGTGATACAAAAACAGAAACCAGGATACTAATGCAGGCTAAAATAGGAAAACCAGCTTATACAGTGTAAGAACTTCATTTTTATTTCACAATTAAGAGGAAAATTTAGCTGAAGGAAAAGATTAGAATAAATCCAATGCATATATTCTGTTATTTAAAAGTCCTGATTTAAGATGCTGGTAAAAGATGCAGGTGAATGAAGTCAGCTTCCTAGAGACAGACATATGTAGTGTCACTGGAAATTGCAGCTCCCAGCCTATATGCCAGCCTGAGATTCAACGTTGTGGTTCCTTTGCAGATAAAAACAAGAGAGTTGCCATGCAAGGGGATGCAACAGAAAGTAAGAACAGGCAAATTCACCTGAAAGCCATGTTGATGACAGTAGCATATTGTTTGGTAGTCCTGAATGGAAGCTTGTGAGTTCTCCATTTAGGTTTTACAGGGCACACTAGTGTCAGACAACAGATAGCTTCAAAGAAAAATAAAAACAGAAAGTCATTTGAGGTACTGCACCTGTATTTTATACCACAAGAGAGCACTTCTTGGAAGTTTTGATAAATTATAATTAAGCTGCAGGCATGAAGTCAGTTGTGTATTGCAAGAATAAGTAAATAGAGCATATGAAGAAAGTCATCCCTGTTCTTACAAACCAGTGTAATCACACATCCTCAAAATACTCTTTTTTGGAGACCCATATGAGTATAAATTCCCCCTGACTACCCTTTATTGCTCACATATGGGTTTCTTTCCTGGTTTTCTTGTATCTTTTTTCCGTGTCTTCATCACACAGGTTCTAACTCCCTATCCAAACCTAACGCTACCTACTCTCTTTCTGCAACTTCCAGGACATGACTTTTTCTATTTTCACATGAAAATGGAAGATTTCCTTGGCCCTCAGGATCTGATTTGTCTCTCGGTGTCTCAGGAAAGCAAAGACTCTGTGCCCAGCCAGTCTGTCAGCATCCCTTTACAGGGACCCTTCCCTGAAGAGTTTCCTTCAATTGGAGGGCAGTTGGACTGACTCGTTCAGGGACACACTGACAGCATAAGGAAGACCCTCAGTGAGTCTTCCTACTTTATGACACATTCATGGGTCTTCCCACTTTATTCTGGAATGTTACTTGCACCCAGCAACTGCCAGTTACAATTAAGTCTTCCCTATTTTTCCAGATCG